>CM035164.1:67157657-67757657 GCA_020205615.1 Panax quinquefolius | reverse complement strand
GTATAGGTTTATAATGATAATATTTGATATTATGACAAGAGAAAATGTAACGGTTATAAAGAACCTGGGGAATGGTAATATTGTTTTGGAATATATATAAGACATATTCGTTCTTTTGAGGTATTTCAATTGAATGTTTGTGTGAACTGTAGTACCGTGTAGCACCATATGTCGGGCTGGAAGAGACCCGGATTTGGTGGCGTCACAAGAAAACCCTAATTGTTCAGCTGGGAACCCTAATGTACAATTATAGAACCTAATTGCTAAATTAGCAATTTTAATTAAGGAAATATTAACCCTAATTAGCAAGCTTGAATGTGATTAATAAACTCTAATGTAATTAGGAAACCCTAATTATAATTTTCAAATCTTAATTTTCTATTTTTAGAACTTAATTAGAAAAGCCTAGGAAATTAATTTGTGTAACCTTAGGGTTAAACCCTAAGGGTCAAACCTGGTTAAAACCTAAGGGTTGTGACAAGTTACCAAGTTGCTATTAACTTTAAAAGTCAAATGTCCAAACTACCCTTTTGAATATTTTAATGGGATGGAGTGTAGATCTAACCCTAGTAAGTGGTTGGTGACCAACCCTAGCTAGCCATGTCCATATATCTCACAAATATCAGATCTCATTGCCACTTAGCATCAATTGTAACCATAGATTAAAAATCTAAGAGATTTAAAAGTAAGACAAAGCTTACTTTATTTTTCATTTGAGCCAAGTCCATTCTCTCTCTCCCATCCGAAATTTTAGAGTGAAATTGAGTGAGAAACAAAACCAATGTCACCCTTTAACTTGCCAAGAACAAACATCAAAGTCAGAATCAAGATCAAGCTAAAAAAGGAGGTATAAACCCTAAATTTGAAAATCTATGTATTTGATATTAGATGTTGTTAATGATTGGTTAGATGTGTGTTAGAGGGTGTCGTTTAGTGATCTGAGTTGTTAAATCCCAGATCCATAACATCTAGATACTCGAAATTGAAGTTTTTAGAAATATAAAAAAATTGGAAAATGTTGTCTGACAAGCAAATGCCAAGGCTTGTAGATCATTTTATGTTAATTGTTTATTGCGTTTCAAGTTATAGACTTGTAGTATGATGTAAGAGCTTCGATCTGGAACTTGAATCAAGCCCAGATCATGTCTAGATCTCGAGTTATAAGTGGTCAAACCTAGTTGACCGACCACGAAACTGGAATTCTGGGAAACCCAAGAATTTTCCAGATTTTCTGACAACGTTTTGCAGGCTTTGGATCTTGCCACTGTTTGTGTTTTAGTCAGTGTTAGTGATTTAATCTTGTAGCCTGACATGCGTTCTACACACCCATGCTTTTATATTACTCAGATCATGAACATAATAGAAATTAATCATGGTCAAACTGAGTTGACCGATCTGCCTGAAGAACAATCTGGAAAACCCAGATTGTTCATGAACACGTACCTGACAGGTACTTTGACCACCGTCCTACATCTTCCTTTGTTGTTGTTTTTAGACTGATCTGATGATATAGAGTTGTTCACTGACATCTCCACTACAAATATGAACCTTAATATCATACAAAGCAAGCCCATATTTCATGTTATAAGGATCCAAAGTGCCCATCTCGAATTGTTCTTCATTTATGGAAAACCTAGAAATGAAGAACAGCTTCTGACAGGTTTTCTGGAGCCTTGATCTATCTATTGTGTTATGATTTGGTTGTGTAAATTGTTTAGGGTTGTAGTGCTACATTAGTACTACAACATTAGCATATTAAGTGGCCCAGAAACCCTTTAATCACAAATCTAGAACCGGTCAAACTAGATAACTCATTAACTGCCTTTGAGTTCTTGGTTTTGGCCAAGAACACCTCTAACGACGGTTCTGTTGCTATAGGGCCCTTTAGTGACGGTTTATTTCTAGAAATTAATTATTTTAATTTATAAATAGATAAAAATGTTTTTTAATTATTAAAATTACATAATAAATTCCTAAAAATTATTTTAAAGCCTGAAAATTAGTTTTTAATTATTTTGAATATATTTCAGAAATATTTAATATTTTTGGAATAATAATTGTATTTAATTTATTTAATTATAATATTAAGTAAATTACTTAAGAATGATTTTAATACATGAAAAATCATGAAAAATTATATTCTCGTATAAGAAAATATTTTAAGTTATTTTGATGACTTTTAATATTTTGTGATGAATTTCATTAATTAATTAATATTAATGGTAAATAATTTATTTACTAAATATATTAAATAAATTATGGAAAAAGAATTAATGATTTATAAATCATATAAAAATGATTTAAGTGTTATAAAAATATTTTAAGTTATAAAATATAACTTTTGATATTTTGTCATGAAAAACATTAATATTTAATATTAATGGCAATTATCGGATAAGGAATTTAAAGGTTTAAAATCATATAAGTATGATTTTAAGGTATTAAAATACTTTGATATATTATAAATATATTATAATATTATGTTATGATTTTTATTAATATTTAGTATTAAATAAATATTAATGATAAAGGAATTAAGTGGTATTTAAATCATATAATTATGATATTAATGATTGAAAAATCATAATAAATGATAATAATTACTTGAAAATTATTATGAGCCTATGCAAATTATTTTGACCGAATAATTAATTGTCTAAGTTAATTGTGTTGCGTCTTATGGATATTAGGCTCGATAGTTATCCGACTAGGCCGTCAAGATGTCAGAATTGTGCCGGATTCAACTCAGACTGAAATAGTTTAACTTAATACTAGGTCTTATGTGTTTTATAGACTGATAGGATTATGTGATAATATGTTTATGTTATTTTGTAGCTATATTTAACAGTAATATATTACGATGATATTATTCTAATGTGAAAATCAATATGATTAATATTAGGTCATCGAATAAAGCTAAGTTATGTTTTATAATGGTAATCAACCGATCAGGCAAGTTTCTTATACTCACTTATTGTGAAAGTTTTTATTGAACTTTTCTTTGAACTTGTGATTAATCAATGTTGATTACATCACGTCTATGAATTGTTGAATCGCACTTCGTGCATATTGCATGTGTTCATCAGGTATGAAAGGCTAATCATCTTTGTGACGCCCCCAAAATTAGGTATACATCACCCATCTTGAGTCGCCAGATACATCGTACAAAATTCAAATACAACTTAATAATACAATTGTCGTGTACAATACGACAAAACATAAACTGTGAGTTTGAATACAAATATTGTCTACTAGAGAGTATACAAACTCAAAAGGAGTCCTCATTACAATTATTGTCACACTATTTAATAGAATAGTGAGGACTAATAATACTATCATTTGGTCCATCACTCCGTTACCCGACTCGTCCCAGCTATATTCTCATTTCCTGAAGAGAACAGTGAAAGAAAGGGTGAGCTCAACTAGCCCAGTAAGAAATATTATGACTAAGATAATGTAGAATAAATTATCATTAGCCTTCAACAGTGTTAAACTGATAAAATATAATAAACATCAAGTTTAACTGCAGCAGAACAAACAATCCATTAGAAGAGTCAAGTAGAGAATAAAATCTACTATCTTATATGATTTAAAAGGTTTTTCATGACTTTTATAGCTGAGACTCAGCTTAATAAATAATCCACATCATCGAATCACCCCTGCATTATGGCCAAGGATATTCTTTAGTATCACGACCACAAATTATCCATGCATCATGTACCAAGGACATTCGTGTATTCATTAATGGTCATGATCATGCCAACAACTGTCCATCAATGCACTACGGGCCAATGATAACTTTTACCACATCATTTGTAACATTACGGTCATGATTACACCGAATAATCCCTGGTCATAATCATACCAAGTCCATCTATACACTACAGGCCACAGATGACTTTCAATAAAATATAAACATGAGGATGATGACAATGATATAAGAATTCAATAAAATAAGTTCAAGAATTCATTTATCCAAGAACCAATAACGTCCAAACTGTCAACATGATACTGATTTGTAGAGTAAAATTCAAGAATGCTCAGAAGAATATTTCCATGAAAAGATACTGGATGAAGCACAAATTTCAAGGATATTCCACTAATTTCATGGAGTATAGAAGTTAAAGTTTAAACCAACTGAGTATAATAAAGAATGGAATAACAAAAGAAATCACCATGCATGCGATTGATCAACTTGCGAGGCGGAAGTTATTCGATAAAATAATAAATAACGGAACTGTGTCCGGGCGTAAAACGCATGCATAACAAGATATTCCATCGAATAATAAAGAATGGAACCAGTCCGACATAAAATGTACACACAGGATATTCCAACAGAATAATAAAGACTAGAACCAGGTCATGCGTAAAGCACATACAGGATGTTCCAACAGAATAATAAAGACTGGAACTAGGTCATGCGTAAAAGCTGCATGACAGGATGTTCCAATGTAATAATAAAGCGAAAAATCAGTCCCGTAGAAACGCATGCATATATATGATATTCCAATGTAATAATAACGAATGAAATAATGAGAAGAATTTCACCAAGTATAGGGTAGCTCATACATTCTGAGTTATTCCAACCAAATAATAAATAATGGAATAACAGAAGTTCTCTTCATGAATACAAAAGAAATAATACCCCTTACATTAGTAGGAGATTGAATACTGCAGTAGTGTAGTAACAGAATACTCTTCGTCTTTCTCTCTTATTCTCTCTATACTTTCTCTCTCTATAGTTTGAATGAATTCGTGAAAAATAATGAAGAACTAGGCCTCTATTTATAGAAGATTTCTAGCTTAGCACTAGCAATGTGAAAAGGCAAGTGGCTTGACGACTAGTGATGTGAAAAGAAAAGTTGTTTGACGCTTGTAATGTGAAACCCCAAGTGGTTTGACGCCTGTAATGTGAAACGATAATTGGTTCGATGCCTATAATATAAAACGGTAAGTGGTTTGACGTCAAGTAAAGGTAATTACTATTGACAAAGGTAATTACTATTGACGAAGGTAATTACTATTGACGAAGGTAATTATTATTGACGAAGAGACTCTTAGATGATGACATATGGGCCCCCCCATAAAATAACCAAACTTACAACAAACGTCTCATAATAGACTCTATATATACATCAAGGATTGAATAAATATTACCACAAATCATTTTATTTTTAATCAACCCATATTTAATCTTTCAACAATTATTAATCATTTATAACTAGTCGTCTCAATTATTGATTTAATAATATAACATATTATACAGATGATACTGTGACAATAATTAAATCAATAATATAAGAGATATGATGCAACAATTACTGTAGCAATAATTGAGTATAGCTGAGTGACTTCTCATGTAAGCATCAATAATCAATACCATGTGCTACTATGCAACCATGCGTATTACTGTACTTTTACTACCGGGTAGTTCTACAGTTTTAACGGTAACACCTCCGCCGTTATTTTTATAGAAAGATAATTTTGTCGTTTTCTAACTACGACAATACTTCCGTTGTGGGGTCCACCAATGATTGTGCCGTCGTACGAATATTCCCGGACAAAAAGAATATTCACCGACCAAACGAATATTTTATAACAACTTGCTTACTTTGCAAAATTTATAAATATTACCCACAACTATAACATTATATCAAATTTACTCCATAATATTCAAAAATAATATTTATAGAAAATTCATCTTTATTTATAAAAGTTGGGGTCTTATAACCTCCCCTTCTTATAAAATTTTGCCCTCGAAATTAGGGTACGTACCTGGTATGTCGAAGAGGTAAGGATACCTTGATTTCATTTTAGATTCTAACTCCCAAGTTATTTCCTCAACATCGTGGTTTCTCCACAAAACTTTGACTTGAGGTATAACCTTGGAGCGTAGAATATGTTCCTTCTTATCCAAGATTGGAACAGGAACCTCTTCATACGTCAAATCTTCCGCTATTTCGTCCGGTTCTAACTCAATAATGTGGTTCGGGTCTTTCACATATTTACATAACATGGATATGTGAAAAACGTTATGAACACGAGACATACTTGGCGGTAAAGCGAGTCTATAGGCCACAGTTCCTACTCGATCGAGGATTAAAAATGGGCAGATGAATCGAGGATTGAGTTTTCCTCTCTTTCCAAATCTCGTAACTCCTTTCCATGGAGCAACACGCAACAACATATGATCTCCTATATCGAATTCCACGTCCTTTCGATGAAGATCAACATAACTCTTTTGTCGATCTTGTGAGGTTTTTATACGTTGTCGGATCGTTTGAATCTTTTCCGTAGTCATACGTACCAACTCCAGTCCCAACAACATTGCTTCACCCACCTCATCCTAGCATCGAGAAGCGATACTTTCTTCCATACAACGCTTGAATGGAGCCATGCCAATACTTTCTTGATAAGCTGTTGTTGTAGGAAAACTCCACCAATAGTAAGAACTTGTCCCAACTTCCTTGAAATCAAGGACACGAGTCTTAATAGATCTTCAAGAGTTTGAATAGTCCTCTCCACCGTCCGTCTAAAATGCGAGGATGATATGCCAAGCTAAATCGTAAGTCCGTGCCCATAGATTTTTGCAAACTAACCCAAAATCGTGAAGTGAATCTTGGGTCTCGATCGGAAACTATGGATACTTAAGATACCATCTAGTCTTACAATCTCGTTTTTATGTACATACTGAGCAAGACGTTCAAGTGTATAAGTTTCTCATCGGTAAGAAATGAGCGGACTTGGTCAATCTATCAACAATGACCCAAATCGCATTTATGCCTTGAGAAACCTTAGGAAGACCCAGAATCTGAAATCCATGGTAATGTGTTCCCACTTCCATTACGGAATTTCAAGAGGTTGCAATGGACCTTTTGGTACTTGATGCTCCGCTTTAACTCGTTGACAAGTTAGACAACTTGAGATAAACAACGCTATCTCTCTCTTCATATTGCTCCACCAAAATGTATGACGAATATCATGATACATTTTGGTACTCCCAGGATGGATTGCAAACGGTGTGTTGTATACCTCCATCATGATTTTATACTTTAAATCAGGGTCGTTAGGAACACAAAGTCTGGAGTTGACTCGAAGTATTCCTTCTTTATCGATTCTTGCTTCCGGAATAACACCTTCTTGCACTTTCTTCCTCATACGCATCAGCTCCAGGTCTGTAACTTGAGCAGCTTTAACTTTATCGATTAAAGTCGGTTCTACTCGCATATTCGCCATCATCACATGGGTCCCTAGAGTCTTTAACTCTATCTCCATCCTTTGCAAGTCACACAAAATGGGCCTTTGCGTTGACAATATTGCACTCGTACTTGCATATGATCTTCTACTCAATGCATTAGCTAGCACGTTCGCTTTTCCAGGATGGTATTGGATGGTATGATCATAATCTTTCAACAGTTCAAGCCAATGTCGTTGTCGCATGTTGAGTTCCTTTTGAGTAAAGAAATATTTGAGGCTTTTATGATCCGTAAAGATCTCCACCTTCTCCCCATACAAGTAATGCCTCCAAATTTTAAGTGCAAAGACAACAGCTGCCAACTCTAGATCATGAGTTGGATAATTCTTCTCATATTCTTTGAGTTGTCTTGAGGCATAGGCTATGAATTTCCCATGTTGCATGAGAACACATCCCAACCCTTTGCCCGAAGCATAACTATAGATGACAAATCCCTCCGAGCCAGATGGTATTATCAGAGCAGGTGCTCAAATGAGTCTCCTCTTGAGTTCTTGAAAACTCTTCTCACATTCTTCACTCCAACCAAACTTTGTATCTTTCCGAGTCAGCTGAGTTAATGGAGTAGCAATTCGAGAAAATCCTTCCACGAATCTCCGATAATAACCAGCTAAGCCGAGAAAGCTACGATTTTGATCATCGATTTAGGTTGCTCCCGACTTTGAATTGCTTCAATCTTTCTTTGGGTCAACAGATATTCCATGACCTGATACTACGTGCCCAAGGAATGCTACTTCCTCAAGCCAGAATTCGTATTTCTTCAACTTGGCAAAAAGCTTGTATTCACGAAGCTTTTGGAGTGTCAGCCTCAAGTGTTAATCATGATCTTCACGGCTTTTGGAATAAATAAGCATGTCATCAATAAAGACGACCACAAAGTGATCCAAATATTCCTTGAATACTCAGTTCATCATATCCATGAAGGCAGCAGGAGCATTAGTCAATCCAAAGGACATGACTAGGAATTCATAATGCCCGTACCTAGTTCTGAAAGCCGTCTTTGGAATGTCATCGGTTCTAATCTTCAATTGGTGATATCCAGAACGAAGATCGATCTTTGAAAAGAATTTGGGTCCTTGCAACTGGTCAAACAGGTCATCAATACGTGGCAATGGATACCTATTTTTGATGGTTACATGATTCAACTCCCGATGATCAATACAAAGTCGCATACTCCCATCTTTCTTCTTCACGAACAGAATAGGAGCACCCCAAGGAGAAGTAATAGGACGAATAAAGCCAATGTCTAACAATTCCTGCAGTTGGGCCTTTAACTCCTAAAGTTCAATAGGAGCCATTCGATATGGGGCTTTGGAAATGGGTTTTATACCGGGTTCAAGGTCGATACAAAATTCTATTTCACGCTCAGGGGGTAGGCCAGGAAGTTCTTCGGGGAATACGTCAGGAAATTTATTAACAATAGAAATATCGTTCAAAATTGACGTATTTTTGTTTAAATCTGTGACATGAGCTAAGAAATCTTGACATCCATTTTTCAATAAACGAATAACTTTATGGCTTGAGATGACCGTGATTGATTTTAATGGTTTGGTCGCTTGAATTCGCATAATAGGTTGATTAGGAATATCAAAGCTAACAACCTTACGGAAACAATCAATTTTTGCATGATGAGTAGTTAACCAATCAATCCCTAGAATAACGTCAAATGCAAGTATTTTCAATGAAATAAGATCGACAGGTAATGTGAGGGTACCGATTTGAACCAAACAAGACTTATAAACAGTGGATGTAATGAAGGTTTCTCCCAACGGAGTTTCCACAGATAAGTCAAAGTCTAATTTCTCTGGAGTCAAATTTAATCGATGAGCGCAAGTAGGAGAAATAAAAGAATGGGTAGAACCGATATCAAATAAAGTATAGACTTCGTTAGAGTTTATGATAAGCTTACCCGTGATGACCTCATTCGGGTTCCTTGCTTTCTGGGAGGTCACAACAAACGCTCTCCCTTGCACTACCGGCTTTGACTTTTCTGGGACGGCCTTTGGTGCCTCCATCCTAGCTGAATTTGTCTTCGGTGAATGACAAAATCGAGCTAAGTGACCTTCTCTTCCACAATTATAACATGCTTTGGACGGCATCGCACAATTTGGACTGATGTGTCCCTCCCCTCCACATTTGAATCATATAATAGGTGGTCTTTCTCCTTCCTTAACAACGGGTGCTGGTGCGGACGTCTTTCCATCATTGTTGAATCTCCTCTTCTTGAAATGTCCATTCTTATTGTTTTGGCCTTGATTACCACTGAAGTGGTTACCATTTCTAGCCTGTTGATTCCCTCCACACTTGTTGTCACCGCTTCGATGACTGCTCTCGCTGGTATTATCATTTTGCCGGTTGCTCTCTTTTAGTTGCGTTGACTCGTTATCACGCTCCACTAACTGAGCCCTATTTACAACATCTGAATATAAACACAGTTTACGAGAAATAAGATGTTGACGTATCTCCGGCTTCAAACCTCTTAAAAACATCCGTGTCATTCTTTCTTCATTATCCACCAAGTGGGACGCAAACCGGGATAACTTCGTAAATTTAGCCTCGTATTGCGACACGGTCATATTGTTTTGTTCCAACTTAATAAACTCCACCTCCTTCATGTGACGAATACTTTTGGGAAAGTATTTGTCATTGAACAACTCTTGGAACTTCTCCCAAGACATCTTCAATACGGTTGGTTGAGTACGATTTACCGATTCCCACCAGTAATCTGCCTCTCCGCGCAACATAAAGGCGGCAAAGGGAACCTTTTGCTCCTCGGAGCATTCCAAGACATCAAATATCTTGGTGATCTGCTTTATCCATGCTTCCGCCATAAGTGGTTTTGGCTCTCCCTTAAACTCCGGTGGTCCCAGCTCCTTGAATTGTTTAGCGGTGACCGCCCGAGAGTTTCCAGTGTTTCCACCTGCATTTTGGACAGAAGCCGCTCTCGCCTGCTATTGCATGAATTGCATAAAGCCCCTGAACATTTGATCATTCATCATTTGGTCAGTGTTGTTGTTTGCATGAGGATTGTCGCCTTCCTGATGCACATTATCCTGATTATTGATATGTGGTGAATCAACGGTCGCCTGTGCTCCATTTCTATTCTCAACATTCTCGGATTTCATTTTCAGATACCGCCACAAAACAAAGGTTAATTGACATGTAACATATTATCCCTAAATGATGACCGACCAACTAAATACCACACAAACTTAGGTAGGTCATAATAGCGAAGGAATTCCCTGTCTCTCCCCTCCTAGTACTATTCTCACATCTTAGCCAGGGATCATATCCCTAAGCTTTGATACCAACTGTGACGCCCCCAAAATTAGGTCTACATCACCCATCTTTAGTTGCCAGATACATCGTACAGAATTCAAATAAAACTTAATAATACAATTGTCGTGTACAATACGACAAAATATAAACTGTGAGTTCGAATACAAATATTGTCTACTAGAGAGTATACAAACTCAAAAGGAGTCCTCATTACAATTATTGTCACACTATTTAACAGAATAGAGAGGACTACTAATACTATCATCGCCCATCACTCCGTTACACGACTCGTCTCCCCTATATTCTCATTTTTAAGAGAACAAACGTGAAAGAAAAGGTGAGCTCAACTAGCCCCAGTAAGAAATATTATGACTAAGATAATGCAGAATAAATTATCATTAGCCTTCAACAGTGTTAAACTGATAAAATATAATAAACATCAAGTTTAACTGCAGCGGAACAAGCAATCCATTAAAAGAGTTAAGTAGAGAATAAAATCTACTATCTTCTATGATTCAAAAGGATTTTCATGACTTTTATCACTAAGACTCAGCTTAATAAATAATCCACATCATCGAATCACCCCTGTACTATGGCTAAGGATATTCTTTAGTATCACGACCACAAATTATCCATGCACTACAGCCAAGGACATTCGTGTATTCATTAATGGTCATGATCATGCCAACAATCATCCATCAATGCACTACGGCCAACCAATGATAACTTTTACCACATCATTTGTAACATTACGGTCATGATTACACCGAATAATCTCTGGTCATAATCATACCAAGTCCATCTATGCACTACAGGCCACAGATGACTTTCAATAAAATATAAACATGAGGATGATTACAATGATATAAGAATTCAATAAAACAAGTTCAAGAATTCATTTATCCAAGAACCAATAACGTCCAAACTGTCAACATGATACTGATTTGTAGAGTAAAATTCAAGAATGCTCAGAAGAATATTTCCATGAAAAGATACTGGATGAAGCACAAATTTCAAGGATATTCCACTAATTTCATGGAGTATAGAAGTCAAAGTTTAAACCAACTGAGTATAATAAAGAATGGAATAACAAAAGAAATCACCATGCATGCGATTGACCGCACAGGCAGGTTATTCTGATAGAATAATAAATAACGGAACTAGGTCCGGCGTAAAACGCACAGACAGGATATTCCAACAGAATAATAAAGAATGGAACCAGGTCCGGCATAAAATGCATGACGGGATATAGCGAATAATAAATAAAGATGGAACGAAGTCATGCGTAAAAGCACATCTGAGGATGTTCCAACAGAATAATAAAGATCGAAACCGGTCATGCGTAAAAGCACGCATGGGATGTTCCAATAGAATAATAAAGAGCGGAATCAGTCCCACAGAAAAGCGCATGAACATAATATTCCAATGAGAATAATAACGAATGAAATAATGTAAGAATTTCACCAAGTATAGAGTAGCTTGGCGTATACTGAGTTATTCAACCAAATAATAAATAATGGAATAACAGAAGTTCTCTTCATGAATACAAAAGAAATAATACCCCTTACATTAGTAGGAGATTGAATACTGCAGTAGTGTAGTAACAGAATACTCTTCGTCTTTCTCTCTTATTCTCTCTATACTTTCTCTCTCTATAGTTTGAATGAATTCGTGAAAAATAATGAAGAACTAGGCCACTATTTATAGAAGATTTCTAGCTTAGCACTTGCAATGTGAAAAGGCAAGTGGCTTGACGACTGGTGATGTGAAAAGAAAAGTGGTTTTATGCCTGTAATGTGAAACAGCAAGTGGTTTGACGCCCGTAATGTGAAACGACAATTGGTTCGACACCTATAATATGAAACGGCAAGTGGTTTGACATCTGGTAAAGGTAATTACTATTGACGAAGGTAATTATTATTGACGAAGAGACTCTTAGATGATGACATATGGGCCCCCCATAAAATAACCAAACTTACAACAAACGTCTCATAATAGACTCTTTATATACATCAAGGATTGAATAAATATTACCACAAATTATTTTATTTTTAATCAACACATATTTAATCTTTAAACAATTATTAATCATTTATAACTTGTCGTCTCAATTATTGATTTAATAATATAACATATTATACAAATGATACTGTGACAATAATTGAATCAATAATATAAGAGATATGATGCAGCAATTACTATAGCAATAATTGAGTATAGCTTAGTGACTTCTCACGTAAGCATCAATAATCAATACCGTGTGCTATTATGCAACCACGTGTATTACTGTACTTTTACTACCAGGTAGTTCAACAGTTTAAACGGTAACACCTCCGCCGTTATTTTTATAGAAAGATAATTTTGTCGTTTTCTAACTACAACAATACTTCCGTTGTGGGGTCCACCAATGATTGTGCCGTCGTACGAATATTCCCCGACAAAAAGAATATTCCTCGACCAAACGAATATTTTATAACAACTTGCTTACTTTGCAAAATTTATAAATACTACCCACAACTATAACATTATATCAAATTTACTCCATAATATTCAAAAATAATATTTATAGAAAATTCATTTTTATTTATAAAAGTTGGGGTCTTACAATCTTCATTACCATTCGGTCCAGATATAATTGATATGTTTATGTTTAATGTTCGTTCAGCTATGAAAATTTATCCATGCTAGTTCACAATTATATTGTTGAATGTTAGCCAACTATTATTCAAAATTTTTTCATCATGATATATCCTTAATTTATTGAACTTAAACTTACTGGGCAAACTTGTTGCTCACCCTTACGATATCATGATAAACATTGCAGATTAAGGCGAATACGTCGGATACAAGGAAAAGTCAAAGCCAAGTTTAGCTTGGGAATATGTGTATAGCTAGATTTGTAGCTGTATTGTATTATAATAACATTGTATGTTAGATATGATATTGATTCAGGTTTCAAGTAAGGTTCTCGACATTGGGGATAGTGTGTAATATTTAATGTATAGACAATCTATGTTTATATCTTCTACAATAGTTAGAACAAGTGTGCGTAATTTGGGGGGGCTACAATATTTAAATCCCCAAATTAGGGTTTTCAAATTCGCGGAACTGAAATTAGGGTTTCCAGAACAAGTTTTAGGATTTCTTATAACCCGTAAGAATTTTCTAACTGAACGTTGACGTTCTTAATATAATATTAGGGTTTGCCACTGATATAGGCTATCTGGTCAACCCTTGACCCTTAACCACATACTGTACACATATAAAACCATATACACAGAACATATTCACTTATCTACTTAATCCTGAATAATTCACCACAAATATTTTAAATTCATAAAATCCCTTCTCAGAAATATCAAATCCATTCACTTATTTTCTGTCTAGGTTTATTATTTAACCTTAATTCAATATTTTAAGATTTTATAAATATCCAAATTCTCGGGTTGTCACATTCACCCCTTTTTCTAAAAATTTCGTCCCCGAAATTTACCTTACACCTTACACCATGAACTATAAACCATTCATACATAGCATCACATGCTACCCAATACACCACTCATCAGAGTTAAAATTTTGAAATTGTGCTAAGGAGTCATATAGACCATGAACTATTGAGGTTTATAGGTATTACTACCTGCTACCTATTTCAATTAAGAAAAAGGTACTCTACCCCTTACAAAGGTTAACAGTATGTTTACAATCTTGAAGAAGGTAAACTACCGGTACTGGTACTTTAGATGACCAATCTGTTGTACCTTAGTAATCAGAACGACTATATGCGTTCTTAGATTGGAGTATTTTATCCAATTAGTATATTCCCATTTTTAGGGTTGTTCACCTCAGACTTATCATAGGATTCAGCACCAAAACAATTTGGTTCGGGAACGTTTTCAAAGAATACTTTGAATTTCATAAACATTTGTCTAGCCGAATCAAATAGCTTAGACTCATATCAATAATTAACTCTAATCAAAATACGAATATGTGTAGCCAAAGCCCCGTTGGCAAATTAAAATTTAAAAAATTTAATTTGAAAATGAAGTCTTGATGCCGTACTGTATTAACAGCCCGTTTGAGGATGCCGTCATCGAGTGACTTTGTCATAACACATCACACAATAGTGGAACAACGATTTTAGATCAAATTCAACACTAAGTAATAAATAAAAATATATTTTGATATTTCAAATCATTATCGTCTAGCCGAAATAAATAGCATAGACTATACTTTAAACTGTTTAAAAACCATTGCAAATCAGTTTTATCATCTCAACAGGTAACGAGGTGTCGGTGGCCCGAAGTCCACTCATACACAATGGTCACCAGGAGTTGAGAATAAAAATTCATTTCAAAAAGGACATAGTGCGTTTTTAGCTTGATGTCAAAAAATTCTAGCCTAGCATAGCTAGAAGATTTGGAAAACTTATATCTCCACTAATAATTAATTGCGTAGTAATCTATCTATCCCTATTATCCTCAATACTCCATTCACACATAACTATTCCTAGTTCGTCAAACCACACTCATAAGTTCATGAACTTTCCACAATCATATGAGTTTAAGAACTTGTCCTAGTCAGACCTTTGGCGTCCATTCGCTGAGGGGTTCATAAACGTTTCATATAATTATGAGTCACAAACATATCATAAGTATGAGTTTTAAGAACTTGTACTTAACCTTATATTCTCTACCTATACCTTATCTATCTGATATACACATGAGAAATGAATCACCCTCTTAACATGCATATAGCAAAAAGCGCGACACAGACATTTCAATAATTATCCTAACTCCCTTCTCCATACGAATTTCATTTAATCCATATTCATAATCCTTTCCTGAATCTGTACCAATTCATAGTACAACTGACACCCAGCAATCTTGCTGTAAACTTTTCAATCATTCACTTGATCCTTTTCACTGCCATAACCTTATCAGATCATGGGGTGATCTCATTGTATAAATTACGATTCATTTCTATGTCTTGATCGTTTTGTTTTACGATCTCCTATCACTATACTTTTAGTCTTTTAGACTCTATCGATTCACCATTACTGTTCACTTTTATTATCAGAGTTAGGGAACTCCGTATCTTTATAACTCGCTGTTAGGTAAAATCTAGTTACGCACAACACGCAAGTATACGTGGTCAAGAAGTAATAAAGTGAAAGTAGAGTATCGTTCCCACGAGGAATTGTTTAAATAAAAATCACCAAGTATTAACCAGTAACCAACTTAATCTTATTTAAACGAATGAATTTCAATTTATAAGTAAACTAATTCTAATTACAACTAGATAAATTAAGATTTCGGAGATTTAAGATCACAAATTCACTTATTGCTTCATTTAAGTTAACACATTTCTCATCAATTATTCTCTATCCTGAATTGTTAATCAAGAACACTAAAGCAGATAAAACCACATCTCGATGCATAATATCCATACCCACTTAAATCTACAGATGATAGAATTAAGCAAGACACCCTAATTAACTAATCCACTATATCTCTATGTGAATTACAATTAAAAAGGATTTAAAGCATAAGTTCTCTATAAGATTACATATGACGTAAAGACATATCTCTATCCTAAACACAAATCATGAATTCCATCTATGCAGAAATCACAAACACATGCTATCATGATAAGATCTAAATCAATACTTCATCTCTCGAGTTTATATAGATTATCACGATAATTGTTAGCTAGACAATTAAGCAATTAAGTCCAAATCACAATAGACAATCCTCACAATAGAACATAATAATTGATAGCGAAGCATATTAAAATAAACTACACAATAAGATCCATTGTAATCTCAAACAAAGAATTAGTTCATGAGTATTGAATTAAAACTAAGAATCCACAAGTGAATAATCATTAAAAGACAAAAATAAGAGTAGAGTAAAGAATAAATCTATTGTCAGCAAATCTCCATCTTTCTCAAGTTCCTCCTCCTGATCTTCAATGGTTTCCAATTTGCTTCAATTTCCAACTCTCATAAGAACTAGGGTTTTGATCCTAATCTACTCTAATCTAATCTATTGGAATCCTCCAAAACTAGCCTATCTCCTTTCTCTTTTATGCCTCTCATTATGTATTTATAGTTCTAATGGATACCCAAGCAAGTTAGGCAACTAAGAATCCTATTCTAGCTCAAATTGGACATCAAATAACCCCAAAAAGCTGTCCCCTCGCCGCCTAGCGCGCCTCACGCTGTCCCCAAGCCATTCTGGGCATGCCCCGCGCTGCAGTGGCTGACTTTCTGGCGGAGTAGCGCGCCCCGCGCTATGCATAGTTCATTTATAGCGCGGTCCGCGCTACGCTATTTTTTGCTGCGACGTCCTTTGGTAAATTAGGCATAACGTTTGATCTGCTATGATTTACGGGGCCTGCCATCTATCAAATCGAAGATATCGACGAGATCTACAACTTTCATTTTTTAATAATTGACAGATTCGGGCTAGAACAAGGAGGAAATCGAGCTTGAAGTAGATTCTGTGTAAATGGCAAGCATGACAACTCTTAGCTTTGATCTTGTTGATAAAAAGGCCATAACTCTCGCATCCGAACTCCGATTGGAACGATTCAAGATGTTTCGAAAAGCTAAGAAGAAGCTCTACAGTATGATCCAAGTTCCAAGCCAAGAACATGCATCCAACTTGGTGTTTAAAGTCTTTCAATATTCCCTCCTTGTATTTGCTTGCGTATTTTGGTCCAAAAGATGTACGAATTGCTTTCCCTTGCTTCTTCATGCCAATGACGTGTCATCGCCTACAAAATAACATAAAATGTATGAAAAGTAACTAAGAAACATGATATTAAGAAAATAATTCAAGTAATAGATACCGGATAAGTAGGTATAAAACCTACTCATCAAATACCCTCAAACTTAAATCTTTGCTTGTCCTCAAGAAAAAAACACAAAACAACAATGCTATGCAATGCAACTAATCTACATGCCTACAAATTTAGCAGTAATGACATAAACAAGTCTATCCAACCGGCCTTAGAGAAATCAAGTGAACATGATAATAAATCATATCAAAATAAATCATTAACTTCTCAATCAATCATCAAATCTTAGACTGTTATAACTGATATAGTGTGTGCGTGCTCCACAACAATTTTAACTGATATAAAATCAAATTTAACACATAATAAGTCTCTTCGAAGGCGTCATAAAGTGTAAACTCAAGAAATTCAAAAATAAGCTAGATCCAACTAAAATTAAATAATTACCAATATCTAGGGTTAACATGGGATACTTATGCTTCATTTTTCATCTACGGGGGCTTTTTGCTCTTATTTCCCGTTTTATTCATTTTTTTTCTTTTGGTTGATGGATAGTGAGTGTGTTTTACGCTCCATCTCACGCATGTGTTTATGGGGAGTGCATTTCACGCTTCTTCTCGACCCACCATAGGACTCAATTTATTCAACTCAATATCTTTTTTTTTTCTTTTTTTTCTCTTTTGTTTTTCTTTTTTTTAGCTTATATACCCCAAATATTCTCCCAAACTTAGGTTCTTGTGTAAATTTAGCCATCACTACTTGTTCTTGTCATTCTTTCATTTAAACTAGCATTATCCTTTAGAGTCCCATTATGTATCAATTTAAACTCAATCAATCAACAAGTTGTTCTTATTGTGCTATCTTTATTATACCAGTTTCAAACAGAAAAAGACTCAATTCATAACAAGAAATCACATCAAAGCTCTAATAGTCAGTACTATACTTGTCTACTCAATTCTAATCTCATCATTGACCAAAACAAACTGTAAATATCAAACAGCTGGACTCATGTAAGATGTACTAAATGCTATATAAACACAATAAACTAACTACTATTTTTTTTTAATTTTTTTAATTTTTTTTAATTTCAAGAAACTGAATACAAAAACTAAATGTAACTATATGAACTACAATGTAAATAACTAACTATATGTAATACGTCACTAAAATGCCACCAAACTTAAAACAGACATTGTCCTCAATGGCTAAGATAGGAAAAATTAAAAGAGAGGACTTCCCTAAAAATACAGCATTTTCCTCATTGTCTACTAAGTCTGAAGAATAGGCCAGACACATTGGAATAAATTGGGAACCACGCTTGAGTTGGACTTGACTAACATTACAATTAAACCACTTTTAACGCTTCGGGATTTACGGCGGTATACGTGCCAATGGATATGCATGAGATATCGCGCCCGTCTTTGAGGAGGAAGTTGTTGGCATAATAAGCGCGCCCATCAGTATCCATAGATGGTGGTAGCGCCATGCCAGGCGCTAAGTCATTGATTTATTGATGCATAGCGCGCCCCGCGCCCCGCGCCCATTGTATGTTGGATATGGCGCGCCTCGCGCTGTGGGATCAGTGAATTGGCGTGGCCCACGCTGGCATGTCAGTAAGTTACTAGGATAGTGGCGCGCCCCACGCTGTGTCTGAGCGTTGGGGAGCGCGGCCCGCGCTAGTGGGTCAGTGGCATGATAACTTTCTTTTTCTTGCCTTACCTGCGAGCATACCATTATGGAGTCATTATTCTTTGAAAACTAAATATTTGAGCTAGACTATAAAATAAAATATAAAGAATAAATAAGGAAGAAAAGGTTTAGAGCTTGGGTTTCCTCCCAAGTAGCGCTTGATTTATAGTCCTTCAGCCAGACTTTGTCTGGTCAACGCTATCCAATTCCTCTTCAAAAGTTGAGGAATCCTCCATCCATCAGTATTAAATAATCCTTTGGGAGGTTCCCACAAGCGATGGCCATAGCATCAAAGTCACCTAGCATGCTCTGACTTGGCATAATCTCCATGAAAAAGGGCAAATGACTAGGTATTATCTCCATTGTGTTTGTGATCATAATTGGGCATGTAAGTGTGTCAAACATAATGGGATCTTCGTCTATTTTCTCGTTCTCTTCCCACCACGGCTTCATTGTTGCACTCGCTCTTATGTCATAAAGAGTATTGCCGACGACATGACTACCTAGCGGACAAGGTTTTGCAAATCTAATCGGATCCTTGAACTTTGGTGGAGAAGACACTTGAGGCATTAATAACATCGCCTCATCCTCGTTAGTACTCATAGTTAGTTCATCCCCACTTGTCTCCTCTTTTTCAATCTCAGAATCCTCATCATAACACCAATTGTTTTGAGGATGTTTGTTCAAGGCTTTGAGCATTTGATCCATCTGGTTCTGCATATTTTGAATTGATCTCTCTTGATTCTGTATTGACTGCGCTTGATTAATCCTCCTTTCCTCATTTGATGCTACACATTTGGACAATAATTCCTCCAACCTTGAATTATCTGTCTCAGTCTTGGAAGCCATGTATTGAGGACCATTGGTTGAGGTAGTGATGAGTTGTTCCATCTGATTATTAAAATTTTAGGTTGACAGCTCTTGGCTAATCCTCATCTCCTCTAGGCTAATACTCATCTCCTCTAGGTTTGTTATGCCCTTCAATATTACATCCCTCAGATTTGGCTTTTCTTCTTGTGGCAATGGAGGTGGACATGAAAATTCTGGTGTGTATGATGAATTTGGAGCGTAGTATTGCTCTTCATAAGTATCGCTCCATGACGAATCCGGGTAATACCCCCAAACTTGATGATAATTAGCATATGTATAATCATTGAGGTATTCACCACCGTGGTGTCCCGGCCCAAAACTAACGGTGCATTGATGACTTGGATGATTACCAGCACAATAATTGCAATTAACTGCTATCCTTCGATTACGTTGGGCTGCAATAACGTCAAACCTCCTCGAAAGTGTTTCAAGTTGCACCGATAATGCAGAAAAGGCATTGAGACCATCAATCCCCACTCCCCTTGGCTGAGTCATTCTCGTATACGGCCATTGATAATTAAATTCCGCCATGGTACCTGAAAAGAAAGAAAAATAGGAAGATAATTAAAAAAAAAAGAAAACAAAAATGTTTAAATTAAGACTGATTTGATTGAAATTAATATTAGCAAAAATTTATTAACTAATTCCCCAGCAACGACGCCAAAAACTTGTTGGGTAAAATCTAATTACGCACAACACGCAAGTATACGTGGTCAAGAAGTAATAAAGTGAAAGTAGAGTATCGTTCGCACGAGGAATTGTTTAAATAAAAATCACCAAGTATTAACCCGTAACCAACACAATCTTATTTAAACGAATGAATTTCAATTTATAAGTAAACTAATTCTAATTACCACTAGATAAATTAAGATTTTGGAGATTTAAGATCACAACTTCACTTATTGCTTCATTTAAGTTAACACACTTCTCATAAATTATTCTATATCCTGAATTGTTAATCAAGAACACTAAAGCAGATAAAACCACATCTCGATGCATAATATCCATACCCATTTAAATCCACAGATGATAGAATTAAGCAAGACACCCTAATTAACTAATCCACTATATCTATATGTGAATTACAATTAAAAAGGATTTAAAGCATAAGTTCTCTATAAGATTACATATGGCGTAAAGGCATATCTCTATCCTAAACACAAATCATGAATTCCATCTATACAAAAATCACAAACACATGCTATCATGATAAGATCTTAATCAATACTTCATCTCTCGAGTTCATATAGATTATCACGGTAATTGTTAGCTAGACAATTAAGCAATTAGGTCCAAATCACAATAGATAATTCTCACAATAGAACATAATAATTGATAGCGAAGCATATTAAAATAAACTACACAATAAGATCTATTGTAATCTCAAACAAAGAATTAGTTCATGAGTATTGAATTAAAACTAAGAATCCACAAGTGAATAATCATTAAAAGACAAAAATAAGAGTAGAGTAAAGAATAAATCTGTTGTCAACAAATCTCCATCTTCCTTAAGCTCCTCCTCTAGATCTTCAATGGTCTCCAAGTTGCTTCTATCTCCAACTCTCATAAGAACTAGGGTTTTGATCCTAATCTACTCTAATCTAATCTATTGGAATCCTCCAAAACTTGCCTATCTCCTCTCCCTTTTATGCCTCTCATCATGTATTTATAGTTCTAATGGACACCCAAGCAAGTTAAGTAAGTAAGAATCCTATTTTAGCTCAAATTGGACATCAAATAACCCCAAAAGGTTGTCCCCTCGCCGCCTAGCGCTCCCCCCCCCCTTGTTGTCCCCAAGCCATTACGGCGCGCATACTGTCTTCTGATGGCCGACTTTTACGGTGGACTAAGCGCCCGCGCTATCATAGTTCATTTATAGCATCAGGTACTCTATTATTTTATTTATAACCCCAAAAAGTTGTCCCCTCGCCGCCTAGCGCCCCCCATGTTGTCCCCAAGCCATTCTGGGCGCACTCCGCGCTGTAGTGGCCGACTTTTTGGTGGACTAGCGTGCCCCGCGCTATGCATATTTCATTTACAGCGCGGTCCACGCTACGCTATTTTCTACTGCGACGTCCTTTGGTAAAACGGGCATAACCTTTGATCCGCTAAGAGTTACGGGGCCTGACACCTATCAAATCGAAGATATCGACGAGATCTACAACTTGTATTCATAATTGACCGATTCAGGCTGTAACAAGGCATAAATCAAGCTTGAAGTAGATGTTGTGTAAATGGCAAGCATGACAACTCTTAGCTTTGATCTTGTTGATAAAAAGGCCATAACTCTTGCTTCCGAACTCCGATTGGGACGATTCAAGATGTTCCAGAAAGCTAAGAAAAAGCTCTACAATATGATCCAAGTTCCAAGCCAAGAACATGCATCCAACTTAGTGTTAAAAGTCTTTCAATATTCCCACCTTGTATTTTTTTGTGTATTTTGGTCCAAAAGATGTCCGAATTGCTTTCCCTTGCTTCTTCATTCCAATGACGTGTCATCGCCTACAAAATAACATAAAATGTATGAAAAGTAACTAAGAAACATGAGATTAAGCAAATAATTCAAGTAATAGATACCGGATAAGTAGGTATAAAACCTAATTTTCACTCACCGAGATTCATCTTCGAATCTCACCGACACACTAACTCTATTTGAGTTAGTACTTATCATAATCACTGCGGTTATTAGCCTAAGGTTATCCTACCTAAGGTTCATAACCAACAGCTTTGATACCAACTGTGAGAGCCCCACATCCGGGTCCTAAATCACCAAGGATCTAGTACAATTATTTTACAACTATTGTGGAAGATATAAACATAAATTGTTTATACAATAAACGTTACACACTATTCCCCAAGGTCGAGTAAACTTAACTTATACACGATTCATAACCTGTCTAACATATAACATTATTATCATACTATACTATTACAATTATCTGCACATATTATCCCAAGCTGAACTTGGTTTTATCAATTCCTGTATCCGAAGTATTCGTGTTAATCTGCAATGTTAATCATGATATAGCAAGGGTGAGCAATAAGTTTGCCCATCAAGTTTAAGTTTAATAAATTAAGGATATATCATGATTGAAAGAATTGAACAAAAGCTGGCTACAGTTCTACAATCTAATTGCGAACTAGCATGAAGAAATTTAACATAGCTGAACGAACATGGAACATGAACATATATATATCTGGACCGAATGATAATGAAGGTGATCAGCCTTTCATACCTGATGAATACATGCAGTATGCACATAATAAAATTTAATAATTCTTAGACATGACAATCAGAAATGATTAACCATAAGTATATTTGAATGAAACAACTCGAGGTCGAGTTAAGAAAAACTTGCCTGAACCGTTGATTACATCTATTCAATTTAATAAGCTTTGTTTGAAGACCTAATATTAATAATATTTATTTCTAAGTTAGAATAATATCATCACAATATATAAAATAACCTAAACACATTATCACATAACCCTATCCGTCTATAACACACATAAGACTTAACCTCAAGTCAAACTTTTTACGATGCGAAGTCGAGGTTAGATGCAATAATCGACATCCAACGGCTTAGTCGGATAAATATCGAGTTTAAGTTCAATTAAACTCTACCTAACACTTTAACAATTATCTTAGATAATTTATTATCAGTCAAAATATTTTTCATAAGCTCGTAATAATTTTTAGATAATTATTATCATTTAAAATAATTTTTCAATCATTAATATCGTATTTATAAGAATTAAATACCACATAATTCCTTTATCATTAATATTTATTTATTATCAAATATTAATGAAAATCATAACATAATATTATAATATATTTATAATCTATCAAAGTATTTTAATACCTTAAAATCATATTTATATGATTTTTAAACAATTAAATTCATTATCCGATAATTACTTTTAATATTAATATTTTCATGAAAAATATTAAAAGTTATATTTTATAACTTAAAATATTTTTATAACACTTAAATCATTTTATATGATTTTTAAATCATTAATTCTATTTTTCCATAATTTATTTAATATATTTATTAAATAAATTAATTACCATTAATAATATTAATGAAATTCATCACAAAATATTAAAAGTCACTAAAAATAACTCAAAATATTTTCTTATACCATAATATAAGTTTTCATGATTTTTTATGTATTAAAATCATTTTTAAATAATTTATTTAATATTATAATTAAATAAATTAAATACCATTATTATTCCAAAAATATTAAATATTTATGAAATATATTAAATTATAATTAAAACTAATTTTCGGACTTAAAAAATAATTTATAAGAATTTATTTTATATTTTTAATAATTAAAAGCTATTTATTTCAATTTATTTATTAAAATAATTAATTTTCTAATTTATCTATCACTAAAGGACCCTATAGCGACGAAACTGTCGCTATAGGTGTTCTTGAGCTGTTCTTCATCAAACCCAGATCTTCATGTCAGTGGACAAGGTGCCACGTTTGACCGATCCTAAATCATTGATCTTGATGCTATCTGGTCTTGTAATGATGCTAAGGTTATAGTATTTATGTTATATTACAACCTCAAACAAATGTCAGAGCCAAAATAGTAACAATCCAGATTTTTAATTAAAAATTTAAATATTTATTGAATTATATAAATATTTAATGGATGTATTTATCGTTGAATAAGTATTTGTTTAATTGATTTGATATGATTTGATTATTTATTTTTTTAATAAATAATTAATGAGTTAAGGAAAGTAATTATTTTAAAATAGTAATCTAATTTAATTTAATAATTAAGTTAGAGAGTTTATAATGATCAAATAAATTATTATATTATGCAATGAATTGTTATTAGAATTAATTAATTAAGTATGAAAACTTAATTAAAAGAAGTGTGACAAATAACTATATTATAATTAGTTATTAAAATAAATTAAAGTAGTTTTGATTTGGTTTTACCCAAACAATGCTTAAGTATATAAATTCCTTAATTTTAACTGGTTTGCCAAACAAAGCCCTATGGCTTTTGGATTTTTGAAATTTAAATTATTTACAAAATAAAATAAACAAATAAAATATATTTAATCTATACGTTATCTTCTGTAACTGATATAATAAGTAGGCTTATTATTGCCATATCAATTTTTATTTTGACGTATACTTTTATCAGTTATTGGTTTACGCTAGCCTAGTCTAAGACTGAACCTAAGAAAGAAAAGAAAAGAAATTAGAGAGAGAAAAGGCTGTGATTTTCAAAGCAAGTTCTGCCTTCTTCTAGCTATTATCAGTGATTAACAAATAGTTTCAAAGCAACAAAAGGTATGTTTTATAATCTTAACATATATGTATTATACTATAATTCCTTAGTCTCGGTGTTCTTGAAATTCACTGCGTTGGTGGTATAATTTCTATAATTGCTGTTATACAATTGAATTATAGTGATGGTATGTGATTATGAGGATTATAACTAGTGTTAGATGAAGAATTGTATGATAAATTACGTTTACAAGAAGGAAATAGTTTTTACAGTGAATATATATGTATGAACGTATGTTTTGCATGATAACAAAAATTAGTAGGTGATTGTATGCTATTTATGAAATTGAACATCATGTATGTTAATTAGGTATGAATTTCAGAGAATCGTACTTTAAAGTAATCAAGTTTGGGTTATTATTGATATTACAGTGTTAAACAACGTTAACAATGGAGTTTTTCTTAAAACAGTGTTTTCAAAGAATTATGTTTTCTAAAGTAGTTGTTTAATTGTTGGTAATTGTTATATGGAAGATTGTTAACGTTTATGTGTAGTTTACGATGAAGTTATGCATATTAATTAGTGTTAGAAATTAAGTTATAGATGCGAAATTTAGGTTATTTGTTCTTCGTGGGTGGGTTTCGTTATGAAGTTTAGCGCGCCTAGCGCCAAAATGGGAGCCCCAATGGCAAAATTGCGCACCAAATGTCGAAGTTCACGCCCTAGTGCTGAAACTTCGCGCCCAAATAATCAATCTCGCACCGCAAAGCACCCTTTGGTTAGCCTAGTTCTGTGGCTGCTGGCACCAAAGCAAGTCTGAGTCGGACAGTTTTGGCCTCCTGTAGTAAAATGACCATAACTTTCTCATACGAACTCCGATTGAGGTGATTCAAGATGATCCGGAATGAGGACGAGTAGACCTACAACTTTCGTTCCTTACATTATTCAATTTGAGGTCTGTAAAAGTAGTCAAAATGGTCATCTTTAGGACTGTTATGTTTTCGGGGGCAATCGGAGGGCGTCAGGCATGCACATATGCATGTGTAGTGCTCCTGACGATAAAAAATGATGTCCTAAGTTATAAAACTTGAATATTAGTAAATATAATGATTCTAAACATTAATAAATAATGTATTAGATAAGTTATAGAAGCATAGTAAGCATACACAAGAGATGCAAATCTGGCGTGTGACGATTGAACGTCGAAACGTCGTGCCAAGTATTAATGAACTTAAAAAGTGTTTCAATTCAATTGAAATGAATATTATGAGATATGTAATGGAATTAATATAAAACCAATAAGTAGTCCTATCAAGACTTAAGCACTTGAATGAACTGCGAATATGAAATACAGTGAGATATAAGTTGAAAGTTAACACAATTAAGTTGAACATTGTGTATTTATTAATAGAAAAGATTATGAGATGTGGAGTAGAGTTTACATTAAAATTACTATGTGTTGTTATATGACTAATAATTGATGTGTATGATTATATAATTGCGTAGGGCACGTGAAGTGTAGATAGCTGTAAGCTGTTAATCTATTATTGGTAAACAACGATCAAGACAAGTCTTTCGGTTCCTATTTTCTACGTGGACTTGATGAACTGTTTTAAATTGCATGATATGTTATGCATGTTGAAATCATGAAATGTTAAAGTCAATATATGACTACTTTGTTTTGGCTAAGTAATGATGATTGAGTAAGGAACTCAATTTTTATATTTGCTATGTGAATTAAAAACATGTATGCCATGTTACTTTAATGAGATGTATATCATGTTATTATGTGTTATGTGATGCATGAAAATTGTTAGATTTTGCTGGGCTGTCGAGCTCACTCTTGCAAATAACCACTTTTGCAGGTCAAGATTTTAAGGTAAAGATATGTGCTAAGTGAGTTATAGAGATCTATATTCACGAAGATTACTTATGGTTTATGAGAAATGTATTTCATATTTTGAACGTAACATGTTGTTGAATTGTAAGTTGAGCTATCCAATGTATATGGATATTTAGTTCTGATGTAAGACTTTGTATAGTCATTTTGTTGTAACGATTCATGATATAAGATTGAATCAAAGAGATTTAATGTAAAGGTTGCGATTCAGGGCAAGAAAGAAGGAAATGTATAAACGTTTTAAATATTCTGCAATTTTAGTGTTTTTAATATCGAATAATGATGTAAAATTAGAGATTTAATGTATGGTTAACGACCGAAGTGGAGATTTAAATTGTATGGATTTTGGGGTCGTTACAGTTGGTATCAAAGCTGATAGGTTATAAACCTTAGGTAGGAGTACCGTAGGCTATAACCTTAGAGAAGAGTGGTGAAGATAATGAACGAATAAGCTCAAATAGAGTTTGAACAATAAGGGATTAAAACTTGTGTGAAAGGATTTAGAGAAGAATCTTGCAGAGTTATAAGGAATATGAATGTGGGGTTACCCAACTCTAATAATAAGGATGTAAGGTGATAATAAATAGACAATGTCTATAAGAAGAGAATGATAAAGAAGTTAAGAATAGAGAGTTATATCTAAGTATGGTGAAATTGTACTCTTTAGTAGTTGATGTATGGTATCTGAGCTAAACGATTCCTTCATAGAGCGGAGGTATATACGAACTAGTAACTCAAAACCTAGTTTGTTGGGTGTATATGGGAAACCACTCAGCGTACCATATTGAAACTGTTAGAGACTTGATCTGTACCAAGTTTAGTAAATGGATACGTGTGATGAAAGTGTAGACCTTAAATTGAATGTTGAGCAATGTAAATGAAGTTAGAAATTCTTAAAGGAAGAATTATTATATAAACAAGTAGATTCAAAGAAGAATCTTGAAGAGATATAAAGATAAGAAATGGGAGTTTCCTAACTCCAATAGCCAAGATAACGAATAATGTCATAAATGATGAAAAAAAAAGGAAAGAAAGAGGATCGTAAAACAAAACGATCACGAGTTAAGAAAAGAATTTTAAGGGAGATGGTTATAGAATAAGATCACTACGTGATCTGTTTAAGTTATTAAAGGAAGATGGTTTGTAATGGTTGAATGATTATAGCTTGATGTTATGAAGATAATGTACTATGATAGTACGAGATAAACTCATGAGGAGTTATAGATAATGTGATATGAGGAATTCGTATCGAGCAAAGAGCAAGTTATAAGCAAGATAGAGTTAGGAGGGATTTTAATTGAGGACTCAGGTGGTGGCTGAGTTGTACAAACCTTTATATGGGCGAGGGTTTTGTGCTTGTACTCAATTTATCACATTGATAATCATTAGAATTTTTGTGTCGCGCTATTTGCTATATGCCTGTTGAGAAGGTGATTCTTTTCTGATGTGTATAACAGAAGGTTAAGTGTGAGTTCTTAAAACTCATACTTATGGTAGGTTCGTGACTCATAATTATATGGTATGTTTTTGAACCCCTCAGCGAATGGACGCCTATGGTCTGACTAGGATAAGTTCTTAAACTCATATGATTGTGGCAAGTTCCTGAACTCATAACGTGTGGTAAGTTTGACAAACTAGGTATAGATAAGTGTGAATGGAGTATTGATGATGATAGGAATAGATAGACCTATTAAGCAATGGATCTTTATAGAAAGTGGAGTTGATGGTGGAAGCATAGGTATTCTAAATCTACTAGCTATGTTGGACTTTTGAAATTTATTGACTTCGTGTTGATGTTTACACTTTTATTTTCTTGAAAAACATTGGATCAAATGATAGAACCAATGAGTTTTAACAACAATACTGTTATTCGTATGTCTATGCTAATTGCTTCGGCTAGACAAAAATGATTTACAATATATCAAAATGTATTTTATATCATTAATGCATCTTGTAACCTGGTGCAAAGATGATAAAAACGATGGAGTCATCAATGCAGTATTACCTAGTGTTGGATGTGATCTAAGGATCGTCAGCCCACTATAGTATGATGTAGTATGATAAAATCACCAAATGACGGAATCTTCAATGGACTGTAAATACAGTGCGGTATCATGACGTCATAAAAAGATTTTTGAGATTTCTTTAAGATATGAGAATACATATGCATGTATGTATATGTATATTTCGGTTGATGTTCGAATTGTTGTAGAAGTCTATGCTATTTGATTCAGCTAGACAAATATTGAAAGATGTTCATGAAATTCAAGAGTTTCTTGAGAAGTTATGTCAAACCAAATTATTTTGGTGCGGATTCAGATGTTAAAAAGCTGAGATGAACAACCCTATTATTTAGGGGTTGCACCTAGTTTTATACTTTGTGCTGAAATGTTTGTGCACAATACATGTACGAAGGATTGATCCCCTAAGTACCTTGAAGTCATTATAGTCGTATGATTATAAATGTTAAAGTTAAAAGATTACTTATAATTGTGGACAAGGTTCGTGGTCATTAGACCCTCAGTTGAATGCTTGCACTCTAAATTCTGAGATGAACAACTCTTTTATTAGAGGTTACGCTTAGTTTATACTTTGTGCTGAAATGTTTGTGCACAATACATAGTATGAAGGGGTTAACACCCTAAGTACTGAGCGTAACACATATAGTCATTACAAAACACTACGTTGCGGCCCAACGTGGTGGTACAATAGGCTGGCCACCTAGTGTACAAGTGGAGGGTGTTTCCAGTCTTTGTGATTGATAAACATTCTACCAAAGAGGGTTTAAAGTGTGAAGAACCGGGGGTGAAGCACTATTAAACCTAGAGAAGAGTTCACGGTCTTGTGACCCTCAGCATGATTTGGAATCTTTTAAATTCTTGAGTTATTCATACTACTTCCCAATTATTGAACAATTGTGGAAGATTCTTGTTATTCTGCAAGATAGAAGTGAAAAAGGAAAGTATTCCTTAGAAAGAAGTAAGTCGTAGAATGCGACACTGAATGATGAACATGTTGAATAAGTGAGAAAAGAGATTTTGAAGTAAGAAGGATGTGAGTTATCAAAGAATAATGTGAAACTTTTAATAGAAAAGTTAATAGTTGTAGAATGTTCTTTGTAGAAAGGAAGTGGTTATAAAACCCAAGGAATGAATAAAGTATTAGTGTAAAATCTACTTTGATAGATTGAATGAATAAAGATTAATAAATAAAATTTCGAGGACGAAATGCTTAGAAGAAAGGGTGAATGTAATCCCGAGTATTGATGATAACAATCCTTAGAAAAGGAAATGAATGGGTTAAAAGATATATAATACACAGAATATAATTGAGTTCAAGTGAAAGTTATGAAATGAAACCTAGAATTTGTTAAAGTAATGAATGTATTAGGAAATATAAAATCTATATTTAGATAAAATGATGAAAGATTACTCTGAGTTATTTGTTTAATTTCTGTCTTCGATTCTGGGGACAAAGTCTTTGTAAGTAGGGAAGATTGTAACGAATGAGTGGTTTGAGTTGTGATTCTGAGGATATAATTCTTGTAAGGAGGGAATGATGTAACAATCCAGATTTTTAATTAAAAATTTAAATATTTATTGAATTATATAAATATTTAATGGATGTGTTTATCGTTGAATAAGTATTTGTTTAATTGATTTGATGTGATTTGATTATTTATTTGTTTAATAAATAATTAATGAGTTAAGGAAAGTAATTCTTTTGAAATAGTAATCTAATTTAATTTAATAATTAAGTTAGAGAGTTTATAATGATCAAATAAATTATTATATTATGCAATGAATTGTTATTAGAATTAATTAATTAAGTATGAAAACTTAATTAAAAGAAGTGTGATAAATAACTATATTATAATTAGTTATTAAAATAAATTAAAATAGTTTTGATTTGGTTTTACCCAAACAATGCTTAAGGATATAAATTCCTTAATTTTAACTGGTTTGCCAAACAAAGACCTATGACTTTTGGATTTTTGAAATTTAAATTATTTACAAAATAAAATAAACAAATAAAATATATTTAATCTATACGTTATCTTCTGTAACTGATATAATAAGTAGGCTTATTATTGCCATAACAGTTTTTATTTTGACGTATACTTTTATCAGTTATTGGTTTACGCTAGCCTAGTCTAAGACTGAACCTAAGAAAGAAAAGAAAAGAAATTTGAGAGAGAAAAGGCTGTGATTTTCAAAGCAAGTTCTGATTTCTTCTAGCTATTAGAAGTGATTAACAAATAGTTTCAAAGCAATAAAAGGTATGTTTTATAATCTTAACTTGGGCAAAGGTGCAAAAAAATCCCTAATGTTTACACGGATGTCCCACTTCCACCCTAAACTAATTTTTTTTCCAAAAGTACCCTTAACATTACATTTTTGGTCGCTTCACTTCTCTATAGTTAAGAAAAGACAAACAGCGTTAAAATTTGATGACGTGGCATGCTTAAATATAATAAAAATTTTAAATAAAATAATATATATCATTTAATCAAAACAAAAATACTAAAATTCAAAATAAAAAAAGCATAACATATTTACATCATTTAATCAAAATACTAAAATTCAAAACATAACATATTTACATCTAAAATACTAAAAAAATAAATTTAAAAATACTAAAATACTAACATTTGCTTTTTTTAAAAATTCTATTTTTTTAAAAGTCATTTTTAAAAATTCTATTATACTAAAATTCTATTTTCTTTTAAAAAAGCGCTTTAAAAAAGTTCATTTTTTAAAAAATTTGTTTTTAAAAATTGCATTTTAAAAAATTACATTTTTAAAAAAGTCATTTTTAAAAAATTTATTTTTTTTAAAAAAAGCGCTTTTAAAAAGTTCTTTTTTTTAAATTGCATTTTTTTTAAAAAAAATGCATTTTTAAAAAATCTATTTTTTAAAAACTACTTTTAAAAAGTTAGTTTTTTTAAAAATTCTATTTTTTTAAAAATTGTTTTTAAAAATTGTTTTTTTAAAAAGAAGTTTATTTTTAAAAATTCGCTTTTTTTAAAAAATCGCTTTTAAAAAGTCAATTTTTTAAAAATCATTTTTAAAATTCGCATTTTTTTTTTTTAAAAAGTTTTTAAAAAAAAATTTTTTTTTAAAAAAAGCGCTTTTTAAAAGTTCCGCTTTTTTAAAAAATTACATTACTGGCAAATGTGACGACCCAAAAATATAACGTTAAGGGTACTTTTCGAAAAAAAATTAGTTTAGGGTGGAAGTGGGACATCCGTGTAAACATCAGGGGTTTTTTTGCACCTTTGCCCATCTTAACATGTATGTATTATACTATAATTCCTTAGTCTCGGTGTTCTTGAAATTCACTGCGTTGATGGTATAATTTCTGTAATTGCTGTTATACAATTGAATTATAGTGATGGTATGTGATTATGAGGATTATAACTAGTTTTAGATGAAGAATTGTATGATAAATTACGTTTACAAGAAGGAAATAGTTTTTACAGTGAATATATATGTATGAACGTATGTTTTGCATGATAACAAAAATTAGTAGGTGATTGTATGCTATTTATGAAATTGAACGTCATGTATGTTAATTGGGTATGAATTTCAGAGAATCGTACTTTAAAGTAATCAAGTTTGGGTTATTATTGATATTACAGTGTTAAACAACGTTAACAATGGAGTTTTTCTTAAAACAGTGTTTTCAAAGAATTATGTTTTCTAAAGTATTTGTTTAATTGTTGGTAATTGTTATATGGATGACTAATAACGTTTATGTGTAGTTTACGATGAATTTATGTATGTTAATTAGTGTTAGAAATTAAGTTATAGACAAAAATTTAGTTGTTCTATTCTTCGTGGGCTGCGTTCTGCAAGTTTCGGCGCCCTAGTGCCAAAAATGGAGCCCCAACGTAGAAATTCGGCCAACAGTAAAAATGGCACTCAATAGCGGAAGTTCGCTCCCCCAGCAATGAAATTGCGCGCCCAATACCAATCTCGTACTCTAAAGACCACTGGTTAGCCTAGTTCTCGCACTGCAAGGCCTTTTGGAGTAAGTCCTGAGTCGGACAGTTTGGGCCTCCTGTAGTAAAATGACCATAACTTTCTCATACGAACTCCGATTGAGGTGATTCAAGATGATCCGGAACGAGGACGAGTAGACCTACAACCTTTGTTCTTTAAGGTTTTCAATTTGATGTCTGTAACAGTAGTCAAATGGTCATCTTTAGGACTGTTATGTTTTCGGGGGCAATCAGAGGGCGTAGGGAATGTACATATGCATGTGTAGTGCTCCTGACGATAAAAGATGATGTCCTAAGTTATAAAACTTGAATATTAGTGTAAATAATGATTCTTAACATTAATAAATAATGTATTAGATAAGTTATAGAAGCATAGTAAGCATACACAAGAGATGCAAATCGGGCGTGTGACGATTGAACGTCGAAACGTCGTGCTAAGTGTTAATGAACTTAAAAAAGTGTTTCAATTCAATTGAAATGAATATTATAAGATATGGAATTGATTTAATATAAAACCAATAAGTAGTCCTATCAAGACTTAAGCACTTGAATGAACTGCGAATATGAAATACAGTGAGATATAAGTTAAAAGTTAACACAATTAAGTTGAACATTGTGTATTTATTAATAGGAAAGATTATGAGATGTGGAGTAGAGTTTACATTACAATTAATATGTGTTGTTATGTGACTAATAATTGATGTGTATGATTATATAATTGCGTAGGGCACGTGAAGTGCAGATAGTTGTAAGCTGTTAATCCATTATTGGTAAACAACGATCAAGGCAAGTCTTTCGGTTCCTATTTTCTACATGGACTTGATGAACTATTTTAAATTGCATGATATGTTATGCATGTTGAAATCATGAAATGTTAAAGTTAATATATGACTACATTGTTTTGGCTAAATAATGATGATTGAGTAAGGAACTCAATCTTTATATTTGCTTAGTGAATTAAAAGCATGTATGCCATGCTACTTTAATGAGATGTATATCGAGCATGTTATTATGTGCTATTTGATGAATGAAAACTGTTAGATTTTGCTGGGCTGTCGAGCTCACTCTTGCAAATAATAACTTTTGCAGGTTAAGATTTTAAGGTAAAGATATGTGCTAAGTGAGGTAGAGAGATCTATATTCACGAAGATTACTTATGGTTTATGAGAAATGTATTTCATATTTTGAATGTAACATGTTGTTGAATTGTAAGTTGAGTTATCCAATGTATATGGATATTTAGTTATGATGTAAGACTTTGTATAGTCATTTTGTTGTAACGATTCATGATATAAGATTGAATCAAAGAGATTTAATGTAAAGGTTGCGATTCAGGGCAAGAAAGAAGGAAATGTATAAACGTTTTAAATATTCCGCAATTTTAGTGTTTTTAATATCGAATAATGATGTAAAATTAGAGATTTAATGTATGGTTAACGACCGAAGTGGAGATTTAAATGGTATGGATTTTGGGGTCGTTACAAAAACACTACAAATCAGAGTGATCTTGGCCACCAAAAATCATGTTAGAGGTTGTTCTTCATAAACCCAGATCTTCATGTCAGTGGACAAGGTGCCACGTTTGACCGATCCTAAATCATTGATCTTGATGCTATCTGGTCTTGTAATGATGCTAATGTTATAGTATTTATGTAATATTACAACCTAAAACAAATTTCAGAGCCAAAACACTACACATCAGAGAGATCTTGGCCACAAAAAATCATGTCAGAGGTTGTTCATCATTTTTGGGTTTCCAGAAATGAAGAACAGTACGAGGGTGCTACTTTGGAACCTTGTAACATACATCCTGAGCTTTCTTTGTGTGATATGAAGGTTCACATATGTAGTATAGATGTCAGTGTATATTATTATAACACTAAATCAACTTAAACACATCACCAAAAGAAAATCTAAGCCGGTCAAAGTAGTGTCAAAGAAACTCCCTTTGAAGATATGGGTTACCTATAATCTTTATCCGACGAGGTGATCAACGTAGGTTTGACCATCATTTAATTCAATTCTATGTATCATTTGGGAGTTCTAGAGGCATGGATTGATAGTCCTAATGTCAGTCTACACAACCATAACAATTACAAGGCCAAGACACTTAGGAGTCATCAGATTTAACACCTGCAAAATCACTGTCAGACAAAAACTGGGTTTCTGGGTTGCCCAAAAACCCATTTTTGTGCTTGGTCAACACAGTTTGACTGCTCCTATCTTACGATCTAGACATGATTTGACACTGTTTCCAGTTCTAGATCACATGCTACATGACATAGAACAGATCCATAACATAAAACACACAGAAAATCTAATACACATAGATCTAGAGGCCCTGACATTCAGTTGTCTGGCCATAAATTTTTAGTTTTCCAGATTTAAGAAATCTTCAATTTCGAGCACTTTGATGTTATGAATCTGGGATTTAACAACCCAGATCACTAAATGATATCTTATTACACAACTTTAAACAATAAACAACAACATCTAACATCAAATCATATGACTTCTAAGTTTAGAGTTTTTATACCTTTTCTAGCTTTGATCTTAAATCTGATCTTTGGTTCCTGATCAAGGTTTGCTACATGATGTTCATGGCTTAACTTATCTCTGTGTGTGTGTGTGTGTGTGTGTGTGTGTGTGTGTGTGACACCCCCAAAATAGGTATACATCACCCATTCTGAGTCGCCAAATACATGGTACATAAATCAAATACAAACTTCTTTTATACAATACGACAATAGTGTAGCTTAGAGTTTTTACACGAATATTGTCTTATAGATAGTATTCAAACTCAAATGAAGTTCTTATTACATTTATTATCACACTATTTCACTGAATAGTGAGGACTACTAATGCAAACATCTGGACCATTACTCCGTTCCCCGACTAGTCCCAACTATATTCTCATTTCCTGAAGATGACAATGAAATAAAGGGTGATCTCAACTAGCCCAGTAAGAAATATTATGACTAAGATAATGCAGAATAAATTATTGGTAGCCTTCAACAATGTTAAACTGATAAAATATAATAAACATCAAGTTTAACTGCAGCGGAACAAGCAATCCATTAGAAGAGTCAAGTAGAACATGATATCTACTATCTACTATGATTTAAAAAGTTTATCATCAACTTTATCGCTGAGACTCAGCTTAATAAATAAACCACATCATCGAATCATCCATGCACTACGGGCCAATGATATTTATGTAATCATAAATTGTCATGATTATACCGAATAATCCCTGGTCATAATCATACCAATAATTGTTCAACAATGCACTACGGGCCAATGAGGACTTTTACTACATAATTTGTAACATTATGGTCATGATTATACCGAATAATCCCTGGTTATAATCATACCAATCAATAGTCCATCTATGCACGTAAGCCACATATGACTTTCATCACAATATAAGCATGAGGATGATGACAATGATATAAGCATTAATTAAACGGAATCAAGGATAAATATTAAAGACTTTAAATTTATCCAGAGTTTAAAAATATCCAAATTGTCAACATGATACTGCTTTATGGAGTAAAATTCAAGAATAATATTCATGTATCAAAAATAATTTGGACAGAAAAGAAATATATCTTTTGGGTGAATAGTACCATGTGAATAATACTTCAGGAATAGTACCTCGTGAATAGTACCCTGGCATGAAAAGTGCCCCAAATACTGTTGCCTCCTTTTTAGTCTTAACAAAAGGACTCTAACTCATGCAAGCATACATGGGTCAACAAGTAGAACAGAGTAAGAACAGTATCGATCCACGGAGAAAGGTTTTAAAGTTAAACTATCATACACCAATTGTATCACTATTTTTATATGCTAAAACGAATAATTCACAATTATGCTTAATCTATATTCAATTACTGAATAAAACGCAAGACTAATTTAATGAAATCCAATTTGGAAAGAATGGGATTCTAACTTCATTTCATATTTCATCTAAATAATACCATCATGCATAATCATACATTTGTCATGGAAAATTAACTAAGAACACAAAAGTAGATGATTAATGGGATTTATACCCGCGAATTAGTCCCTTTGTTATTTAGGTTGTTGCCTATTTTCAATCTTTTATGTAGCTTTTCTATATTTATATTAGTGCATGTAAGCTACAGGCTTGCTTTACAGATTGTCCAGCTTTCTTAGTCATTTTTTTCTCAGATCAGCTTGTATTTCGTGAGTCGCACCTGGCCAATGCCAGCAAAGCTATCGCCTTTTTGGCGCTTTGCTTGAGCTGCATGTGGCGCCTCGACGCCATGCCCGACGCTAGTTTTCGCTTCAAAGGTTTTGCCTTTCGCGGTGCCATAGCCACTACCAAAGCTAAACACATCGCCCTTTCATTTGTGTTTGAACTGCATCTCGCGCTATGGAGCCAGGCTTGTGCCCGAGAGCCATTCACGGTGCCCCAGCGCCGTATCTCTCGCCCCGACGCCACTTGTTAAGTCTTTGCTCGTGCTGTAGTGCGAGCTCCAGTGCCCAAACAGTAATGCGTCTTTAATGAACTAGAAGAAAGGCGTAGAAGTATAAATACAAATTGAAGCCACCTGCATTTATTATCGAAGATTAGAAATATCGACAGAGAACTTATTGCAGCTTAGACTAGGATTTTATTTCTATCAATTAATCTTTAGAAGAGAAAGAAGCTGTGCTTCAAGGAGGAAAAGTTATTGCATCCGACCACGACTCATCTTTTGCACTGTGAAGAGAAGATTTGGAGACAAAACATTTCTAAACAACAGTTTTCTTATTCCAAATTTTCCATTTATTTGTGTTTTACTGAGTATGGTGAATGTATTAAATATGTGTGTTTGTACCATAGTTATGAACTAACTCCATTTTTAGGATTGCAATGTAACCTTTTGTTTAGCTTAATCAACTTTCTCTCCTATTTTATATAATGAATCAGTTTGGAATGGGTTGTTGTATTTAGATTTTAATGACTGATTGCTTGACAGAGTTTTTGGTAATGATAATAATAGATATTGATAAATGGATGTTATTATGTAGCTTTTAAATACAGCAACACCTGTTATGACCATGCCAATGGAATGTGTGCATAAATTGCTAATAGGATAGACATATCTTTATTGGCCTTGTGCGACCTTGAGACTTAGCTTAATGACCTTGGCCTAGCTATTTTCACCAATAGACATATTGTGATTTATCGGGCTAGGGATGTGCATTTGACCTTCGACAGAAGCTTATGCGTAATTTCTGTTCTCGGTTGACCATTCTTTAATTCGTTGATAATTTGGAGAGTTAGGAGATTAGGCGATGCATTAGGGGAATTGTAATCCTATCTTAACTTCCTAGCACAACCACTTCTCTTATTCTTTAGCTTTAAACATATAGCTTAACCAACCATCTTAGTTTACTTGTTTAGATAAGATTAGTAACGACTTTACCTTAGTATTTGTTTTCTTTTAAGACTTTGTCCTCGTGGGTTCGACACTCTACTTACATATATTACTTGTGAACCGCGTATGCTTGCGCGCGATTTGGAAATAGCTAAATCGACTAACAAGTTTTTGGTGCTCCTGCCGGGGACTTAGAATTAATTATTTCTCAATATTAAAACTAAGTCATTACAATCTTACTTTAAACTAATTTTTTCTGTTTAACTCTCTTTTCAGGTAGTCTTCACTGTTTATGCCACCTCGAAAGGGTCGGAACATAACGCCTCTCGATCCCGAGGTTGATAAGAATCTAAGGACATACATATGACTAAGGAGAGAAGAATCTAAGGAAATCCCTGCTCCTATCAAAATGGCTGAGGAACTTCAGAAATCTCTGAGGGAGTACGCTATGCCTCACATTGACGATCTCCAGGTAAGCATTCTAAGGCCCTCCATCCAAGCTAATAATTTCGAGATCAAGCCGGGCACAATTCAAATGTGCACCAACATTCAATTTAGGGGACTACCGAATGATGATCCCAATGCCATCAGACTCCGGTTGTTTCCATTTACATTAAGGGACAAGGCCAAGAGCTGGCTTCATTCACTACCGTCAGGCTCTATTACTACATGGGCTGACTTGGCACAAAAATTTGTGGCGAAGTTTTTTCTGCCCGCCAAAACGGCCAGGCTCAGGCATGATATCACGTCCTTTGTTCAGTTCGAATCCGAATCCTTATACGACTCGTGGGAGCGGTTTAAGGATCTTCTGAGGAAATACCCGCACCATGGTTTGCCAGAATGATTACCCATCCATACCTTTTACAATGGGTTGTCAGGCTCAACTCGTTCGAGTATTGATGCCGCGTCTGGAGGAGCCTTCATGGCCAAACATCACACAACGGGATACGAGCTGATGGAGACAATGGCGGCTAATAATTACCAATGGCCAAATGATAGGCAAGCCCCTAGAAGAGCAGCGGGGGTTTATGAAGTAGACTCTTTCACATCGTTAGCGGCTTAGGTAGCAGTACTAACAAAAAGGCTAGACACCATGGGATCTTCAGCGGTTCAGAACGTGCAAAGTGTCATAGTTCAATGTGAATTATGCCAAGGGGGCCACCCTACTGATCAATGTGCGATAAGCCCTGAGTCAGTTCAATTTGTTTCCAACTACGGGCGGCAACAAAACACCAATCTTCCTACGCATTACCACCTGGGGTTAAGGAATCATCCAAACTTCTCATGGGGCAACAACAACAATAGTAACAACCCTAATTACCCACAACCTTCATCTACCAGGTTGAATTATGATAACCCTCCTGGGTTCCCGTCTAAGAATCAGTTCACCCCACATCATCAAAACACTCACAATCAATTCCCCAACCACCTCCTCAACAGGAGAAGAAGCCAAGTTTAGAAGATCTCATGTCAAGGTACATAGCCCAGAATGAAACTCAAAGTAACAATCAAGAGGCTTCCATTAGAAATCTTGAAGTACAGATGGGACAATTAGCTACTGATTTAAATAGTCGTCCACAAGGCACATTGCCTAGTGACACTGATGTCAACCCGAATCGGGTAGGCAAGGAACAGTGTAAAGCAGTCACCCTTAGAAGTGGGAGAACTACTAAGGAACAAAGTGGAGAGAGTGCTCCTGTGGAAGAATTAGTGACTGAAAAGGAACCTCCAGTGGAGGAGAATACTGAGACATTAGTGGGTGAAGGAAGTAGAAAAGATAGCCCTTTAACACCATCTCCTCCTGTGAGCATGGTAAATCAGCCTCTCCATCAGTTGCCTTTCCCCCAGCGGTTGTAGAAACAGAAGCTGGATTTGCAATTTTCCAAATTCTTGGAGGTGTTCAAAAGATTGCACATAAATATCCAATTTACGGAAGCATCGGAGGGAATGCCTAGTTATGTCAAGTTCATGAAGGACATTCTGTCCAAGAAGCGAAAAATGGGAGACTACAAAACTGTGGCACTGACAGAGGAGTGTAGTGCCATCCTTCAAAATAAAATTCCACCGAAGCTAAAAGATCTGGGGAGCTTTACTATTTCGTGCACTATTAGGGACCAGTTTATTGGCAAGGCTCTTTGTGATTTAGGGGCAAGCATCAACTTGATTCCCCTCTCTATTTACAAGAAGTTGGGCCTCAAGGAAGCCAAGCCTACCAGCGTCACTTTACAATTGGCTGACAGGTCGCTCACGTACCCGAAGGGGATTGTAGAGGATGTGCTTGTTAAGGATGACAAGTTCATATTCCCAGCAGATTTTATAGTCCTAGATTTTGAAGAGGACAGGGGGGTCCCGATAATAGTGGGCAGGCCATTCTTGGCGACTGGCAGGACCCTGATCGATGTTCAGAAAGGGGAGTTAACAATGAGGGTACATGATCAAGAAGTGACGTTCAATGTCTTCGAATCAATGAAGTATCCTAATACCCCCGAGGATTGCTTCTAAATTACTTCAATTGATAATTCTGTAAAGGAGGTTTTCTAAGAAACTTTCATTAAAGACCCTTTGGAAGCCACTTTAATTGGGGCCAGCACTACGGAAGAGCCCACGCATGTGGAATGTGCCAAGTGGCTCGATGAGACCCAAAGATCAAAGTAATTTGACCAACAGTTTGAGTCTTTGAATGATAATGAGGCATCAACTTCCAAGGCTCAGCTGTCGATCGTCGAGCCTCATGTTCTTAAGCTCAAAGCTTTGCCTAATCACCTAAGGTATGCTTACTTAGGGAATTCATCTTCTTTACCTGTGATAATTTCTGTTTCTCTAACTAAGTGTCAGGAAGAAAAGTTGCTGCTTGTGCTCAAGAAATATAAAATTGCCCTGGGATGGTCTATTACTGATATAAAAGGGATCAACCAGACTCTATGTATGCACAAAATATTATTGGAGGAAGGCTCGAAGCCATCTATAGAGCATCAGAGGTGGCTAAATCCAATTATAAAAGAGGTCGTCCGGAAGGAGATAATTAAATTGTTAGATGTGGGCATTATCTACCCCATCTCTGATAGCCCTTGGGTTAGTCCTATTCAGTGCGTGCCAAAGAAGGGGAGGGATGACAGTTGTATCCAATAAGAACAACGAACAGATTCCCACCAGGACGGTGACCGGGTGGAGAGTGTGCATGGATTACAGGAAACTGAACAAATCAACTTGTAAGGATCATTTCCCCCTTCCATTCATTGATCAGATGCTTGACCGATTGGCTGGGCATGAGTATTATTCTCTGCTAGATGGGTACTCGAGGTACAATCAAATTTCTATTACTCTTGAAGATCAGGAGAAGATGACATTCACATGTCCGTATGGGACCTTCGCCTTCCAAAAAATGTTTTTTGGGCTATGTAATGCTCCCGCAACATTTCAGCGGTGTATGATGTCGATCTTCTCTGACATGGTTGAAAAGACCCTGAAGGTCTTCATGGACGACTTCTCAGTATTTGGGAGCTCTTTTGAAAATTGCTTGACAAATCTGACTGTTGTTCTCCATCGATGTGCCGAAACAAACCTAGTGCTGAATTGGGAGAAATGTCACTTCATGGTTGACGAGGGCATTATTTTGGGCCATCGGGTTTTTGCAGGCGGAATTGAGGTTGACAAGGCAAAGATAGATGTGATCAATAACCTTCCTCCGCCCAACTCAGTGGAAGGGGTGAGGAGTTTTCTCGGGCATGCCGGGTTCTACAGAAGGTTTATCCAGGACTTCTCAAGGATTACCAAACCATTGTGCACTCTATTAGAAAAGGACATGCCTTTCTAGTTTGATGAGGCCTGATTGAGCGCCTTTGAATTATTAAAGAAAAGACTTGTCACGACACCTATTGTGATAGCTCCAGACTGAACCTACCCTTTTAAACTAATGTGTGATGCTAGTGACTTCGCTATCGTGGCAGTGTTGGGTCAGAGAAGGGAGATGGTTTTCCACACCATATACTATTCCAGCAAGACATTAACTGATGCTCAGTTAAATTATACCACCACTAAGAAGGAGCTACTGGCAGTAGTATATGCTTTTGACAAGTTCCGTTCCTACCTCATTGGAACGAAGGTGATTGTATACACCGATCACTCGGCAATCAAGTATTTGATAGAAAAGAAGGATGCTAAGCCGAGATTGATACGATGGGTTCTACTTTTCCAGGAGTTTGACTTGGAAATTCGAGATAAGAAGGGGACAGAAAATCAGGTTACCGACCACTTATCAAGATTGGAAAACACTACGCCCTCAGGCGATGCCGACAAAGCCATAAATGACTTCTTCCCAAACGAGCAACTTTTTGTTGTAAATGGCAAAGTTTCGTGGTATGCGGACTTCGCCAATTACGTCGCGTGCCAAGTGCTTCCCCAAAATTTGAGCTTTCAACAAAAAAGAAATTCCTAGCAGATGCCAGGCAATATCTGTGGGATGAACCCTTCCCGTTCAAGCAATGTTCTGATCAGATTCTGCGAAGATGTTTACCGGAAGAAGAAATTGAAGGTGTGCTACATCACTGCCACTATTCAACATATGGAGGTCATTTTGGAGGCCAACGAACTGCAACTAAAGTGCTTCAGTCGAGATTTTATTAGCCCACCCTGTTCAAGGATGCTCACACATATGTGTTGCACTGCGACAGATGCCAAAGGGTGGGTACCATATCAAGACGGCATGAGCTACCATTGCATAATATCCTGGAGGTGGAATTATTTGATGTATGGGGCATCAATTTCATGGATCCATTCCCGTCCTCCTTCAAAAATCTCTACAACCTTGTGCCAGTGGATTATGTCTCAAAGTGGGTGGAAGCAGTTGCCTTGCCGACGAATGATGCTAAAGTAGTGCTTCAGTTCCTTAAGAAGAATATTTTCACCCGTTTTGGCACGCCTCGGGCTATCATTAGTGATGAAGGGTCACATTTTTGTAACAAATATTTTGAAGCCCTCCTAGCCAAGTACGGGGTGACCAATAAGATCGCCACTGCCTACTACCCACAGACCAGCGGCCAAGCTAAAATTTGTAATTGAGAGGTGAAACGTATCTTGGAGAAAATCGTTAACCAAAATCGTAAAGATTGGTCTACGAAGCTCTATGACGCATTATGGGCCTACCGCACAGCTTATAAAATGCCTATCGGAATGTCTCCGTATAGGCTTTTTTATGGTAAGGCATGTCATCTTCCAGTTGAATTGGAGCACAACGCTTATTGGGCTATTCAGAAGCTCAACTTTGATCTCGAGGCAGCCGGTGAGAAGATACTTTTGCAACTAAATGAATCAGACGAGTTTTGTCTGCAAGCGTATGAAAACGCTAAGTTGTATAAGGAGAAGACCAAGAGGTGGCACGATAAGAAAATCCTCGAGCGACACTTCGAACCGGGCTAGAAGGTTCTCCTTATCAATTCCTAGCTAAAGTTATTTCCAGGAAAACTCAAGTCCCGATGGTCGGGCCCCTTCACTGTTGCCAAGGTTTATCCTTATGGGGCAATAGAGGTTGAGGACCCAAATTCGGACTCAACCATCAAAGTTAATGGGCAGAGATTAAAACACTATTGGGGCGGCGAGGTCGACCGGCAAAATACCTCCATTATATTGGGAGACCCGGTGTAAGACGAGAAAACTGTCAAGCCGACGACTCTAAATCAAGCGCTTGATGGGAGGCATCCCCAGCTCAGTATTAACCAAATTCTTTTTATCTTTATTACCTTAGTCTTATTTTGATTGTCTAGTTAGTGTCTATAGTTTTTAGTATAGTTGTGATCTGCATAGTATGTTAGTATGTGCATATGATTCTCAGTAGTTATAATTATAATTCATGTATGTACTGTTTGTTTTGGATAGTGGATGTTGTCTGTACTGTTAGTTTTGGATGTTGCATGTTATTAGTATCTGCTTCATGTTGTCCTTGGTTAAAGCTTGTCTATATTGTGTTGGTTCTGTTTGCTGATATATAATGCTCGTTTGTGCAGGATTTTGTTGAGCTTAGAAATTTCTAAAGTCGCGCCCCAGCGCCATGTATGGCGCCCTAGCGCCGCATCTGGCACCCTAACGCCTTTGTCTCGCTCCCCAGCACCAATGCTAGGCATAGCTACTGTTGTGTCGCGCCCCAGTCAAGCTGAATCTCGCGCCCCAACGCCACAATTAGTGCCCCAGCACCGATTTTGGCACCCAAACACCACGGTGGGTTTGCTTCCGCGCCCCGGCTCCATGCCTCGCGCCCCGGCGCCATCAGTGTGTTCTGTCATTTAAACAAGGCATTTCACTTAAATTGCAGCATAACTTCTCTCTCGTATCAGTTCAGCTCTCCCCAAACGACCAAATGACGCCTTTAGCTCTCTCCAAACAACGCCTTCTCCTCTCCCAGAGCCGTTAGACAACCCAATCGTTGGCAGGTTTATTACCATTCGGGTGCCCAACGATCATGTCCTTGTAGCAGCCTTCGTCTTTAAAAATCTAAGCACGGTGCGCTTGTATTTATTCTGTTGTGTCTAAATTTTCTACAGAGTTTTGAGAATAATGGCTTCCTAGCGTCCTAGAACTAGTATTGGCCCTCCTCCTCCATCCTCCTCCCGAAGCCAAATTACTCCTTGGGACCCTGTTAAATTCCCATCCGAAGAGGCTTATAAACGCTACACGCAAAATTTCAAATCGCATAGTCTGGTGCCTGAGCGTGGCCTTAGGCCTGATGACAAACTGGATGGCCAGATGAATGCCATGATAAGTGCGATGAAGTGGGTGCACTTCACCAAGCCGCCGGAATCCACCGTGGTAGCGGTCATCAAGGAGTTTTACGCTAATGCCATACCAGATGGCCCGCCGGCAGCACCTGTGAGGGGGAAGTTGATCCCATTCGATGTCAAGGCCATCAATGCAGTGTATGGGACTCCAAATTTTGACAAGCGTGACTACAGGGAGAATGGAATTCGGGGCTACCAATCTTATGACTTTATTAACAAGCTCTATAAACCCGAGATAGTGTGGAAAATGAATGAGTTCCTTGCCGAGCGCACATCTTTTCCTTCACAGGCTCTTAGTCATTATGGTAAGGCGTGGTACGCCTTTATCTGTGCTAATATTCAGCCTAGGCGCCATGTGAGTGATGTCACTCGGGAGAGGGCGACACTTCTCTATGCCATTGTTACGGGGTTGAAGGTTGATGTGGGGGCTTTGATAAATAAGTCCATCAAAAAGGCTATCAAGAGCAAGGTCATGTCTGGCCTTCCCCACCCATCTCTTATTACCCATCTATGCAAAAGGGCGGGTGTTCAGTGGGAAGCAGAAGATGTCACCCTCCCGCCAATGTCAGTCATTGATCATCACCTTATTATTCGCTATACTGTCTGGGATGGCGCACCATCGCATCCCCGAGGCAAAGGATTTTTGTCGGCACCTCTGCCGCCGCCATCTGATGATCCCCCGCCATCTGATGAGGCAGGAACCTCTGCTCAGGCACCGATTCCCCCTTCTGCTGATGCCATTGATTCTGGGGCCCTTCCGCAGATTATGAACAGTCTAAATTTTTTGCACTGCAAGGTTGACACGGTCGCCCAGTGACAGAGCCAGTTCCACCATTACCATGCCGAGTTCGCGGACACACTAGCCAATATTCATGTTACCTAGGGTGGTAATGACGCGGACTTCATGCCATTTCCATTCTCGGCGCCTCCTATTTATGCTCCTTATCCGCCACAATTTCCGCCGCCTACTGAAGAGGCCCGCGTGAATGAGCCAGTCAACGTGGAAGACGGTGATGGAGAGGATGATGATGATCTGGAATTATTCGGTGCTGATGAGGACTTTGGTCTTGATGGTGATGATGGTGCGGGCGATGATGAAGGTGGTCAGTGAGGACACTGGCCAATTATCAAGTTTGGGGGAGACTTCCTTTTATTTATTTAATATATGAATTGTGTTATGTTAATGTTTGAACTGTTCTGTTTAAATTATGGTTTGGTGTGAGGTTTGGAGTGAATAATTTGGGCTTAAAAGCCCCAGACTTATTGTCTAACTATGTTTTATTTAAAGGTTTATTATTATTGTGTTTAAATTGTTGGTTTTTAATTGCTTCTTTTTGATGCATGCTTTACACAGTAATATTTTAAGTTGTATATGAATGCATGTTTTTGGTTATATATCTTTTGCTTAGTGTTATTATCATTTTGGGATTGCATAGTTTGGAATACATTGGCTAAGTCAACACCTTGGCTAAGTTAGTTATTGTTTTGCTGAAGGCCTCATATTATTTTGGGTTTTCGCTGATTAATTGGTATACTTGATGCAATGTGTTATGGCTTTGCCCTATGGTTAAAAAGGGTACTTTATAGTGTATAGTTTTTGCCTATTATTGTTTTGTTTAACTCCAACCCCCTGTCTTAACTATCTATATGCCGGGTTAGGATAGTTTAGTGTTAAGTTTTATTGTGGCCTTTGATGAGCGTCTGTAATTATATCATGTTTCTTAGACTAGTGGCAAACCTAGGTGAATGTGGGGCGTGTGTTTTATATAAATCAAGTCTGTCTTAGATCCATGCATTTTGCGAGCACTGGCCTTTTATCTTTCTAGTTTTGTCCATTTTCTGGTTACCTTATTTTTACCGTGTTGAAAATAGTGCACTGTTTTATACTCCGTTCATTTCAAGTTTTAAAAAGACTTTGAGACTTTAGCATTTTCGGCTCTTTAGTTCTAAAAAAAATAAAAATAATAATTTAATAACAGTTCTACGGTGGGTTGAAATGGAGCGTGGAAACGCACTCGCCCATAAACGTAGGCTCGTAAAATCTATTTTGGACTTATGTTGTTTACGTGGCCTTTGTGCTTGAGTTATTAGATTCTTAGGGGTGTTCTACACCTAGTGCCCTAAAGTCTTCTGGATTGGGAGTCATTGATCAAAAGCTTGCTAATGAGTGCTCTGTTTTGCCTAAAAGTAATCAAGTACTGTCTAAGTCAGAATTTACTTCGCTATTCTAGAACTTTCGAGCCTTTCGTGTTTTTGTGTCTTATCTTAATACTAGTTATGTGTGTGAGTTGCATTGTTGCCTACTGGTTATCACGGTCTACTGTATAATCTTAATTTGGGTTATGGCTAGTTTAGATATGTTGTCTTCACACACACACTATTTGGATCCATTACAAACTCATGTTTATTTCTAGATGTTAGGCCCTCGTTCGCGTGCGTTGTTGCCCTATTCTTAGAGGATGTTTATGATTTCGCTTAGGGGCCATAGATTGTGTTGTTAGTGTTAGTGTTCTTTCGTATCTTGCATTTTTTGGTTTTGGGTTAAGGATGTCTGATAGTTTGTTTGAGGATAAGTAAAAACTTAAGTTTGGGGGTATTTGATGAGTGGGATTTATACCCGCGAATTAGTCCTTTTGTTGTTTAGCTTGTTGCCTGTTTTCAATCTTTTATGTATCTTTTCTATATTTATATTAGTGCATGTTAGCTACAGGCTTGCTTTACAGATTGTCCAGCTTTCTTGGTCATTTTTCCTGTACTGGCGCCGCAGCGCCAAGAGTCGCGCCCCAGTGCCAATGCCAAGCAAAGCTACTGTCCTTTGGCGCTTTGCTTGAGCTGCATGTGGCGCCCCGACACCATTCCCGAAGACAGTCTCGTGCCCCAGCGCAATTCATGGCGCCACTACCAGGCTAAACTACTGTCCTTTTACATTGTGTTTGGACTGCATCTCGGGCCACGACGCCAGGGTCGGTGCCAGCCTCGCGCCCCAATGCCGCTTCTCACGCCCCGACGCCACTTGTTAAGTCTTTGTTCTTGCTACAGCGCGAGCTCCGTTGCCCAAACAGTAATGCGTCTTTAATGACCTAGAAGAAAGGCGTAGAAGTATAAATACAAAGCAAAGCTGCCTGCATTTATTATCGAAGATTAGAAATATCGACAGAGAACTTATTGCAGCTTAAACTAGGATTTTATTTCTTTCAGTTAATCTCTAGAAGAGAAAGAAGCTGTGCTACAAGGAGGAAAAGTTATTGCATCCGACCACGGCTCAGCTTTTGCAATGTGAAGAGAAGATTTGGAGAAAGAACATTTCTAAACAGGAGTTTTCTTATTCCAAATCTTCCATTTATTTGTCTATTACTGAGTATGGTGAATGTATTAAATATGTGTGTTAGTACCATAGTTATGAACTAACTCCATTTTTAGGATTGAAATGTAACCTTTTGTTTAGCTTAATCAACTTTCTCTCCTATTTTATATAATGAATCAGTTTGGAATGGGTTGTTGTATTTAGTTTTTAATGACTGATTGCTTAACAGAGTTTTTGGTAATGATAATAATAGATATTGACAAATGGATGTTATTATCTAGCTTTTAAATACAACAACACCTGTTATGACCATGCCAATGGATTGTGTGCATAAATTGCTAATAGGATATACATATCTTTATTGGCCTTGTGCGACCTTGAGACTTAGCTTAATGACCTTGGCCTAGTTATTTTCACCAATATACATATTGTGATTTATCGGGCTAGGGATGTGCATTTGACCTTCGACAGAAGCTTATGCGTAATTTCTGTTCTTGGTTGACCATTCTTTGATTTGTTGATAATTTGGAGAGTTAGGAGATTAGGCGATGCATTAGGGGAATTGTAATCCTATCTTGACTTCCTAGCACAACCACTTCTCTTATCCTTTAGCTTTAAACATATAGATTAACCAACCATCTTAGTTTACTTGTTTAGATAAGATTAGTAATGACTTTACCTTAGTATTTGTTTTCTTTCAAGACTTTGTCCTCGTGGGTTCGATACTCTACTTGCATATATTACTTGTTGACCGCGTATGCTTGCATGCGATTTGGCAATAGCTAAATCAACCAACAGTAGACATAATAATTTTTCAATGAATTATGACCTGTTTACATAACATCCACATTGCGATAGAAATCATGTAATCAACAATAATGCCAAATTCACTATATTCCTATGTGAAATTGTAACACTAATGAATTAAAGCACAAGCTCTTATATTACTACATACAGTGAAACAGTATATTTCTATCTGGTTCACAAAATAAAAAGCTAAACATTTCAGCCTCGTAAATGTGACGCGCCCAAATTCGGGTCTCTTCTAACCCGACATATGGTGCTCCACGGTGCTACAGGTCACACAAACATTCAATCGAAATGCCTCAAAAGAACGAATATGTCTTATATTTATTCCAAACAATACTACCATTCCCCAGGTTCTTTATAACCGTTACATTTGTTCTTGTCATAATATCAAATATTATCAATACAAACCTATACTATTACATAGGTAATCTATAAGTTCGCTTTAGCCTTCCCTTTATCCTTGTGAATCCTTGGTCATTCCATTTGGCAATTCGCATTCATATGGTTCAAGCAAGAGTGAGCATAACAAGCTCAGAAAGTACAACAATTTCATTTAAAAAGCATGCTTGAAACATAGGAATCGTATATCTTCAATAACTGGATAGTAGTTATGAAGTACTATCAATAATTCAAAATAGCGTTCCTTTTCCTTCAAAACATTTTATCATAACAATATTCAGTAAAACACCAATTCTGGTCCAAGACCATGAGTGTTTCATAATTTCTTTGAAAAGGACAACCCGACTTGAAGTTCGTAAGTCTGACATATCTTACGAGCACTTCTAGGTGATCAGCCTATAGTACTCTATGTTGATCAACACTACATCCATTAAATGTATATGCGTTTAAGTTGTGGCAACCTCACGTGCCCATCGAATACTCGATGAAAATACTCAATTCCATATAAGCATATAAAATGAATGGCGATCAAACATTTATGTAATCCAATCAATCATAACAGAAATCCCAATGATAAACGAACAATTAAGCAATCAGGCAATTAATTATAGATTACATATCAAAATTCGTTAGAATCCCATAATGGAATTTAGTTCATTTCTGAACCTAAAACCATTATGGGATTATAGCAACACATTAATAATAAATATCACAGTTGAGAGAGAAGATAAAATTGATCAAACCCAATTATAGAATTCATTCCAGTATGCTATCCAAATCTCCAATAATTTCCAGCAAAATAAAATGAATATTTATATAATAACTGAATTCAAGAGAAGATGTAGAAAATCTTGAGTTTATGCTCAAATCCTCTCTAGGATTAGTTTTATGCTTAGAACCCTAGTTACCTAATGAAAAACTGATAAAAACGTACTTAATTCATGTCTGGTATCAATCAGAATAGTTTTAGATAAGACCACATTTAAATTTCAAATTCAAAAACATAAGTCAAATAACAGCTTCAGATAACGCGCGTGGTCACCATATAAAAAACGCAGGTAGCGACTCCTGTGTGGGCGCATAAAAGCTAACTTTTTTACATGCAAGACGATGTATGTTTTTCATACTCTGCTTAGGCACAGATAGCGGTAAGCGCCGAGAACTACTTTTTCAAGTAAAATGACTGTCGTTGCTTTTGTCTCACACGTCATTGCTGCTCTTCTGTCTGCCGCTTGTTGTTTGTCCTTCACCAATACTCAGTTCCTTATCAACACACATTCCATTTGCCAAGTCCTTGTTAGATCCATACCACAGTGCAAACTCCAAATCATGTTATTTCCTGCATTTCTATAGCAGAGGAGGTCTAATCAAGTAATGCAAAATAAACACAAAATGCAGTTAAAAACATACTAAAATCCACTTGAGATGAGCATAATTCTCGTGAATTGATATTTAATAAGTAGGTATAAAACCTACTTATCAAATACCCCCAAACTTGAACTATTGCTTACCCTCAAGCAATGCATACGACATTAAACACGGAAAATGTAACTACATGCTATGCAACTAGATTACGATGCAAATGAGTCCCACATTTTTCTAGCCAAAATAGAATTCCAATCCAATATGCCTCAGCGAATTATCCAGATTCAAGAATAAAACTTCAAATTGAGCTATAGGCATAATATCATACACTCAAATAACCTATACATGCTATAAAGATGCTCTGTGTGTGTGTGTGTTGTGTTCACTAAAACTTTATTAAGACACATAATACATATGCTAAACTACTCAAAATAGAAAATTACAGTCTAAACCAAGATTCATGTATACTAATGCAACAAAGACTACTCTAACATATCAATACAAACTAAGGTTCAACAATGGGTTTAAACTGCTATATTTTTACTTACGAAGGCGATTTTCGCTCTTTCCCGTGGTGTTTATTGATATTTTTTTATATATCACATGGCTGTGCAAGGCCTCATTCCATTAGGCTATAGTGTTACCTGTAAGACCCCAACTTTTATAAATAAAGATGAATTTTCTATAAATATCATTTTCGAATATTATGGAGTAAATTTAATATAATGTTATAGTTGTGGGTATATTTATAAATTTTGCAAAGTACGCAAGTTGTTATGTAATATTCGATTGGTCGGGGAATATTCGTTTTAACATGGAATATTCGTACAACGGCAAAATCATTGGTGGACCCCACAACAGAATTATTGTCGAATTGAGAAAATGACAAAAATTCTTTATGAAAATAACGGCGGAAGTTTTACCGTTAAGCTGAAACAAACCGGTGTTAAAAAAGTACGATATCTGATAGTTGCACAAAGATCACACTGCGGTATTGATTATTGATGCTTATGTGATAAGTCACTCAGTGTTGTTATTTAATGGACCCACATTTACCCGTTTTTCAAAATAATCGGTAGAAAATTATTTAATATTAAAAATGTGGGGGACCACATGTTGAAAAATGAAATGGGATGAAATTGTGTTTGGACTGTTGGTTGGATGCTGAGAAAGGAAAGGTTCAATTATTAAATTTATTATTATTATAGGTTTGTTTTATATGTATATATATATATAAGTATTATATATATATATTATGATAATGATGATTTTGGACGGGTGGAATTCACGGGAGCATAACCCATGACAAATTCTTTAAACACATGTTATATATATATATATATATATATATATATATTATATTTTATTTAAAAGATTTTGTTTTAAATATGCCCCGTCCGATTAAAAGTAAATCAATCTGGACCGTTCATAAAATAGTTACTATGCAGTCCATTCTTCTATAAATAGAAGCTCATTCCTTCATTATTTCTTACGAATTCACTGAAACTCTAGAGAAAGAAATTATAGAGAAGCTATAGAAAAGTATTCTGCTCCTTCCCTACTCTTATATTCAGTTTCTTTTACGGTAAGGGATATTATTTCTTTTGTATTCATGAAGAGAACTTCTGTTATTCCATTCTTTATTATTCTGCTGGAATAACCAGTATAGGCGGACTACCCTATACTTGGTGACATTCTTTTAATATTCCGTCTTTATTATTATTCTGTTGGAATATCCTGTCTGTGCGTTTATTTTATTATTATTACATTTGGAATATCCTGCATCGTATAACGTTCTGGGACTGGTTAAAATCTTTATTATTATTTTGTTGGAATATCACATGTATGCGTTTCTTTGGGACCTAGTTCCATTTTTTATTATTCATTGGAACATCTGTTGTGTAATTTAAATGCGACTGGTTCCGTTACATATTAATCTGTTGGAATAACCTGTCTATGCGAAGTACTCCATGCATGGTGATTTCTTTTGTTATTCCATTCGTTATTATACTCAGTTGGTTAAAGTTTTGACTTCTATACTCCATGAAATTGGTGGAATATCCTTGATATTTGCGCTTCATCCAGTATCTTTTCATAGAAATATTCTTCTGAGCATTCTTGAATTTTACTCTACAAACCAGTATCATGTTGACAATTTATACGTTATCAGTTCCAAGATAAATTAATTCTTGAACTTGTTTTATTGAATTCTTATATCATTGTCATCATCCTCATGTTTATATTATGTTGAAAGTCATCTGTGGCCTGTAGTGCATAAATGGACTTGGTATGATTATGATCAGGAATTATTCGGTGTAATCATGACCGTAATGTTACAAATGATGTGGTAAAATTCCTCATGGGCCCGTAGTGCATTGATGGACAGTTGTTGGCATGATCATGACCATTAATGAATACACGAATGTCCTTGGCTGTAGTGCGTGGATAATTTGTGGTCGTGATACTAAAGAATATCCTTGGCCGTAGTGCAGGGGTGATTCGATGATGTGGATTATTTTTTTAGCTGAGTCTCAGCGATAAAAGTCATGAAAAACCTTTTAAACCATAGAAGATAGTAGATTTTATTCTCTACTTGACTCTTCTAATGGATTGCTTGTTCCTCTGCAGTTAAACTTGATGTTTGTTATATTTTATCAGTTTAACACTGTTGAAGGCTAATGATAATTTATCTTGCATTATCTTAGTCATAATATTTCTTACTGGGCTAGTTGAGCTCACCCTTTCTTTCACTGTTCTCTTCAGGAAATGAGAATATAGCTGGGACGAGTCGGGGAACGGAGTGATGGACCAGATGATAGTATTAGTAGTTCTCACTATTCTGTTAAATAGTGTGACAATAATTGTAATGAGGACTTCTTTTGAATTTGTATGCTCTCTAGTAGACAATATTTGTATTCAAACTCACAGTTTATGTTTTGTCGTATTGTACACGACAGTTGTATTATTAAGTTGTATTTGAATTACGCATACCATATATCTGGCGACTCAAGATGGGTGATGTATACCTAATTTTGGGGCGTCACGGTTTGGTATCAAAGCTTAGGATATGATCCCCTGGCTAAGATGTGAGACTAGAACTAGGAGGGAGGCGTGGAATTCCTTCGCTAGTATGACCTACCTAAGTTTTTTTTTTGGTATTTAATTGGTCATTCGTAATATAAGGATAATATGTTAAATGTCAATTAACCTTTTGTTTTGTGGCGATGATCTCGAAAATGACATCCGAGAATGTTGAGAATAGCAATGGAGCCTGAAGCGATCGTTGATTCACCACATATCAATAATCAGGATAATGTGCATCAGGAAGGTAACAATACTCATGCAAACAATAACACTGACCAAATGATGAATGATGGAATGTTTAGAGGCTTTATACAATTCATGCAACAACAGGCGAGAGCGGCTCCTATCCAAAATGTAGGTGGAAACACTGGAAACTCTCGGACGGTCACCGCTAAACAGTTCAAGGAGCTGGGACCACCGGAGTTTATTGGAGAGCCAAAACCACTTAAGGCGGAAGCATGGATAAAGCAGATCACCAAGATATTTGATGTCTTGGGATGCTCCGAGGAGCAAAAGGTTCCTTTTCACGCCTTTTATGTTGCGAGGAGAGATGACATTGGTGGGAATCGGTAAAGCGTACTCAACCTGCTGCACTAAAAATGTCTTGGGAGAAGTTCCAAGAACTATTCAACGACAAGTACTTTCCCGAAAGTATTCGTCACGTGAAGGAGGTGGAGTTCATCAAGTTGGAACAGAATAATATGACCGTGTCGCAATACGAAGAAAAGTTTGTCGAGTTGTCCCGGTTTGCGTCCCACTTGGTGGATAATGAAAAGAGAATGACGCGGATGTTTTTAAGAGGTTTGAAGCCAGAGATACGTCAACATCTTATTTCTCATAAAATGTGTTTGTATTTAGATGTTGTAAATAGGGCTTAGTTAGTGGAGCACGATAACGAGTCAACGCAACCAAAAGAGAGTAGCCAGTAAAATGATAATACCAGCGAGAGCAGTCATCGAAGCGGGGACAACAAGCGTGGAGGGAATCAACATGCCAGAAATGGTAACCACTTCGGTGGTAATCAAGGCCAAAGAAATAAGAATGGACATTTGAAGAAGAGGAGATTCAATAATGATGGAACGACGTCAGTACCAGCACCCGTTGTTAAGGAAGGAGAACGACCACCTATCATATGCTTCAAATCACGGAGGAGGACACATCAATCAAAGCGCTGCGATGTTCAAAGCATGTTATAATTGTGGAAGAGAAGGTCACTTAGCCCGATTTTTGTCGTTCACCAAAGACAAGTTCAAACTAGGATGGAGGCACCAAAGGTAGTCCCGAGAAAAGTCAAAGCCAGTAGTCTGAGGGAGAGCGTTTATTGTGACCTCCCAGAAAGAAAGGAACCCGAATGAGGTCATCACGGGTAAGCTTATCATAAACTCTAGCTAAGTCTATACTTTATTTGATACCGGTTCTACCCATTCTTTTATTTCTCCTACTTGCGCTCAACGATTAAATTTAACTCCGGAGAAATTAGACTTTGCCTTATCTGTGGAAACTCCGTTGGGAGAAACCTTCATTACATCCACTGTTTATAAGTCTTGTTTGGTTTAAATCGATACCCTCACATTACCTGTCGATCTTATTTCATTGAAAATACTTGCATTTGACGTGATTCTAGGGATTGATTGGTTAACTACTCATCATGCAAAAATTGATTTTTTTCGTAAGGTTGTTAGCTTTCATATTCCTAATCAACCTATTATGCGAATTTAAGCGACCAAACCATTAAAATCAATCATGGTCATCTCAAGCCATAAAGCTATTCGTTTATTGAAAAACAGATGTCTAGCTTTCTTAGCTCATGTCACGGATCTAAACAAAAATACGTTAGTTTTGAATGATATTTCTATTGTTAATAAATTCTCGACGTATTCACGAAGAACTTCCCCGGCCTACCCCGTAGCGTGAAATTGAATTTTGTATCGACCTTGAACCCGGTACAAAACCTATTTCCAAAGCCCCATATCGAATGGCTCTTATTGAACTTCAGGAGTTAAAGACTCAACTGCAAGAATTGTTAGACATTGGCATTATTCATCCTAGTACTTCTCCTTGGGGTGCTCCTATTCTATTCGTGAAGAAGAAAGATGGGAGTATGCGACTCTGTATTGATTATCGGGAATTGAATCATGTCACCAAAAAAAATAGGTACCCATTTCCATGTATTGATGACCTGTTTGACCAGTTGCAAGGAGCCAAATTCTTTTCAAAGATTGATCTTTGTTCTGGATATCACCAATTGAAGATTAGAACATATGACATTCCAAAGACAGCTTTCAGAACTCGATACGGGCATTATGAATTCCTAGTCATGTCCTTTGGATTGACTAATGCTCCTGCTGCCTTCATGTATATGATGAACAGAGTATTCAAGGAATATTTGGATCACTTTGTGGTCGTCTTTATTGATGACATCCTTATTTATTCCAAAAGCCGTGAAGATCATGAGCAACACTTGAGGCTGACACTCCAAAAGCTTCGTGAATACAAGCTTTATGCCAAATTGAAGAAATGCGAGTTCTGGCTTGAGGAAGTAGCATTCCTTGGGCATGTAGTATCAAGTTATGGAATATCTGTTGACCCGGCAAAGATTGAAGCTATTCAAAGCTGGGAGCAACCTAAATCAGTGACTGAAGTACGTAGCTTTCTCGGTTTAGTTGGTTATTATCGGAGATTCGTGGAAGGATTTTCTCGAATTGCTACTCCATTAACTCAGCTGAATCTGAAAGATACAAAGTTCGGTTGGAGCGAAGAATGTGAGAAGAGTTTTCAAGAACTCAAGAGGAGACTCATTTCAAAGACTGTTCGACAATACCATACGGCTCGGAGGATTTGTCATCTATGGTGATGCTCGGGTAAAGGGTTGGGATTTTTCTCATGCAACATGGGAAAGTCATAGCCTATGCCTCAAGACAACTCAAAGAATATGAGAGGAATTATCCTACTCATAATCTAGAGTTGGCAGCTGTTGTCTTCGCACTTAAAATTTGGAGGCATTACTTGTATGGGGAGAAAGTGGAGATCTTTACGGATCATAAAAGCCTCAAATATTTATTCACTCAAAAGGAACTCAACATGCGACAACGACGTTGGCTTGAACTATTGAAAGATTATGATCATACCATCCAATACCATCTTGGAAAAGCGAGCGTGGTAATGACGCGATTGAGTAAAAAGATCATATGCGGTGTACGAGCGATATTGTCAACGTAAAGGCCCATTTTGTGTGACTTGCAAAGGATGGAGATAGAGTTAAAGACTCTGGGACCCATGTGATGATGGCGAATATCTGAGTAGAACCGACTTTAATTGATAAAGTTAAAGTTGCTCAAAGCTGCACTCCAGAAAGTGATGTCGTATGAGGAAGAAAGTGCAAGAAGGTGCTATCTTGGGAAGCAAGAATCGATGAAGAAGGAATACTTCGAGTCAACTCCTGACTTTGTGTTCCTAATGACCCTGATTTAAAGAATAAAATCATGATGGAGGTGCACAACACACCGTTTGCAATCCATCGTGGGAGTACCAAAATGTATCATGATCTTCATCATACATTTTGGTGGAGCAATATGAAGAGAGAGATAGCGCTGTTTATCTCAAGGTGTCTAACTTGTCAACGAGTTAAAGCGGAGCATCAAGTACCAAAAGGTCCATTGCAACCACTTGAAATTCCAAAATGGAAGTGGGAGCACATTACCATGGATTTCGTTACCGATCTTCCTAAGGTTTCTCAAGGCATATATGCGATTTGGGTTATTGTTGATAGATTGACCAAGTCTGCTCATTTCTTACTGATACGAGAAACTTATACACTTGAACGTCTTGCTCGTATGTACATAAACGAGATTGTAAGACTGCATGGTATGCCGGTATCCATTGTTTCTGATCGAGACCCAAGATTCACTTCACGATTTTGGGTTAGTTTATAAAAAGCAATGAGCACAGATTTACGATTTAGCTCGGCATATCATCCTCAGACGGACGTGCAGTCGGAGAGGACTATTCAAATTCTTGAAGATTTATTAAGACTCTATGTCCTTGCCTTCAAGTTGGGAGAAGTTCTTACCATTGGTGGAGTTTTCCTACAACAACAGTTGTCAAACAAGTATTGGCATGGCTCCATTTGAGGTGTTGTATAGAAGAAAGTGTCGTTCTCCAGTATGCTGGGATGAGGTGGGAGAAGCAACGTTGTTGGGACCGGAGTTGGTACGTATGACTACAGAAAAGATTCAAACGATCTGACAACGTATAAAAACCTCACAAGATCGACAAAAGAGTTATGCTGATCTTCATCGAAAGGACGTGGAATTCAATATAGGAGATCATGTGTTGTTACATGTTGCTCCATGGAAAGGAGTTACGAGATTTGGAAAGAGAGAAAAGCTCAATCCTCGATTCATCGGCCCATTTTTAATCCTCGATCGAGTAGGAACTGTGGCTTATAGACTCGCTTTACCGCCAAGTATGTCTCGTGTTCATAACGTTTTTCACATATCCATGTTACGTAAATATTGAAAGACCCGAACCACATTATTGAATTAGAACCGGACGAAATAGCGAAAGGAAGATTTGACGTATGAAGAGGTTCCTGTTCAAATCTTGGATAAGAAGGAACATATTCTACGCTCCAAGGTTATACCTCAAGTCAAAGTTTTGTGAAGAAACCACGATGTTGAGGAAATGACTTGGGAGTTAGAATCTAAAATGAAATCAAGGTATCCTTACCTCTTCGACATACCAGGTACGTACCCTAATTTCGAGGGCGAAATTTCATAAGAAGGGGAGGTTGTAAGACCCCAACTTTTATAAATAAAGATGAATTTTCTATAAATATCATTTTTGAATATTATGGAGTAAATTTGATATAATGTTATAGTTGTGGGTAATATTTATAAATTTTGCAAAGTACGCAAGTTGTTATATAATATTCGATTGGTCGGGGAATATTTGTTTTAACAGGGAATATTCGTACAATGGCACAATCGTTGGTGGACCCCACAACGGAATTATTGTCAGATTGAGAAAACGACAAAAATACTTTATGAAAATAACGGCGGAAGTTTTACCATTAACTGTTGAAACACCTGGTGTTAAAAAAATACGATGTCTGTGAGTTGCATAAAGATTATCACGATATTGATTATTGATGCTTATGTGATAAGTCACTTAGTGTTGTTATTTTATGGACCCCCATTTACCCGTTTTTCAAAATAATCGGTAGAAAATTATTTAATATTATAAATGTGGGGGACGACATGTTGAAAAATGAAGTGGGATGAAATTTTGTTTGGACGGTTGGTTGGATGCTGAGAAAGGAAAGGTTCAATTATTAAATTTATTATTATTATAGGTTTGTTTTATATGTATATATATAAAAGTATTAAATATATATATATATATATATATATATATATATTATGATAATGATGATTTTGGACGGGTGGAATTCACGGGAGCATAACCTGTGACAAATTTTTTAAACACATGTTATATATATATATAACATATATATATATATATATTATATTTTATTTAAAAGATTTTGCTTTAGATATGGCCCGTCCAATTAAAAGTAAATCAATCTAGACCGTTCATAAAATAGTTACTATGCTCTCCATTCTTCTATAAATAGAAGCTCATTTCTTCATTATTTCTTACGAATTCACTGAAACTCTAGAGAAAGAAATTATAGAGAAGCTATAGAAAAGTATCCTGCTCCTTCCCTACTCTTATATTCAGTTTCTTTTACGGTAAGGGTTATTATTTCTTTTGTATTCATGAAGAGAACTTCTGTTATTCCATTCTTTATTATTCTGCTGGAATAACAAGTATACGCGGACTACCCTATACTTGGTGAAATTCTTTTAATATTTCGTCTTTATTATTATTCATTGGAATATCACATACGTGCATTTCTGTGGGACTGGTTAAAATCTTTATTATTATTATGTTGGAATATCCACATCATATGCGTTACGCCTTGGGACATGGTTAAAATCTTTATTATTATTTTGTTGGAATATCTCAGATGTATGCGTTCTGTGGGACTGGTTCCATTTTTATTATTCTGTTGGAACATCCCGTTGGTGCGAATTTCGTCTGACCTGGTTCCGTTACATATTAATCTGTTGGAATAACTTTGTCTACGTAAATAATCGCATGCATGGTGATTTCTTTTGTTATTCCATTCGTTATTATACTCGGTTGGTTAAAGTTTTGACTTCTATACTCCATGAAATTGGTGGAATATCCTTGATATTTGCGCTTCATCCAAAGATCTTTTCATAGAAATATTCTTACGAGCATTCTTGAATTTTACTCTACAAACCAAAGATCATGTTGACAATTTATACGTTATCGGTTCAGGATAAATTAATTCTTGAACTTGTTTTATTGAATTCTTATATCATTGTCATCATCCTCATGTTTATATTATGTTGAAAGTCATCTGTGGCCTGTAGTGCATAAATGGACTTGGTATGATTATGATCGAGAATTATTGATTGTAATCATGACCGTAATGTTACAAATGATGTGGTAAAAGTCCTCATGGGCCCGTGAGTGCATTGATGGATGAGTTGTTGGCATGATCATGACCATTAATGAATACACGAATGTCCTTGGGTCAGTAGTGCGTGGATAATTTGTGGTCGTGATACTAAAGAATATCCTTCGCCAGAAGTGCGGGGTGATTCGGTGATGTGGATTATTTTTTTAGCTGAGTCTCAGCGATAAAAGTCATGAAAAAACTTTTAAACCATAGAAGATAGTAGTTTTTATTCTCTACTTGACTCTTCTAATGGATTGCTTGTTCCGCTGCAGTTAAACTTGATGTTTGTTATATTTTATCAGTTTAACACTGTTGAAGGCTAATGATAATTTATTCTGCATTATCTTAGTCATAATATTTCTTACTGGGCTAGTTGAGCTCACCCTTTCTTTCACTGTTCTCTTCAGGAAATGAGAATATAGCTGGGATGAGTCGGGGAACGGAGTGATGGACCAGAAGATAGTATTAGTATTTCTCACTATTCTGTTAAATAGTGTGACAATAATTGTAATGAGGACTTCTTTTGAGTTTGTATACTCTCTAGTAAACAATATTTGTATTCAAACTCACAGTTTATGTTTTTGTCGTATTGTACACGACAGTTGTATTATTTAGTTGTATTTGAATTCTGTACCATGTATCTGACGACTCAATATGGGTGATGTATACCTAATTTTGGGGGCATCACATTATCCCTTAGTGAGCTTTCAACCAACGACTCCCAGACCATAAAAGACCTTAGGGCGCTAGGTGTAAAGACAATCCCCTCGGGCGTACTTGCTCAAGTAACAAAGGCCCCGAAACAAGACTAACCATGGTAGTTTTATTTTTATTGTTTTTTATTTTTTTTAGATATAATAATAATAAGCATACCCATGTTTTCCCAAAGCTTGATTATCAATGTTTTCATAGTTTAAGTCCATTTTCTACACAATTCTATTTTTAAAACCATATTTCCTATCCAACAATAAAACACATAACCATTATGCCTACAAGTATTTGTGAACACGTCAGTGAAAACCGAAAGCATCTAAACAGAACTATGGATTACATCATGTAAAACGTTATATCTAAGCTTATGTTATCCATTAAACTCAACAATCCTTCAATATTCAAATTCATCATTGGCTAGACATAAATTCCACATAGCTAGAAATACGAGACATGAAACTAAACATATAATGCAACTAACATACTAACACATATCATCATGACTAAAAAAAAATCAAAACAGAAAATGCAAATATACAAAATTAAAATTTAAACTAACATGCAACTACTTACTACCCAATACCCCCAAACTTCAAATTTTTAGTGTCTCAAAGAATGATGGTATAGGGTTAGAAGAATTCCCCTACTGATCAGCTGCACCACCCTCTTCGGGTGGTGAATCTGGTGGTGGAAATGGCATGGCTGTCCCAAATTGTGGCCACTCGAGTGTAGTACCCTGCTGTGCAAACGCCTCCGCTAGCGACCTTGTCAACCCCGTAGCAAATGCTGCAAAGTTATCATAAATAGCATCGACCTTCCGCTCCTACCTTCAAAGATGACGATCATCATGGACATCAGTGGCTTGAGTGGCTTATGTTGACGTTCCTGCTTCAGTTTCCTGTGTAGGCGGTGTTGGAGGTACTGAGGATGTGGGTTGAAGGATGAAACCTTTTCCCCTCGAGTGTGGCGCACCTCCTGCCCAATCCTCAAATTTGATAATCATCGCATGAGTGATATCATGGCTAGGCCTTTGCATCTGTTCATCACCCCAACGGACTGCTTGCTGTGCACACAGACTCGCAATAACAGACACATGTGTGATACTTCCCGTAGTGCTCCCCCTCATGTAACGTAACATGTTCTGATTAATAAGATAGCCCATATCGATGTATTTGCCTGTGACTATTCCCCACAAAATGATGGCCCTCTCAGTTGTGATTTCATGCTGATGCGTTGAAGGTACAAGCTTCGCACATATGAACAAATTTTAAGCCATTGCATAGCGATTCAGGGATGATGCTGGGAAAGTACGAGGCTGATTCGTTCCTGTCCTACAAGTCCACTGCGTTCCTAGAATGCACAAGTTAGTGATGACTTCATCCAAATCCGTCTCAAAACGGGCAGCCTCGACCCAATTATCATACCCAGCCGGTGGAGTGTCGAGTATTCTGAAAACTGCCCTGATTGATTGAGGTCGGTAATCAACTTGAACTCCTCGAACCATTGATAAACCACACATAGTATCTTCAGCATTAGCATAAAATTCTCGAACAATACCCATGGGAGCAGGCATAGGGGTTGTAGTAAATCCTCCCCATCCTCCTTCTCGAATCATATCCCACAGTTGCCCATCCTGCTTCCCAGGCTTGAAGCCTCGTTCCTTCACAAATGTCTTTGTCACTATTCTATAGTACTCCATTTGTGCCTCCAGACTGAGAAATTTCGTATGATCCACAATATCCTCGTCTTGACTACTGGAAGAAGAGGACGATGATGGAGTGACAGAACGTGCACGCTTAGGACCCATTTGAAATTGATTTAAGAAGAAGAAAACTTTGTTTGATATAATCGTGAGTGATATAATCGCTGCACAGAGAACCCTCAAACTTATGTTTCATAAACCCATTGAAGCCCTAGTTTTATCAGTGTAGATGTTGACCGTGGGTAAGAGAACTGATGCGATAATCAAGCAGTGGAGATGAGACGTTACACCTTCAATTTGGAATGGTTTGGAAAGGAAGAGTTGTGCGTGTTTTGGAGAAGAATAAAATACGCTCTCTGTTATTTCAAATAATGGCAGATATGGGGCAAGACACGTTTTTAAATCTAATTTTTTTTTCCAAGTCCGGTGTCGAATGCAGCCGCCCGGTTTCTGAATAGGGAAATGGCGTGGGCGCGCGATTGATTTTATTTTTGGGATAAACTTTCAGCGCGAGCACGCGGTTTCTCATTACTTTCTTGGCGCGACCGCGCGACCTTGTATTCTGAACTGCCATCTTACATCCTAAATACATCAAAGCAGCAATGAATCCACTCCAATACAACTGTTCAATTAGCAACTATCCTTATTAGATATCATGCCTCCAAAATCAAAACATGAATTGATGGTTATGCATACATGACTATCCTAAAACAATACTTTCTCTGCTACTCCTACTTCTCATCATACGCTCAGTCAGCTCTCATACTACTGATTTAACATAAAGTATACTATGAATGCTAACAGGAACATGAAACTAAATATACTTTAAACAAGAGTTAAGAATAAAACAAATGGGTTGCCTCCCATCAAGTGCTAAGTTATAGTCAATTAGCTTGACTATCTCTGACTTCTCATGTTGAAGAAGGAATTGAGGTTACTTTTTTTCTGTCAACCTCGCCACCAAAATAATGCTTCAGCCTCTGTCCATTCACTTAAACGGCTTGTCCGGGAACTTATCAAACACTTCTACTGCACCATGTGGGAAAAATGTTTTCACTGTGAATGGCCCTGACCACCTTGATTTGAGCTTCCCAGGAAAAAGTTTAAGTCTGGTATTGAACAACAAAACTCTTTGTCCCAGCTCAAATACTCTTTCTAAGATCTTGCAATCATGCCATTTCTTCACCTTTTCCTTGTATAGCTTTTAGTTTTCATATGCCTGAAGTCTGAATTCATCCATCTCATTGAGTTGGATTAGGCGTTTCTCTCCTGCAGCCTTCAAATCAAAATTGAGCTTTCGAATTGCCCAATATGCCTTATTCTCAAGCTCCATAGGAAGGTGACATGGTTTGCCATAAACCAGCTGAAAAGGTGACATTCCCAACGGAGTTTTATACGCAGTTCTATATGCCCAAACATCGTCGTCAAGTTTCAAGGACCAATCCTTTCGTGTGGGGTTCATAACTTTCTCCAAAATTCTTTTGACCTCATGATTGGAAACTTCGGCTTGGCCATTGGTTTGAGGATGATAAGCTGTAGCAATACGATGATTAACCCCATACTTAGCCAATAGAGCTATGAACTGCCTATTATAAAAATAACTGCCCTTATCACTAATGATAGCACTTGGAGTCCCAAACCTTGTGAAAATACTCCTCTGTAAAAACCTTAGGACCACTTTGGCATCATTCATTGGAAGAGCTTCCACTTCCACCCACTTTGACGCGTAATCAACTGCTAACAAAATATACAGATTTCCACATGAAGAAACGAAAGGGCCCATGAAGTCTATCCCCCAAACATCAAAAATTTCCACCTCAAGGATAGTGTTCAATGGCATTTCATTCCTTTTTGAAATGTTCCCGACTCTTTGACATCTGTCACATCTTTGTACGAAGCTGTAATCATCCTTGAAAATTGTCAGCCAATAAAATCCTGCTTGTAACACTCTAGCTGATGTTCGCTCTCCACCATAGTGACCACCATACAAAGAAGTATGACAATCCTGCAAAACCCCCTCAGTCTCACTATATGGGATACATCTCCTTATCATCTAATTAACACATTGCTTGAATAAATATGGTTCATCCCATATAAACCACTTCACATCATGAAAGAATTTCTTCTTTTGATAGCCAACCAAGTCAGAAGGTAACATCTTACTCACCAAGTAGTTCGCATAATCTGCAAACCATGGCATTTCCCCTTTCACCACAAACAACTGCTCATCTAGAAAGGATTCATTAATCATAACCTTATTATCTGCCTCCTTTCTCGGATTCTCTAGTCGAGATAAGTGGTCCGCCACTTGGTTCTCAGTTCCCTTTCTGTCCTTGATCTCCAAATCAAATTCTTGCAATAGTAGTATCCATCTGATCAACCGAGGCTTTGCATCCTTCTTTGCAACTAAATGTCGAATTGCCGCGTGATCCGTGTACACTATCACCCTTGTACCAATCAGATACAATCTAAACTTATCGAAAACATACACAACTGCCAGTAATTCCTTCTCTGTGGTGGTGTAGTTCAACTGTACATCAGTAAGGGTTTTGCTCGCATAGTATATCACATGAAAAATGTTTTCCTTTCGCTAACCCAAAACAGCCCCCACATCATAATCACTGCCATCACACATCAATTTGAATGGTAGGTCCCAATCTGGTGATCTGATTACTGGTGCTAAAGTTAACCTCCTCTTTAAATGCTCAAATGTAGACACGCAATCCTCGTCAAACTTGAATTGTGCATCCTTCTCCAATAAACTCCAAAGTAGTTTAATTATCTTGGAGAAGTCTTTAATGAACATACGGTAAAAGCCTGCATGTCCTAGAAAACTTCGAACACCTTTTATTGAAGTTGGTGGCGGTAAATTCTCAATGGTTTCTAATTTAGCTTTGTCCACCTCAAGTCCCTTCTTCGATACCTTATATCCCAGAATTATTCCTTTTTGCACCATAAAATGGCACTTTTCTCAATTCAATACCAAGTTTGTCTCAACACATCTTCTCAAAACCATGACCAAATTTTCTAGACATAGATCAAATGAATCCCCAAATACTGAAAAATCATCCATAAATACCTCCACATTTTACTCCACTATATCTGAAAAGATAGCCATCATACACCTCTGAAAAGTGGCTAGGGCATTACAAAGACCAAAAGACATCCTCCTAAAAGCGAAAGTACCATATGGACAGGTAAAGGTTGTCTTTTCTTGGTCCTCTGGAGCTATAACAATCTGATTGTAGCCTGAATACCCGTCCGGAAGACAATAGAACTCATGCCCTACTAGTCTATCCAACATTTGATCAATAAACCGCAGTGGAAAGTGATATTTCCTTGTAGTTTTGTTAAGCCTGCGGTAATCCATGCAGACTCTCCACCCCGTCACTGTTCTTGTCAGAATTAACTCATTGTTCTCATTGGAAATCACGGTCATACCACCTTTCTTGGATACTCACTGTACCGAGCTCACCCATAAACTATCTGAAATTGGATATATAATGCTTGCATCTAGCCATTTCAATACTTCCTTCTTTACCACTTCCTTCATGATCAGATTAAGTTTTGTTTGATGTTCCACTGAAGGCTTTCTATCATCTTCCAGTAGGATCTTATGCATACAAAAAGATGGGCTGATCCCTTTTATGTCTGCTATAGTCCATCCAATCGCTGACTTGAACTCTCTAAGGACTCTTAGCAAGTTTTTTTTCCTGAAAAGATGTTAGTACAGAAGAAATAATCACAGGTAATTTTGAATTTTCATTTAAAAAGGCATACCTCAAATGATCAGGCAGTGGTTTCAATTCAAGTTCTAGAGGTGTTTCAAGAGATGGTTTCAATTTTACTGATGGCTCTCCGGCTTTCTTTAATGGCTCAACATGAATCTTGAATTTTCTGAATTATGGAGTTGTATAAGGGAAATGCACAAGTTCTTAAATCTCTTCATCATCTAATTCTGAATTTCCAGCAATAGCACTTCTCAATGGTTCATGATCCACTAAAATCTCTACTTCATTATTTAACACTTTGTCCCCCAAATCAACCTTGAAGCATTCCTCTTCGTCTCTTGGAAATTTCATTGCCTTGAAGACGTTGAAAGTAACTTCATGATCATGAACACGCATTGTGCGTTCCCCTTTCTAAACGTCTATCAAGGTTCTTCCTGTTGCTAGGAATGGTCTTCCAAGTATGATTGGTATACTCCTATCTTCCTCATAATCTAGAATGATGAAATCAGCTGGAAAGATGAATTTATCCACTTTTACCAAAATATCTTCAACAATTCCCCGTGGATAAGTGATCAATTGTCACTAATCAGTAACGAAATATTTTTCAAATTTTGAGTGGCAATCCCAACTGATTAAATACTGACAAGGGCATCAAATTGATACTAGCTCCAAGATCACACAAACATTTACTGAAGCTCATCTTTCCAATTGTGCATGGTATTGTGAAACTGCCTGGATCCTTCAGCTTTGGAGGTAATTTACGTTGAAGCACTGCAATGCATTCCTCCGTCAAGGCCACTGTTTCAAATTCTTCTAATCTCTTTTTCCTTGACAAGATACCCTTCATAAATTTTGCATAACTAGGCATCTGTTCCAATGCCTCAGCGAAAGGTATGTTAATCTGCAACTTTTTGAATACCTCCAAGAACTTACTAAACTGTCTGTCTTCCCTCTGCTTATGCAATCTCTGTGGATAAGGAACAGGAGGGTGAACTATTGGTATTTTATTCACGGGCTTCTAAAATGAAACTTCTTTATTATTGTCTTCTTGATGCTGTCTAGAATCTTCCTTATCAATTTTCTCTTCAGATAAGATTTCTTGGCCATGACCATCGCTGTCTTCCCTTTTCATAAAAAGTTCTTGCAGGCGCCGCCATGCTAATTTTATGTAACCTGTTTTCCAGACCTAAGTGTAATCGCTTGACATTGTTCCTTCCCTTCCTTTCTTGGATTTTCCAGACCTTGATTATTTGACCAACTGAAATTTGGATGGTTGCGGTTGTTAGCGCTGTATGTGTTCTGAAATTGACCTTGATCCATCCTATAGTTGCTCACATATTGTACAGACTCCGAACTGATAGCACATTCGTCCATTGAATGTGATCCTGCACATATCTCACACACAAATGCAATTGTCTTCACCTTGGTGTCTGATAATGAGTCAATCTTCTTTGCCATGGATGCCATCTGTGCTGACAATTGAGTGATAGCATCCACTTCTAACAAACCTACAACTTTGGGCTGTAGCATTCTGGCTAAAGGATTTTGGAAATCATTAGCTGTCATCGTCTCTATGAGATTATAGGCCTCTTCATAGCTCTTCACCCATAGAGCTCCTCCTGCAGCTGCATCTATAATCGGTCTTGACTGCCACCCCAATTCATTATAAAATGTGTTGATAACCATCCAATCTGGCATGCCATAGTGTGGACACTTCCTTAGCATTTCGTTATATCTCTCCCAGGCTTCATATAATGATTCACCCTGTTGCTGCTCAAACTAGGAAATTGATGTCCTCATCTATGTAGTCTTAGCCATTGGAAAGAATTTGGCTATGAATTTCTATGCTAGGTCCTCCCATGTGGTGATAGATCCGGAAGGTAAAGAGTGAAGCCAACTTCTAGCTTTATCCCGTAATGAAAAAGAAAATAGTCTAAGTCTGATTGCATCCTCTGTCACTCCGTTGTATTTGAAAGTATCACATATTTCAATGAAGCTCAATATATGTTCATTTGGATCGTTTGTAGCAGCACCCCCAAACTGTACCGAATTCTGCACCATTTGAATAGTACCCGACTTAATCTCGAAGGTGTTGGCTGCTATCGCTGGTCTGACTATACTTGACTGCAATCCATTAATATTTGGCATCGAATAATCTCTTAAAGCCCTGTGCTCCTCCCTGTGCTCTTCTCTCTGTTCTGCGGCTGCCATATTAGATGTTGTGGTCTCTAACTCTGCTTGTATATTTCTACGTGCTCTTGATTTCCAACCCCTACCGTTGATGTTGTCCTGTAAAGGTGTTAACTCGGGATTGGAGGATCGAGTGCGCTTATACTATATACAAGTGCCTGAAATAAAAACAAAATAGAAATGAGACAAGATTAGAATTTTCTAAGTCATACAATTTAGATTAAAATTGATGATAATAATAATAAAATTAAATGCCTTTCCCCGGCAACGTCGCCAAAAACTTGTTGCCTCCTTTTTAGTCTTAACAAAAGGACTCTAACTCATGCAAGCATACATGGGTCAACAAGTAGTACAGAGTAAGAACAATATCGATCCACAGAGAAAGGTTTTAAAGTTAAACTATCATACACCAATTGTATCACTATTTTTATATACTAAAACGAATAATTCACAATTATGCTTAATCTATATTCAATTAATGAATAAAACACAAGACTAATTTAATGAAATCAAATTTGGAAAGAATTGGATTCTAACTTCATTTCATATTTCATCTAAATAATACCATCATGCATAATCATACATTTATCATGGAAAATTAGCTAAGAGCACAAAAGTAGACATAATCATTTTTCAATGAATTATGACCGGTTTACATAACATCCACATTGCGATACAAATCATGTAATCAACAATAATGCCAAATTCACTATATTCCTATGTGAAATTGTAACACTAATGAATTGATGCACAAGCTCTTATATTACTACACACAGTGAAACACTATATTTCTATCAGGTTCATGAAATAAAAAGCTAAACATTTCAGCCTCGTAAATGTGACGCCCCCAAATCCGGGTCTCTTCCAACCCGACATATGGTGCTCTACGGTACTACAGTTCACACAAACATTCAATTGAAATGCCTCAAAAGAACGAATATGTCTTATATATATTCCAAATAATACTACCATTCCCCAGGTTCTTTATAACCCTTACATTTGTTCTTGTCATAATATCAACTATTATCATTACAAACCTATACTATTACATAGGTAATCTAAAAGTTCGCTTTAGCCTTCCCTTTATCCTTGTCGAATCCTTCGGTCCATTCGGTCTAAGCTGCATTCATATGGTTCAATCAAGAGTGAGCATAACAAGCTCAGCAAGTACACCAATTTCATTTAAAAAGCATGCTTGAAACATAGGAATCGTATATCTTCAATAACTGGATAGTAGTTATGAAGTACTATCAATAATTCAAAATAGCGTTCCTTTTCCTTCAAAACATTTTATCATAACAATATTCAGTAAAACACCAATTCTGGTCCAAGACCATGAGTGTTTCATAATTTCTTTGAAAATGACAACCCGACACGAAGTCCGTAAGTCCGGCATATCTTACGAGCACTTCTAGGTGATCAACCTATAGTACTCTATGTTGATCAACACTACATCCATTAAACGTATGTACGTTTAAGTTGTGGCAACCTCACGTGCCCATCGAATACTTGATGAAAATACATTTGATTATTCATATTCAGGCTTACCTTGAATTCATACCAAACAATTAGCGTAGGATAGCGTTAGCAATTCTATATTGAAAGACTTGTAAATAAATCAATCAACTTATCAAGATTAGTCTAGCCTAGTTAAAACTGGCATCGACTCTTTCTTTAAAACCATACATGTATCTTATAACTTGAATCATTTGAAAACTTGGCTAACAAGAAGGTTAGACAAGCGTTTAGAAAAACTTGCCTTCAGCGTCTGCTACAGTATAATTACGTTTCCTTTCGAGTCTTTACGGTCTCTACAACACATAATCACATAACATACCACATTAGGTCATGAATGAACATACTTAGTTCTTAATCAATCTTACCCTTCTTCTCAATCTAATCATGTATTAGATTTGTTATTATTGGTTCCGGCTTACCGTCGTTCTTTTACATCATTCTTACCAACTTCTTTCTCTTATATAACTTAATTGAAATTATTTCATTAATACACTCGGTTCGAGTTAATTATCCTTCCTTACAGTTTACTAACGTCCTTACGTTATTAATTGACACTTAATCGGCATTGGTTATGTACACTTATTGTACACCGTTCCTATTTACTTTCAATTAACTTTCTTTAACTCTAAGTGATCACACTTGTGGTTTAGTTACGACTTAACAATGTTTTATTAAGTCCCTTAGTTCATTGTTAAACAATTTCCATTCAAGCCCTACTTGTAACCATTCTTTACTGTCTAGGTTTTAAGGCTGGCGCTATGGAGCTAGCTATTAATCTTTGTTCCTCGCAGCGGCGTCACACATTAGTGCCCAAAAACCGGACTTTCATTGTGTGGCCATGAGTCCCTTTGTTACTTATCACACTCGCAGCATGTAGTTTGCGAGGGGACTATGGCTACTTTTTATGTCATATTTGACACCAGAAATTATTTGGCTTGGAGTCGTGCCACGGCGTGGACTCGGTGCCACATATAATTTAGACAAATTTTTTTGAATTGTGAGATTCCCGGGCTCGTAACTTCTTTGTTATAAGTCCGAATTGGTTCGTTCAAGAGCCTATGGTTCACAAATTACATACTCTACATAGTTAATCAAGAATTTAATCTATTCAACTTCGTTTGCTAAAAATTCACCTATTAGTCCATTTTTAACGAAAACTATAAACGTTCGTGAATGTTCAATGCTCGTTTCTTTGTTCTAAGTCAGAATCTGGTCATTTTTGAGTCCGCAACTCTATAATGCCAAATAAGACTTGTCTCCATTGAAAACCAATGTTTCCAAACTCAATATCAAAATTTGACTTCCATTCCGAGAATTTCATGAATTCAACGATTATCGTCCAATCGTGTGAATTCTGGCAAAACTTCGTTACTTAAGATTTGTTCTTCGCTTCAAATGGATTCTATCCGCCATATTAACATCTTGACATACATGATTCATTAACTTATAAACATGATAAGTTATTACTTGTTCTTTGTGAGTTTGTAACTTATGAAAATATAGATTACTTACTATGATTCCATGACTTATCATGATATTAATCTTTTAACCCCCATTCTTGCTTCTTATTATCATACCAATTCCATTAATGTTAACATGTTACAAGCTTTTACAAGTTCTTCTTAAGTTCATAACTTCATTAATTGTTTATCTTACAACGTGACTTAATTACGGCTTATTAATACTTAATCCCTTTGATTCATTATTCCAACCCCTTCTTAGCATACATGTTCTACCACCACCCACTTCTCTAACAATGGAAGAGAAAAAGAATCATGGTTCAAGATGGCTTACCCTTTGATGATTACTTGATTAAGCTTTTATCTTTTTCTTGCTTCTTGAAATATGAAAGACTAGCTTTTTAGCTTTTCTAGCTTATTCTCTAAAGCAAATAAGCACTTAAAACGTATTATATATGTATTAATCCCGTATTCTAATTCGTATACATAGTCAACATATACGACATACCATCTTTCTTACATACTCGTATAATACTTCATATCGTACTCGTATACTCTACCTCGCACAATACCTACATATCATACAATCATTACCGTAACTTCTTAATGCTTGATTTACTAACATTCTCAAATTAAGTTTATAGTCGAAATATTACATTTTCCATAACTGAAATATTATTGGATATTCCATCTCACCTTGATAATTTATTGTTACGTATTTCTCGGAAGTTCAAAAATAAATCCTGAGCAGAAATGCGTGAATAGTGTTTTTCTGAAATTTATCAGAAAGCTTTTATTTTTGTTTTGGAAATTCAAACACTTTAATTCTATCACGTAGCCAAAATCCTACGATGTTCTGATATGTCTATGTCATAGAACGGCCTTCAATTAGCTTGCTCCCATAAATAATCAATTAAATTCATTTAATCCACATAATTAAATAAAATTTTAATTCTCCTAAAAATCCAATTTTCTAGGGCGTTACATTCTTTCTCCCTTATAAGGATTTTGTCCCCAGAATCTCGCTATTCTTAAATAAACAAATGGGGAAATTTTTTTCTTCATTTTAAATTGGAGTTCCCACCATGTTTCTTCGACATTGTGGTTTCTTACATTCACCTTCACCGAAGGTATTATCTTATTTCACATGACCTATCACTTCCTATCAATAATCTGAGTTGGAAGTTAAACCCTTATTAACATATTACACTATCTTCTTTCTGATTAATTCTTCTTTTAATTCATAATATCTAGAACTTAAATTCCTCCTTTAAAACAAGATTATACTTGATCTTCTATTTATCATGCATTCTCTTCTTCATCCGCTTGTACTCCTTGTTACCTAGTTGTACTTACTTAACTCGTTCCATTTCTGTGGATTGAGTCTATATTATGAATAACATTTCTACCCCTTCATTCCGTAATTTAACTTCTAACTCTGATCTTGCCATCTCCGTTATTAACTCATTCTGGGTCGTTAACATCGATAGCTTTCCCTACCCTTCCTACTCAATGCGTCGGCTTCTACGTTAACTTTCCCTGTATGATATAACATATCACAGTCATTATCCTTTATCCATTCTAATCACCTTCTCTACCTCATATTCAATTTCTTGTGTTGAGATATATTTCAAACTCTTAGAGTCCGTGTATATCTCACACTTCTCCCCGTATAAATACTATCTTCAGATTTTTAATTCAAAAACTACAACTACCAATTCTAGATCATAAGTAGGATAAACCTCCTCATAATCCTTTAACTGGCGTGATGCATACATAACGACATTGCCATACTCTAAGAGCACGCAATCATGTAATTTATACGAAACATCGAGATACACTACAAAATTCCTCGTATCATCTGATAAAGATAATACAGGTGCCTTACTTAACCTTTCTCTTAAATCCTGTGATGCTAATGGTACCTTCTATCATAGTACCTCACATGGGAACCTATTTGTTTATCACCGACTTGCTCGGCGCCCCTTACGCAAAGTCTAACTTCCTCACATTAGTCAACCCAAATGACATAACCAAAAACTTGTCATAACAATAATGAGTTCTGAACTTCATCTTAGGTACCTCATCATTCTTCCTTACTCTCAACTGACAATGCCCCGTACGCAAATCTATCTTAGAAAAATTCTTTGCCCCTTTCAACTAATCAAATAGATCATCGATCCTGGGCCATGGTTATTTATTCTTAACCGCTAACTTACTCTTATTACGATAGTCGATACACAACCATAACGACTCATCCTCTTCCTCAACATCCTCCTAATTGTGTCATGGTTAGTCAATAAGAACATTGCGATGTTTTATTACCGTAAAATTACTACTTTGGATTTTCTTAGAAAACTGAAGATTCACACTTTTCTTATAACAATTTATTAAAGTTCTATAGTTACTTAACTCATTCTTACCGAAAATTTCTTCAACTTCTCTCAACTTTATCGGTACTTATCTACTGATACTTGCTTACCTTTATGAAACAATTTCCATAAATATGAATAACGAAAGTTATTTCTTCCTCCTCTACCTTAATGTTTAAAGGTACATTTAATCCCTTTCAGACAGACCCCTAGATGAGTCTTCCCACATGTCCTACACGCTTCGATCTTACACTTAGGATCCCCTTGTCCAACTCTAGTATTCCCAGAGTTAAAATTCTTTCTTTTTTTTCCTACTGCCACTGGCATTCACTGACTTGGTTCCTTCCTCTCCCTTGCTCTCATTCTTTCTCTTTTTTGTGGTATTGAGTCAACGCCTCACTACCACCTTCTGCTATAATCACCTTTTCCAGAATGGTCACATAGGAAACACTCTGGAGCACCGAAATCTTAAAATAGAGCCAGGGTTTCAGGCCCTGCTCAAACCTACGAGCCTTCTTCTTCTCAGTATCCACTGGATGCGGAGAAAACCTTACCAATTCATTGAATTTGGTCGTTTACTGGGGAAATGTTATGTCCCCTAGTTTAAGTTCTAAGAACTTAATCTCCATCCTCTCTTGCATGCTTGTAGGGAAATAATTCTGGAAGAAAACCTTCTTAAATCGTTCCCATGCTACCGCATCTGTTCTAGCCCCACCCTGGTGAGCCTCCCACAAAAAGTTGGCTTCTCTTTTCATCGTGTAAGTCGCAAAAGAAATCTTTTGCGCCTCAGCTACGTTTGTAATAATAAATGCCTTCTCTATATCTTTTACCCATGTATAGGCCTCTATTGGGTCCGTCGTTCCTTTGAACTCCGGCGGACCTACGCTTTTAAGCTTTTTAAAGATAGTCGTTCTGTCTATCCTAGGTCCCACGGGTATTCTACCCCCGGTTTGGTTAAATGCAGCCGTTAATAATTAACGAACTCTTGCATAGGGTTGTTCTGACCCCCTTGATTAACATTACGTGATTCTGCTTCCTGATTACTTTATCTTCTCCCTGCGGCATTTTCAGATTAAATAAATAAAATTTCATTATTATCTATTTACTTACTTCACTATTATCCGTCACATAACAACTCAAACGTAACAAAGCATATTAAATGAAAACTTAATTATATTCATATGCTTCTTCATAGTTTGAAACTATTTACAATTTTTTTTTCATAGCCAAAAGCTATTACATTTCTATCCAGCAATTGTACTTCACAAAAGTTGGGATTTAAAAAAAAACTACCCTTTTATACAAAAGAGGGTTTTACGCTACTACACACATATTTATAACTCTATATTTTTAATAATGCATAACAGCGTCCTCGTGTTTCTCATTCGCAATCGTCAATACAGTATCCCGACTAATTGTATGACGGGTTTGTCCTGACTCATTGGAATAACAAGCAACTTTCAGCTTGAAATCTTTATGAGCGCTATTATGGATGTAAGTCATCCGTGCTATCTTTCGGTCCTTCTCCCCAAGTTCCCTACGAAACTCTTCGGCCTCCTTCTTAAAATCCCTAGCCTTATTTATTATGAGCACCTTCTAATCATGCTCTGACTCAAAATCTGCTTCTGCAGACTCCTTCGCTACATAAAGAGCACTAATCTCTTCATTCTGATTCTGCACAATTGCACTCAGTTGCTATAACATTCCAGAATTTTAAATGTAATATTAAATATTTATTGATTTATATAAATATTTAATGGATGTGATTATCGTTGAATAAATATTTGTTCAATTGATTTAATTTTGTTTAGTTAGTTATTTATTAAATAAATAATTGATGAATTAAGGAAATTATTATTATATTGATATTTTAAATTAAATGATTAATTATTGGTATTATGTTATGTGATTAAAGGATTTATTTAATTAATTATGATTTGCATTAATTAAAATAAATATGAAAGCTTGATTAAATATATTGTGACAAATAACTATATTATAAGGAGTTATTAAAAATAAATTAAAGTAGTTTTAAGTTAGTTTTGTCAAATAAGGCTTAATATATTAATTCTTTAATAATTAAATGATTTTGCCAAACAAGCCTTATAGCTTTTGGTATTTCTAATTTTGAAAAATAAATAGAATAAATAAAATAAATAATATAATTAAAATAATAAATATAATATATTTATATTATATACGTTAGTAACTGATTTTACAATTAGTAGTATTAAGTTATCAGTTTTGTATTATATTAGTATGCATATCAGTTTAGTTTTCTTTTACGCATAAACTAGTTTGCTAAAGCTTAGAGAAGAGAGAGTTTGGGAGCTTCACAGAAGATTGAAAGGAAAACTTGTGAATTTTCACTGCAATTTCCAGCAATTAGCAAGGAATATATTAGCAAATTGAATGTATGTTCATAATATTAGTATTTTATGTATACATGTATGAATTTACGGCATAAAGTTTCAAACTCTTTGAATTGAATTCTAGTTTTCTGTGAATTGTGATTATGTAACCTGTTGATGATAATTAGTTATATGTTTATGATGATAGAGATTATGTTTAAATAACAATTGCATGCTAATTTCATTTGTTAGTAGAAGAAATTTTCGACAGTATGTGGTTGTATATATATTTTTCATATGGTTTAGGTAAGTACCAATTTAGATGGTCAATTCTTATGTTAAAGTATAAATTGATGCTTGTATATGTTATTTCATTGAGATACGAACATAACGTAATTAGAATGAGATGATTTGGCCAACTAATGAATTCACAGTGATGATTTCTAGGATGAATGTCAAGAAAATGGAGTTTTTATAAAAAACATGAATTTTGAGAAATTAAAATAGCTTTAGTTAGTGTTAAATTATTCTAATTGGTTGTAAATGTGAGCAATCATATTTATGATAGTTGTATATTTATTTTACGTGTTAATATTACTGTCTATTGGGTGAAATTCGTGTTTGTTGGGCTAAAGTCGGCTACTGTTCATAGCATTCTCTACGTCTGTCTGAACACTGGCGCAGCTGCACCATACCTTGGTTTGAGATTCTGACTTCTGCTATTACAGCAGACTTGGGGGAAACATCCTAGCATGGTCTGAAATTATGTTAGCATGTTAAATGTGTAATGTTAAGGTTAACATAACATAGTGAATTGTGGTTAGTAAGATCAAAGTTGCAAAATGATTAGTAAATCGAAAACGCGTTATGTGATGACATAGTTTATACAATGAACGTTAGTTAAGTGTTGTGATGATTAACACTTGAGAATTCTGAAATGTAAATGGTAACATAAGACTTGTGCTAAAATAACAAGTTTAGCTAGTAATGCGTTTTATATTGTAAAGTGAATATTAGTATATCTAATAGATGTTATGGTTTTAATACTGTGTATAGGTGAACGCGAGTTTAATATTTTAGCTTACGCTCGAGGCAAGTTTTCTAACCCTACACTTTCGTTGAGTTAATTCTATTGTTATATTGTATAATTTTATGCTTGTGATTGAGCAAGCATCTTATCTTAGCTATTATTGAACAAATCAATTGTTACTAAAATTCATTCGAGCAACCTCTAACTCTAATGTTATTGAAAATTCTTATAGATTGATTCATTCTAACTTGTTTACAGTTAAGCAAGTTTCTTAAGTTCTATTATTGTATAATGAACGTAGTTTTGAACTCTCTTCTTTATTATTGAACTGTCTTAATTCCTTGCATGAGTTAATACATTGTTGGGAAAGTTTTTAGTTTCCAGCTTGCTATCAGTTAAATGTACGTTCAGGAATATCATTCTAATGTTATAAGACTCGAACCTTAGCTTATTTTACTGTTCAAGCAAAGGTTAACCATTTTATTCATTCTATTGAATACTTATTCTCTATAGTTCTTTCAAGCATGAGTTAGATATGCAGAATCAGTTCATTTATGATTCTCAAATGTTCTAAGTTATGCTGTTATTAAACAACTGTTGTATTATCAAGCATTGTTGATTCAACTAGTTCCCTAGTTGATGATCATTAAACTTCAATTACCCTTGAAAGCTTATCCAAACCAAACTTTCTTTGGTGCGGACTTGTACTCTAAATACAGAGATGAACAACCCTATGTTTAGGGGTTAACGCTTAGCGTTGAAATGGTTGTGCACAATACATTGTACGAATGATTGATCCCCCTAAGTACGTGGAGTCCTTATAGTCATATGACTGTTAAAGTTAAAGTTGAAAGATTACTTATAAATGTGGACATGGTTCATGGTCATTTGACCCTCAGTAGCATATTTAAGAATGTTAATAGAACATATCATTCAGTTCTATTGAGCCTATGAATTGGCAAATGTTGTAATGTTAATAGAACATATCATTCAGTTATATCGAGCCTATTATTTGGCAAATGATGTAAAGATATTTATTCTTATTTCAAGTGAGCTTTGTTTTCTCACTCTTGCATATTTATACATTTATTGCAGCTATGGTTGAGAAGGTAGATAAACCTACAAATAGCAAATGAAAGGGAAAAATGTACAAGTGATGAAGACTTGTAATTTTGCTTAAATCGTTATGATGATAGACTTTTAATAATGATGTGATATAATAATTTTATTTCCGCACTTGAATGATTGTATTAAAGGTTAGAGAACTTGGGAGATAATATTTTTATTAAATTAATCCTGTATGGGCAGGTTTTTATTATTCAATTTATTATAATTGGGTAGTTAGATATGAATGTTTTGATTACGTGAACACCAATTCTTGAGGTAATGAAGTACAAGGATTTGGGGGTGTCACAGTTGCACATTCCTGTCAAGCTCTGCCAGATACAATGCTCTCATTGCATCTGGAGGTGATGACTCTAGTGTAGGTACCACCGTAGTAACCGATGTCACCTCTATTTCTCCCTCCCCATCAACCATCATATCGAGGTATGATGTCCAAGCTACATCTCCCTCGGAGTAGGCTTCCTCAGAGAAATACTCCTCTGGCTCAGACTCCTCTAGAATCACTATTGGTACCTCCGCCACTGGCATGGGTACAGGCTCTATTCTGTTCACAGCTCCTTCGCTCACCTCGTGTATATCTCTATACATCAAGCTATCGATTGACATCCTATAATAACACATATGTTGATTAGAACATAACACACAGTAGTATAAACACAAATCAAATTTAATTTATTTAGGGTTACTTTCCATCTTTTAATTTTTTCGGTGCTGAGTTTCCTCAATACCTTATTAACTCATTTGACTCAATTAAAGTTTGAGTTTACTTCCTTCAGACTTCTCTTCTTTAACGAGGTTATTAGCCTAAGGTTCTTCCCCCCTTAAGTTTTATAACCTAATGCTTTGATACCAACCTATGACGCCCCCAAATCTGGGTCTCTTCCAACCCAATATATGGTGCTCCACGGTGCTACAGTTCACACAATCATTCAATTGAAATGCCTCAAAAAGAACGAATATGTCTTATATTTATTCCAAACAATACTACCATTCCCCAGGTTCTTTATAACCGTTACATTTGTTCTTGTCATAATATCAAATATTATCATTACAAACCTATACTATTATATAGGTAATCTACAAGTTCGCTTTAGCCTTCCCTTTATCCTTGTCGAATCCTTCGGTCCATTCGGTCTAAGCTGCATTCATATGGTTCAAGCAAGAGTGAGCATAACAAGCTCAGCAAGTACATCAATTTCATTTAAAAAGCATGCTTGAAACATAAGAATCGTATATCTTCAATAACTCGATAGTAGTTATGAAGTACTATCAATAATTCAAAATAGTGTTCCTTTTCCTTCAAAACGTTTTATCATAACAATATTCAGTAAAACACCAATTCTGGTCCAAGACCATGAATGTTTCATAATTTCTTTGAAAATGACAACCCGACACGAAGTCCGTAAGTCCGGCATATCTTACGAGCACTTCTAGGTGATCAACCTATAGTACTCTATGTTAATCAAAAGTACATCCATTAAACGTATGTACGTTTAAGTTGTGGCAACCTCACGTGCCCATCGAATACTTGATCAAAATACATTTGATTATTCATATTCAGGCTTACCTTGAATTCATACCAAACAATTAGCGTAGGATAGCGTTAGCAATTCTATATTGAAAGACTTGTAAATAAATCAATCAACTTATCAAGATTAGTCTAGCCTAGTTAAAACTGGCATCGACTCTTTCTTTAAAACCATACATGTATCTTATAACTTGAATCATTTGAAAACTTGGCTAACAAGAAGGTTAGACAAGCGTTTAGAAAAACTTGCCTTCAGCGTCTGCTACAGTATAATTACGTTTCCTTTCGAGTCTTTACGGTCTCTACAACACATAATCACATAACATACGACATTAGGTCATGAATGAACACACTTAGTTCTTAAACAATCTTACCCTTTTTCTCAATCTAATCATATATTAGATTTGTTATTATTGGTTCCGGCTTACCGTTGTTCTTTTACATCGTTCTTACCAACTTCTTTCTCTTATATAACTTAATTGAAATTATTTCATTAATACAACTCAGTTCGAGTTAATTATCCTTCCTCACAGTTTACTAATGTCCTTACGTTATTAATTAACACTTAATCGGCATTGGTTATGTACACTTATTGTACACCATTCCTGTTTACTTTCAATTAACTTTCTTTAACTCTAAGTGATCACACTTGAGGTTTAATTATGACTTAACATGTTTTATTAAATCCCTTAGTTCATTATTAAATAATTTCCATTCAAGCTCTACTTGTAACCATTCTTTACTGTCTAGGTTTTAAGGTTGGCGTTGTGGCGCCGGCTATTACTCTTGGTTCCGCGTTGCAGCGTCACACATTAGTGCCCAAAAACTGGACTCGGACGTCATGCGCATGAGTCCCTTTGTTACTTATCGTATTTGCTTATTTTGAGTTTCTGAGGGACTATTGCCACTTTGGTGCTGCGGCGCCGACTATTTGGCTTGGAGTCGCGCCGCGATGTGGACTCTGTGCCACAAATAATTTTGACAGATTTTTTTGAATTATGAGATTCCCGGGCTCGTAACTTCTTCGTTATAAGTCCGAATTGGTTCGTTAAAGATCCTACGGATCACAAATTACATACTCTACATTTTTATGTAAGAATTTTATCTATTCAACTTCGTTTGCTAAAAATTCACCTATTAGTCCTTTTTTAACGAAAACTATAAACGTTCGTGAACGTTCAATGCTCGTTTCTTCGTTCTAAGTCGTAATCTGGTCATTTTCGAGTCCGCAACTCTATAATGCCAAATAAGACTTGTCTCCATTCAAAACCAACATTTCCAAACTCAATATAAAAATTTGACTTCCATTCCTAGAATTTCACGAATTCAACGATTATCGTCCAATCGTGTGAATTCCGGCAAAACTTTGTTACTTAAGATTTGTTCTTCGCTTCAAATGGATTATATCCGACATATTAACATCTTGACATACATGCTTTATTAACTTATAAACATGATAAGTTATTACTTGTTCTTTGTGAGTTTGTAACTTATGAAAATATAGATTACTTACTATGATTCCATGACTTATCATGATCTTAATCTTTTAACCACCATTCTTGCTTCTTATTATCATACCAATTCCATTAATGTTAACATGTTACAAGCTTTTACAAGTTCTTCTTAAGTATATAACTTCATTAATTGTTTATCTTACAACATGACTTAATTACGACTTATTAATACTTTAGCCCTTTGATTCATTATTCCAACCCCTTCTTAGCATACATGTTCTACCACCACCCACTTCTCTAACAATGGAAGAGAAAGAGAATCATGGTTCAAGATGGCTTACCCTTTGATGATTACTTGATTAAGCTTTGATCTTCTTCTTGCTTCTTGAAATATGAAAGACTAGCTTTCTAGCTTTTCTAGCTTATTCTCTAAAGCAAATAAGCACTTAACTTGTTGGAGTTTTGAACAAGGGACAAATGAGCTAGCAAGCTTCCTATTTATATGAAATCCTAAGTTAGGGCATAAGGGTCATTAATCCATCCACCTCCTTACTATTCCTAGCTTAAGCACTAAGTAAACTTGGCTTCCACAACACTTAGGCATTAAGTTAACTTGTTTAGCACAACTTTTATCATTTGCTTGCTCACCATATTTACTTAACCATTAAGTTATCTTGCTCCCCACTTTAATTACTTGGTCATTACATATCTTAGCCATTAAGTAACTTGCTTATCACTTTGGATCACCCATGGGTTGCCCCATGGTTCATGCCTACACATTGGACACTTACTTTGGGCTTTACAATAATTAACTTAACTAACGTAACTTATACACTGGGAATGGAATAAAACAATACTTGGGCTTGTTCATTAATTCATTTTGGACTTTACAATAACCAATATTTGGTTTTAATATTATTTCACATTGGGCTTAACCCAATCCCAATTAAACTATACACTTCCTACATAATCCTACAATTATAATTACATATGGCTTAAATCCTTAAAACGTATTATATACATATTAATCCCGTATTCTAATTCGTATACTTAGTCAACATATACGACATACCATCTTTAATACATACTCGTATAATACTTCATATCGTACTCGTATACTCTACCTCGCACAATACCTACGTATCATATAATCATTACCCTAACTTCTTAACGCTTGATTTTACTAACGCTCTCAAATTAAGTCCACAGTCGAAATATTACGTTTTTCATAACTAAAATATTATTGGATATTCCATCTCACCTTGATATTTTATCGTTACGTATTTCTCGGAAGTTCAAAAATAATTCCCGAGCAGAAATGCGTGAATAGTGTTTTTTGGAAATTTCTCGGAAAGCTTTTATTTTTCTTTTGGAAATTCAAACACTTTAATTCAATCACGTAGCCAAAATCCTACGACGTTCTGATATGTCTAGGTCATAGAACGACCTTCAAATAGCTTGCTCCCATAAATAATCAATTAAATTCATGTAATCCACATAATTAAATAAAACTTTAATTCTCCTAAAAATTTGATTTTCTCGGGCGTTACAGTAAACAAATGCTATCATGATTACAACCATGCTCACATATCATTTTTCAATTCCATATAAGCATATAAAATGAATGATGATCAAACATTCATGCAATCCAATCAATCATAATAGAAATCCCAATGATAAACGAACAAGTAAGCAATCATGCAATTAATTATAGATTACATATCAAAATCCGTTAGAATCCCATAATGGAATTTAGTTCATTTCTGAACCTAAAACCATTATGGGATTATAGTAACACATTAATAATAAATATCACAATTGAGAGAGAAGATAGAATTGATCAAACCCAATTATAGAATTCGTTCCATTATGCTATCCAAATCTCCAATAATTTCCAGCAAAATAAAATAAATATTTATATAATAACTGAATTCAAGAGAAGATGTAGAAAATCTTGAGTTTATGCTCAAATCCTCTCTAGGATTAGTTTTATGCTTAGAACCCTAGTTTCCTAATGAAAAACTGATAAAAACGTACTTAATTCACTTCTGGTAACAACCAGAATAGTTTTAGATAAGACCACATTCAAATTTCAAATTGAAAAACATAAGTCAAATAACAGCTTCAGATAACGCGCGCGACCGCGTGTGGTCACCATACAAAATAGGTGCGGGCGCGCGACTCCATCGCGGGCGCGCAAAATCTAACTTGTCAAATTGCAAGACGGCACGCGATGTGTCTTTTCGACCTCTATGCGCTTTCTTCGGCGCGCATGCGCCATGAGAACTACTGTCAGCGGTACAGCCTTATACTATACACCGCTCGCTTGTTGATACTTCTCTCCGCCGTGTTGTTGTTGTTTGTCCTTCACCAATACTCAGTTCCTTATCAACACACATTCCATTTGCCAAGCCTTTGTTAGATCCATACCACAGTGCCAACGCCAAATCATGTCATTTCCTGTATTTCCATACCAGAGGAGTTCTAATCAAGTAATGCAAAATAAACACAAAATGCAATTAAAAACATACTAAAATCCACTTGAGATGAGCATAATTCTCATGAATTGATAAATATTAAAGACAATAAATTTATCCAGAGTTTAAAAATATCCAAATTGTCAACATGATACTGCTTTGTGGAGTAAAATTCAAGAATAATATTCATTTATCAAAAATAATTTGGACAGAAAAGAAATATATCTTCCGGGTGAATAGTACCCCGTAAATAATACCCTGTGAATAGTACTTCAGGAATAGTACCTCGTGAATAGTACCCTGGCATGAAAAGTGCCCCAAATACACGAATGAATAATATTCGAGTGAATAGTAATTAGGTGAATAGTAACTCGTGAATAGTACTCCGGCACGAAAAGTGTCCCGAATATCCGAGTGAATAATATTTGAGTGAATAGTAACTTAGTGAATAATAACACATAAATAGTAACTCATGAATAGTAACTCGTGAATAATATTCTTGCATGAAAAGATCAATAATTATCAAGAAAGCTCAGAATAATATTTCCATGAAAAGATACTGGATAAAGCGTAAATATCAAGGATATTCTACTAATTTCACGGAGTATTGAAGCAATACTTCAACAAAATGAGTGTAGAAGTAGGAATACGAAACGACATAATATTAGTTACATACTACAAAGTATGGAAGACAATATTATATTCATACGAATACGAAAAATAATATATCTTCAGAATATGAAATAAATAATACCCCTTTCCTCAGAAGAAGACTGGATACTGGAATAGTGAAGTAGCAGACTTCTCTTCTTCTTTCTCTCTATAACTTCTCTCTGTATAATTTCTCTTGTGAGTCTTAGTGAATTGGTGAGAATGAAAGAAGAATGAGCTTCTATTTATGGAAAAATATAGTTTCGATAATTGCACGTTTTGGGGCTTGAAATATTACAGTATAATACGTTCATCTTTTCTTTCATTTTTAATTTAGTCCTGCAAGTATTATCAAACTTGCACCACCTCCCTTAATAGTATATCACATGAATCAATAGTACAATCATGTGACTCAATAGTACAATCATGTGAAAAAAATAATTACAGTATAGTACCTTCATCTATACCTCCATTTTTAATTTAATCATGCAAGTATTATCAATTTTGCACCACCTCCCCTAGTAGTACATTCATGTGAATCAATAGTACACACATGTGAACACATAGTTATAAACATGTGAATTAATAGCAATTAATTGCTAATTTATCCGATTAATTACCCGATTGGTCAGTATAACCTGCAGACATCAATTATTATCGGAATAGATGTCAATTTCCATTAACACTAATAATCCCAACACAATGAAAATATCAAATTCATCTTTAATCAACACAAACTTATTCATCATTAATATTATAACTCACAATATTTAACAACCAGATCATTCCTAGGAAAGAGGGGGCTTTCCAATAAGGATTTCTCCCTATTGGCACGCAATTAGGTGACCAAATCACTCCTCGACAGAACTTTCTAGACATTGTCAGTATTGAAAATAATAATATGAATAACTTTGTTGTCTCAATTATTGATTTAATAATACTAAATATTATGCGGATGATACTGTGACAATAATTGAATCAATAATATGAGAGATATTATGCAACAATAATTGAGTATAACTGAGTGACTTCTCACGTAAGCATCAATAATTAATATCGTTTGGTACTATGCAACCACATGGACTACTGTACTTTTACTACCGGGTAGTTCAATAGTTTAACGGTAAAACTTTCGTCGTTATTTTTAAAAATATTTCTGTCGTTTTCTAACTACGACAAAACTTCTGTTGTGGGGTCCCACCAATGATTGTGTCGTCGTATGAATATTCCCTGCTAAAATGAATATTCCCCGACCAATCGAATATTATATAACAACGTGCTTACTTTGCAAAATTTGTAAATATTACCCATAACTATAACATTATATCAAATGCACACCATAATATTCAAAAATATATTTCAAGAAAAATAATCTTTATTCATAAAAGTTGGGGTCTTACAATCTCCCCTCCTTATGAAATTTCGCCCTCGAAATTTACGTACGTACCTGGTATGCTGAAGAGGTGAGGATACCTTGTTTAGATTCTAACTATTGAGGTATAACCTTTGAGTGTCGAATATGATCCTTCGTATCCATGATTTTAACACGTATCTCCCCATACGTTAAATCTTCTGTTATCTTGTCTAGTTCTAATTCAATAATGTTGTTCGGGTCGTCCACATATTTACGTAATATCGATACGTGAAAAACGTTATGAACACACGAAATACTTGGCGGTAAAGCGAGTCTATAGGCCACAGTTCCTACTCGATCGAGGATTACAAATGGACCAATTAAATTGAGGGTTGAGATTTACTCTCTTCGTCAATTTTTGCTTCTAGAATAACACCCTCTTGAACCTTCTTCACATTCATTAGCTCCGGGTGTGCTTTAGCGGCTTTAACTTTATCCATTAACGTCGATTCTACTCGTATATTCGCTATCTTCATGTAGGTTTTTGGAGTCTTTAACTCTATCTCCATCTTTTGTAAGTCGTACGAAATGGGTCTTTTTGTTAACAATATCGCACTCGTAAACGCATATGTTCTTATACTCAATGTGTCAGATACCACGTTCGCTTTTCTATGATGGTATTGAATTGTATTATCGTAATCTTCAACAGCTCGAGCCAACGTCTTTGGCGCATGATACGTTCATTTTGGGTGAAGAAATATTTGAGGGCTTTGTACCAAATTCAAGGTCGATACAAAATTTTGATTTCACGCTCTGGGGTAGGCTAGGAAGTTCTTCAGGGAATACATCACGAAATTTATTAACAATAGAAATATCATTCAAATCTGAGGTATTTTTGTTTAAATCAGTGACATGGGCTAAGAAAGCTTGACATCCATTTTTCAATAAATGAATAGCTTTATGGCTTGATATGACAGTTATTGACTTTAGTGGTTTGGTTGCTTGAATTCACATAATAGGTTGGTTAGGAATATGAAAGCTAACAACCTTACGAAAATAATCGATTTTAGCATGATGATTAGTTAACCAATCAATCCCTAAAATCACATCAAATGCAAGTATTTTCAAAGAGATAAGATCGATAGGTAACGTGCGGTTACCGATTTGAGTCAAACAATACTTATAAACAGTGGAGGTTACGAATGTTTCTCCCAACAGAGTTTCAACCGATAAGTCAAAGTCTAATTTCTCCGAAGTCAAATTTAAACGTTGAGCGCAAGTAGGAGAAATAAAAGAATGGGTAGAACATGTATCAAATAAGGTATAGACTTTGCGAGAATTTATAATTAACTAACCCATGCTAACTTCGTTTGGGTTACTCGCTTTTTGAGAAGTCACGAAAAATGCTCTTCCTGAAACCACCAACTTTGTTTTGTCCGTATCCGCCTTTGGTGCCACCGTCCCAGCTGGACTTGATTTCGCTACTGGACAAAATCGAGCTATGTGACCGTCTTTTCCATAACTAAAACATACCTTGGAAGGTTGTGAACTGTTTGAACTTATGTGTCCCTCCTCTCCGCATCTGTAGCATCTAACTGGCGGTCATTCTTCTCCCCTAGAATTAATTGCTTGTGTTTGTGCTGCTGCCGATGTCTTCCCATCATCATTAAAATTTCTCTTCTTGAATTTTCCACTTGAATCATTTCTTCTATTATGTTGGCCATGATTACCACCGAAATGGTTACCATTTCTGGCATGATAATTTCCTCCACAATGGTTATTATTGTTCCGATGACCGTTGCCACTGGTACGATTATTATCGTGTTATTGCTCGTTATCTTTTAGTTGGACTGGCTCATTATCGCGCTCCAATAACTGAGCCCTATTCACTACATCTGAATACAAACACAATTTGTGAGAAATTAAGTATTAACGTATCTCGGGTTTCAAACCTCTTAGAAACCTCCGCGTCATTCTCTCCTCATTATCAATCAAGTGGGACGCAAACTGGGATAACTCGGCAAACTTATCTTCGTACTGCGACACGGTCATATTTTTCTGCTCTAGCTTGATAAACTCTACCTCCTTCATGTGACGAATACTTTCGGGAAAGTACTTTTCATTGAACAGTTCTTGGAATTTTTCCCAAGATATCTTCAGTGAGGCAGGTTGAGTACACTTTATAGATTCCCACCAGTAATCTGCCTCTCCTCGCAACATGAAGTTGGCAAAGGGAACCTTTTGCTCCTCGGAGCATCCCAAGACATCAAATATCTCGGTGATCTGCTTTATCCACGTCTCCGTCTTAAGTTGTTTTGGCTCTCCCAAAAACTCCGGTGGTCCCAGCTCCTTGAACTGCTTAGCAGTGACCATCCGAGAGTTTTCAGTGTTTCCACCTGCATTTTGAACAGGAGTCTCTCTCGCCTGATGTTGCATGAATTGCATAAAGCCACTAAACATCCCATCGTTCATCATCTGATCGGTGTTATTGTTTACCTGAGGATTATTGTCTTCCTGTTGCACATTATCCTGGGTATTGATCGTTGGTGACTTAACGGTCTCATGTGCTTCATTGCTTATCTCGATATTTTCAGATGTCATTTTCAAACACTGCCACAAACAAGGGTTAATTGACATGTCACATATTATCCCTATACTCTGACCGACCAATTAAATACCAAATAAACTTAAGTAGGTCATACTAGCGAAGGAATTCCCTATCTCTCCCCTCCTAGTTCTTGTCTCACATCTCAGCCAGGGATCATATCCCTAAGCTTTAATACCAACTATGACGCCCCCAAAATAGGTATACATCACCCATTTTGAGTCGCCAAATACATAGTACATAAATCAAATACAAACTTCTTTTATACAATACGACAACAGTGTAGCTTAGAGTTTTTACACGAATATTGTCTCATAGGCAATATTCAAACTCAAATGAAGTTCTTATTACATTTATTATCACACTATTTCATTAAATAGTGAGGACTACTAATGTAAATATCTGGACCGTCACTCCGTTCCCCGACTAGTCCCAGTTATATTCTCATTTCCTGAAGAGAACAATGAAACAAAGGGTGAGCTCAACTAGTCCAATAAGAAATATTATGACTAAGATAATGCAGAATAAATTATCATTAGCCTTCAACAATGTTAAACTGATAAAATATAATAAACATCAAGTTTAACTGCAGTGGAACAAGCAATCCATTAGAAGAGTCAAGTAGAACATGATATCTACTACTTCTATGATTTAAAAAGTTTATCATCAACTTTATTGCTGAGACTCAGTTTAATAAATAAACCACATCATCAAATCATCCATGCACTACAGGCCAAGGATATTCATGTAATCATTAATGGTCATGATTATACCAAATAATCCCTAGTCATAATCATACCAATAACTGTCCAACAATGCACTACGGGCCAATGAGGACTTTTACCACATCATTTGTAACATTACAGTCATGATTATACCGAATAATCCCTGATCATAATCATACCAATCAATAGTCCATCTATGCACGTAAGCCACATATGACTTTCATCACAATATAAGCATGAGGATGATGACAATGATATAAGCATTAATCAAACGAAATCAAGGATAAATATTAAAGATTTTAAATTTATCCAGAGTTTAAAAATATCTAAATTGTCAACATGATACTGCTTTGTGGAGTAAAATTAAAGAATAATATTCATGTATCAAAAAGAATTTGGACAGAAAAGAAATATATCTTTCGGGTGAATAGTATCCCGTACATAGTATCATGTGAATAGTACTTCAAGAATAGTACCTCGTGAATAGTACCCTGGCATGAAAAGTGCCCCAAATACCCGAATGAATAATATTTGAGTGAATAGTAATTGGGTGAATAGTAACCCGTGAATAGTACTCCAACACGAAAAGTGTCTCGAATATCCGAGTGAATAATATTCGAGTGAATAGTAACTCATAAATAGTAACTCATGAATAGTATTCCGGCATGAAAAGAATAATAATAATCAAGAAAGCTCAGAATAATATTTCCATGAAAAGATACTTGATAAAGCGCAAATATCAAGAATATTCTACTAATTTCACGGAGTATAGAAGCAATACTTCAACAAAATGAGTGTAGAAGTAGGAATACAAAATGACATAATATTACTTACATACTACAAAGTATGGAAGAAAATATTATTTGCTACGAATGCTGAACAAAATAATATCACTTACGAATACGAAAGAAATAATACCCCTTACGAATATTGAACGAAAATAATATTCATACGAATATGAAAAGTAATATATCTTCAGAATATGAAATAAATAATACCCCTTACCTCAGAAGAAGACTGGATACTAGAATAGTGAAGTAGAAGACTTCTCTTCTTCTTTCTCTCTATAACTTCTCTCTCTATAATTTCTCTTGTGAGTCTTAGTGAATTGGTGAGAATGAAAGAAGAATGAGCTTCTATTTATAGGAAAACATAGTTTCGATAATAGCACGTTTTGGGGCTTGAAATATTACAGTATAATACGTTCATCTTTTCTTTCATTTTTAATTTAGTCCTGCAAGTATTATCAAACTTGCACCACCTCCCCTAATAGTATATCACGGGAATCAATAGTACAATCATGTGACTCAATAGTACAATCATGTGAAAAAAATAATTACAGTATAGTACCTTCATCTATACCTCCATTTTTAATTTAGTCATGCAAGTATTATCAATTTTGCACCACCTCCCCTAGTAGTACATTCGTATGAATCAATAGTACACACATGTGAACATATAGTTATAAGCATGTGAATTAATAGCAATTAATTGCTCATTTATCCAATTAATTACCCGATTGGTCAGTATAACCTGCAGACATCAATTATTATCGGAATAGATGTCAATTTCCATTAACACTAATAATCCCAACACAATGAAAATATCAAATTCATCTTTAATCAACATAAACTTATTCATCATTAATATTATAACTCACAATATTTAACAACCAGATCATTCCTAGGAAAGAGGGGGCTTTCCAATAAGGATTTCTCCCTATTGGCGCGCAATTAGGTGACCAAACCTCTCCTCGATAGAACTTTCTAGACATTGTTAATATTGAAAATAATAATATGAATAACTTTGTCATCTCAATTATTGATTTAATAATAATAAATATTATGTAGATGATACTGTGATAATAATTGAATCAATAATATGAGAGATATTATGCAACAATAATTGTGTATAACTGAGTGACTTCTCACGTAAGCATCAATAATAAATATCGTGTGCTACTATGCAACCACACGACATCGCATTACTTTTACTACTAGGGTAGTTATCGACGTTCGGGATTTTTGGATGTCCCTTTCCGTTACTTGTTCTTTGGTGTTCTCGTTTTAGGTGAGATTTGTTTGAAAAAATAAGTAAAAAAGGTCCGACATGTATGATGTCGACGATGGGACTGTTAAGAGTCGCCAGTTGGTTTTTTAAATGGTTGTACCAGCACAACCGATAAAAGGTTTGCACATTGACCCAATAATGTGACACTGATATACGGGTCGGCGAAACCGAGATTCGTTTAGGGTCCGGGGACTTGGTTATGCGGGGGGAAGGTGTTAGGCACCCCCCAACATCCGTGTTACCACGGTGAAACTATTATCTGAGTGTGTGTGTGTGTGTGTGGGTCAATGTGCTATTATATGGAAGTTGTGCGAGGCCTCGTTCGAACCTATATACACAGGGTTTGAATCTATGTAAAAATTCAGTTTTTAGCAAAATATGGCAGTGATGTTTTATAAAAGAGGTTTTTCAAACCTTGATGCTCAATAAGAATTTAGACCTTTTACACTCCCATTTTTATTAAGTGATCGACTTGATTGATTTTATTTGACGGATGCGAGGCATCTGTACGAAAATAATATACAAAAATAATGCCGACTTCTTCGTGGGTATGGAAACCATCTGAGGAAATTCAGACACCGCAGAATAATTTACAAGCTGTTTATAGCTGAAAATGTCCATTACGGGAACCGAATCTAGATTCAATGGAATGAATCTGTGATCACATGATTCCTAGGCTCACAGAATGCTGCAATTTTGTATGAAAGCAGTAAGCAGGTATATATATAAAAGCTGTAAATATACATACAGACATGATCACCAACCACAAAGCACCTTTATGGGGGATCAGAATTATAAATAAAGCTATTAAAAGCTATCAACCGCCACGGAAGAAACTCTAGGCGGGACAAAACGTAAATAAAGCTATAAATACGGTCAACCGCCACGAAGGAAACTCCAGGCGCGACGAAAATAAATATATATATATATATATGTATGTATATATATATATATATATATATAAGTATTAAATGCACCGGATGTAAAATCCAGGCTCATCGAACATAGTTCGACCACAGTTCATATATATATAAGTATGATATATATATATATATATATATATATATATATATATATATATTTTAAAGCAGTAAACGCTCTAGACCGAAGTCTTGGCTCATCGAACAAGGTTGGACACACAGTTCATATATATATATATATAAATGTATATATATAGAAAAATAAGTAAACGCTCCAGATCAAAGTCTAGGCTCAATCGAGGCATAACTCGATAATGTTAGTCAATATATATATAAATATATATATATATATATATAGACTGGAATGAAACCACGGACCGAAGTCCGGGCAAAAGCAAGCAACACGACTCTCAACGTGTAAAAGGGTGTGTGCAAAGATGAAGAGAAAGACTCTAAAGTGTGTGAAAAGGCTTACAGCTGACTGCTAAAAAAGGCTTCTATATCTTTAGAATGGGTAAACACTGGCTTTTGTGGGTACAAAAGAGGCTATATATGAGCTCACAGGTGTTTTAAAGTGGAAAAATACACTGTATGACGAGTGCAAAGAAAATTGTGCAGGGTTTCCCTGTCTTTTTCTCTTAGAAAATCAGCACCCCAAGCCCTCTATTTATATGCAATATGAACCGCAGGCGTACTAGAGGCAACCCAGGCTGGCCAGGGTTTGTCGTGTCGAGTCGTCTCGAAGTACATGCACTCAGGCACTATAATGTCCACTCGTACTTTCAGAAGTGCAATCCGGGCATCCGTTTGAGGTATACGGACCTATTTCTGACCGCCGTTGTTGAGAGTTGTACGATGGCATGAGATTAGAGTTTGTGCGAAGTCTTTGAAGATGGGACGATGCCCTCCGGTCTTCAAACTTCAACTTTCATCCGTTACCCTGCACAATAGTCACTCGGGATTGGTTAGCCTTGTGGGATATCATTGCGTAGAGACGTGACGTGGCATCGTGTTGACAAAATGACGATGTTGCCCCTCACCGGTATTATTGTCGGATTGGGCTGATAAAGCAGACATTGCTCATGCTTCATTGAGATTGGACTGCTGCAATTTGTTGAAGGTCCTCATTGTCATCTTTAATGTATGCCTGTCTTCCTGATGTTATTCTTAGGGTTGAGTACAAATGTATCTCGTTGTGGCCTTGAGAGATTGAAGTTTGGTCACATTTGAAACAAGCATTTTTGGGGTTATCGACGAAACTGCATTCCTTGGGGTTATCACCAAGGTTGGTGGCTATTCCCATGGTTGGGACTAAGACTGGATACCTCGGGGTCGTCTCCAAGATTAATCGGTCTTCTCCGGTGTGTGTTCTGATATTGTATCTACAGGTCTCGGGGTTATCTCCGAGGTTGGATTTGGTTACTCCCAGACTGCGATCCGGGGTTTGATGCTGAACTTCTGGTAGTATCCGGAATAGATTTGGATTGTCTTTCAGGGTTCTCTCTTAAAAGACGAATATGTCCTCCTACAATGTTAATAACAGTAGTACAGAAAATTTCGAGTGTCTACAGATGTCCCTCTTTATCATGCTCATGCATGGCGATGCATGGGTAGGATAAAGAATCCTAGACACTTGAAACTCAACAAGGCAAACGTGGTATTATGTGTAGCAAAATGATGCAAATGTATGATGCATGTGTACGGGGTTGTAGCCCAACATGCTGGGGATGATTGCTGGATCCCTATTGCTTCAACTGGGGATTGGCAATACTGATCAGATCTGATGTGTAAGCCGAATCTCTTAGGATGTTGATGTTGGTGTTATCACCAAATTCTTGAGTCTTTGATAACGATTTGATCCTGAAGATGTACCTCTTATGTGTAAGAGATCTGTGGGGATAAAGCTTAATCTGTTTGAGGATGTGTATAACATATTCCATCATCTATCCTCTTTGATAACATGGACCTTTCCTGGTTAGTATCGCCAGAATATGTCACAATTCTGTTGGATTTACTGCCAACAACAAATGTTGTCAGGGATGCCTGACCTTCGTTGACGTGTACTTCACCGACATGTGAATCAACAGCTAAAAAATCCTGTGGGATATCTTGTTAAAGTTGCTTGACCTTCGCTGACGTGTGAATCAATGGCTGATACTCTGTGGGTAAATGGTCAAGGTTGCTTGACCTTCGCTCTTGTGTAGATCAACGGAGCATTGCATTGTGACCTCATAGGAGATCCATTTGGGAATATGAAGCGATTGGGTATGAGAACCTCGAGCACGTTTCTCTCTGACTCGATTTAAACGCTTATCTATCGGTGAAATGACATCAAGGTTACTTGATCTTCGTTGATATGTGTGTCAACGGTTGAGCATGCGTTCCTATTACTGCCAGAGATATATGTTGTAACCCCCGTCGGGGATCTACTGGGGACGCATGAGTAAGTACGTAACTCCTGAATAGTTCTCAATGCTTCGATGGGTTTAATTGCCATCGGCTGGAATATTGTCAAGGCTGCTTGACCTTCGTTGATAGACATGCTAACGGATGAACGTGTTGTAACCCCCACCGGGAATCTACGTTGTAACCCCCGTCGGGGATTTACTTAGGGTAACGACCTGGAGTTGGCGGCATCAGACCTGTACAAGGTATTGCCGGATGTGATTTGTAACAAATGAGATCATTGGTAGGGTATACCTCGTGTTCGGGTGACAACCAATGAGCGATGTACAGACTCAAAGTTTCAACTTAGAAGACCAGGATTGTATGTTGTTTTGCTCAATTGCGTGGCGTTTTTATTCCCAATTTGACCTTTTCAGTCTGTGAGAACTCCTTTGCAACTCCAACTGGACCAAGCCGGAGGGGTGGGACCCACATAGAGGAGCCGCAGGTGGGCCTGCGGCCAGGTGTGGATGATAAATCCTGCAGCTAGCCTTCACAGGTTCATTTCCAACTTATTTCGCAAAGAGAGAATCACGAGCCATCTTCAGATTTGCTGAGTTTGGGCTGCTTTCTGCAAATTCTATCACCGTACAAGTTTTCTACACTATCCTGGTAACGTATGCATGTATCTTTTTCAAATTTTTGTCCGTTGGATTGTGAGTTATCGCACGAAATGCATCTAAAGACATAGTAGTGATTATGTATGCACAACTGACTTGATAAAAAATATTCAACATAGTAAATGTTAGTATTAAACCATGCTGAACATAATGATGTGAAAAAATTCGACTTCTAAGACAGTCAAATTGGCACCTTTTTCTGCTATTTTTTTTTGTCCTATTTGAGGTCCAATGAGCAAAAGGTAGAAAGGCAAAGTACTCCTAGCATTGAGGTTGGCCTTATACATGATGATTTTTATTTTTAATGCATATATTATGTATATGACTTTGGGACATGTGTGCTACTGGATGGCCACCTAGACATGCCTGTGTGCATGTGGATAGTCCTATTTTCATAGGGGACTATGGAAAATTTTTTCTAAATGTAGGAATTGGGTAGTCATGCATTTTAACTCTATTACATGTTAAAGTAAATGCATGCATGCATATAGTCATAAATGCATTTAAAAAGCTCCAGGTAAGGAAATACCACACCCTTTCTGAGGTGATTTGAATACTTGTTGTCCATATATTGATAGATCCGGATCAGCCGAGCAGTTCCTATAGGTTCACTTCTTGCGTACGACAGAGGGCTTCTGAAGTGCCTCGTCCCCGTTCTGTCAGACAGCCTCGCCGGTTGGTGGAGGCCGTGATACGTTATGTCCAGGTAAATGTTCCAGATGTCCAGGACGAGGAGGCGGATATTCCGATTGAGGATCCCGCTCCTCGCAGGGAGCTTCCGAGCATTCAGGTGGCAAACCCAGAGTTGCTGGGTGATTTGGGCAGACATCCATCGATGTACTTGCACGCTAACGAGGTATGGCGTTAGACTTTGATCTTCCTTCATTCCTATTGATGAGGATTTAAAGGGTTCTGACGTTGATCTGCATTTCATGCAGGTTCCAGGTTTTACAAAGCCGCGAGGGAACTGGTTCAGTATTCACTCCATGTACCAGGTGCTTCATCCTGACTATAGAGCGGTAATGCATGAGTGGGGATTTGGGGCATTCTTCTCCATCATTCCCCATCATTGTCCCTGGGGTTACCTCAGGGCATTGTCTGAGCGATGGTTTCATCAGACTCAGTCACTCCACCTGCTGGATTGCGAGGTGATGATGACGCCTATGGATTGGCAATTTATCACGGTGTATGGAGTTTGGAGGGAGCGGTTCCTTGCATGGTGAATATCACCCCTCACGTCGTCGATCCTTACTAGGAGTGCTTGGCGGAGGCGCCAGCGGGATCGTCTGTTCGAGTCCTTTTGAGCATAGATGTTATGAGCGGACTATTGAGTGAGCCCATGCCTGATGATGTTAGGATTAGGGATCACGTTCTACGGCGATTGTTCCTAATTATCATTCGAGGCTCCTTCATAGCAGATAATTCTTCTACGGTATCCTTTGCTTTGATCAGGGCCACACTCGATGTGGACCGTATTGGAGAGTATGATTGGGGCTCTTACACCTTTGCCTATTTCCTCCGGGGCATGAGTCTGCACTCACAGTGTTTGACCGAGGCTTGGTTAGGATTTTACCCATTTTTGCTGGTGAGTATTTCTCTTATCTTTTCCCATTCATAGGTTAAGAGTGTTTACTGATAGCAGATGTTTTGCCATTGTGTTGGCAATTTTGGGCCTATGAGAGGCTCCCATGTTTGCGTCATGTGAGTGTGTTAGGTTTAGATACCTATCCACGAGGACGACGATGGCACCATTCTATCTTGCCGGAGGTCCCTGTAGCTGAGGGCTTCGCTCACTGTCGTATGCAGCTGAGGAGTTGCTGACGGCTGACGCCATCACATGGATTCTCTACTCAGGGGAACATTTGACCATCGGATTTGAGGATGGACATCCGACTGGAGTCGAGTATTTGATCTCTAATAAGAGATTTCCTCTCTTCACTGATGGAGGTTGGGAGCTCTATTTAGGAGAACGTGCTATTAGGAGCACCACAGGGGAGATCCGTATACTGATCTTGCCTCCGGCCAGGCGTCATTAGCCTGTATCACAGTCACCCGTCACTGATACTCCATTATTGGGAGTTAAAGGTTTTGCTCTATCAGAGGGTCCATGTACTCAGGAGATATTCCATCGTTGGTGGCTCCCTCGTACTATTGGGACCCAGTCCCGTGCCACATAGTTTATGGGGGACATGGTTCCAGGATCTTTGATGATGACAGATTGGGTAGCTTGTGTTCGAGCTCCAACTCATATGACCCAGATTGATAGCTTCACCCGACAGTTGGATCAGGCACATGTATTTATTCGGCATTTGGGCAGAGATCCAGCAGAGGCGGAGTCATTTGTTCCTTCCAGCTTAGGTGCTGGCCCCTCAGACGACCCATTTGGTTTTGTCGGTGCAGATCCTCCTCTTTATAGGCCTGACATCCCTGTTGATAGAGATCCAGTGACTCAGGAGGAGTTACATCAGGTGGACAGGATTGAGGACGTGGACATTGAGACCCTGGTCTTCTTCTGATGTATATTCTTGATATATCTTTTGATAGGCCTCTGTTAGATATTGGGTGGTTGTTCCCCATTCTCGCTATATCTTTTGATAGGCCTCTGTTAGTAGTAGGGTGGTTGTGTCCCATTTCCCTGTATTTGTAGCTGTACAGAGCTGATGTATTAGATGATGATATATTTAGGAATGTATGCACCGTCTTTTCACTCCCTATATCATATTGCCATCCATTATCTATTATGTATATATCATGTTATGCATATGTATGTATGTCCAAAGATATTCGACATTGACCCCTGGATGGTCTTATGACACGGCTCGCACAGATGTCTTCTTCGACAGTTAGCCATATAGATCATACCCCACCGTTAGTGGTGGCATTAGGTATGCGATCGTGGTACGATAACATGTCAATACCAGACAGGGTGACTGTAGATATGTTGCTGCAGCATACCATGACCCTATTGGCTTTTTAGGTTCCTGCAAGGTTTGTAGACGGGATGCTAGAGCATTGGCTACCAGCTAGGCAGGTATTCCAATTTGGCACCCATGAGCTGACTCCTACCCTAGAGGAGTATGCACGATTAACGATGCTGCCCTTAGATAGACCTTGCGTGCACATGGCTTTGGGAGACATGAGCAGATGATTCATGACTCTCACAGGATTACGACGTAGAGTAGTGCAGAATGAGCTGACATCTAGCCACGTGATATCTCAGCGTTTTCTGTATGATAGATTTGGCACGGAGGATGGCTACTCACGACATTCTGGGGATTTCACTAGGTCGGAGGATCATTGGTGTTTGGCCAGAGTTGATGTACTGATGATATGCGTACTGTCATATATGTACATGTCGCGGTATATGGATGAGATAGACATAGGCGTTATCATGGCCGTGAGAGCTCTCAGGGAGGGTTGTACCATTGTGCCTATGATTGTAGCAGAGACTCTGCGGTCGACATCCTATTGTTGCACGTATCCTTTAGGAGTGTTCACAGGGAGTTCGGTCATGTTGTACGTGTGGTTTATGTCACACTTAAGACCGGTTGGTACCCTTAGACAACATGGGTATTGCTTCTCCCATGATGTGGCAATGTCATACTCCTTTCAGCCATCGTAGTCTACAGATGCTCAGTCCTGGTCCGCATTTTTGGCATATATCAGGGATTCATTTAGCATATTGCTGTGCTCGGGGCTTTGTTCACCATACAGCTTCATTACTCACGCTCCGGGCATGGATTTCCTCTCTCTGGCTGGTTTGAGGGTCGTGACTACTTATCACCCATTGGCCGTGATGTCACAGTTTGACCAGTTCCAGGATTTTTATCCTTTTGAGGGGGCGATATGTCAGCGTTCAACTTCTCGATATCTCTCAGCAGAGGACCGATCCCGTGTGTATGCTTGCTGGGATCAGCGTGAGATAACTTCTTTTTCTGCCAATCATCCCGGTCATTCTGCAGAGTATTCCGCATGGATGGAGACAGAGATTTTATCGGTTGCAGCAGTATCTGCAGTACCGGATATTGAGTCAGACGATGTAGAGCCCATGGAGGACATTGATACCTACATCAAGGAGGAGCCCATTCTTTGGGTTGCCAAACATCTCTTCCGATTCTCCTAGTACCAAGTACTTTTGTGATCCAAAGACTTAAGACGAAGACTTAGAGCAGAGTCTTCATCTGATGACCTTTGAGAGAGATCAGATTCGATCTATGATGTCGACTGCTCTTGATGTGAGGGACGCCACCCTCTTGGAGAGAGATGAGGCATTGGCTTATAGAGATTCCGCCGTCGCTGAGCGTGTTGTGGCCAGGTCAGCCATAGATGTAGTGATAGTTGAGCGGGATATCGCCATATCTGCCTGGGATGTAGCTGTCACAGATAGTTCTACAGTGAGGTCCCTTACCACTGGTATGATCGCAGAGATGAACGCAAATATTGATGATCACATGGTCACCATGCAGATGGCTATAGATCTTTTGGGTCATGTGGATACTCTCATACAGGAGACCACATCTTCACCTCCATTTTCTGAGAGGGACGCCATGTTGGGCTTGTTGGCTCGCATATATCCCGACTTGTAGATGAGCTTGCATTTACCTGCACATACTAGCTTAACTATTTTGTCATGTACAGTTTACATTGTATATATATCAAACAACATTATATATGACAAGGAAATATATTTTTGGATCACTTCCCTTTTAGATATGCCTTGCTATTTACTTGATATTTTACCTGCTGTTTCAGGGCTTGTGATTTTGATGTATTCTGAATTCCTCCTGGGTGGATGGACATTGAGTTGTCTCTAGATAGTTCAGAATGGATCATTGATCTATGTATATCCCTACAATCTTTGGTGTCTTGGGAATTATCTCTGAATGGAAATAAGGAGAGGAGTGTGGCTTTCCTCTCTAAGATTGATCGTACCACAGATGGTCGCCAGTACTTCTATTTAAGAGAAGCATAGTTAATTCCACCTCTTATGGTTTGGTGATGCTCTTCAAGGTATGATCGCAGCTTAGATGGTCGCTGAATCTCCTATTTGAGAGGAGTTCAGGTAATTCCATCCCTTTGGTCTGAAGCCGAATGAAATGTAGTCGATTGAAAGAGAATCCCAGTACTAGTTGACAATGGTTTGTATTTTGGTAGGGGGTGAGACCGCACCATGAATGGCTGCCTATGTACTCATATTGAAGAAGAGATCAGGTCTGCGTAGTTCGAAGCTGGTGTAAAAGGTTCAACGCTGTATATGGGTGACATGGTGTAGGAATGTTTTTGTTGTTGTTTTTTTTTGTTTTTGTAAGGGTAGAAATGTTTTTGTTGTTTTTTGTTTTATTGAGACCGGGCCATCTGAAATGGTTGCCTACGTACTCCTATTGACGAGGAGATCAGGTCGACGTAGTTCGCCCCTCAGGGCGAGAAGAAAAATGTGATCCCATGTGCAGGTCAGAGTGCGGGGAGGCGAAAGTTTAATCCCTGGTTGAGGATAAACTGCAGGTATGAGAAGTTTGATCCCAGGTATGGGTAGCCAAACTGTGAACGCAAGAGATTCAATCCATGGTGGGATGACCTAAGTTGTAAGAGCGTAAAGGAGAAAGCCAGGCTGCTGGCTTGTAGAGTACGTTTCCCTGAGGGGAAAAGTGTAGAAAAGTTTGTATGTGGTAAAGGGTTAAAGAACCGGAATGACTGGTGACTTGATGATTATGTACCAAGGTGTTTGTTGGTTACTTCAGACATAATACCGTTTCACGGTGTCTGAGTTGATGAGTTATTGGAATTCATCGCAGTTCATCTCTTGCAATCTGAGAGCGTCTCATGTCAATACTTCCTTAACAATAAATGGGCCTTCCCAGTTAGGAGCGAGTTTTCCTTTAGCCTGATCTTGGTTGTCAAGAATCTTCTTCAAAACTAAGTCATGTTGTTTAAACTGCCGTAGCCGGACTTTTTTGTTGTAGTATCTGGCGATCCTTTGCTGATATAACTAACCATGGAAGATAGCCGCAGTTTGCCTTTCGTCTATTAGAGACAATTGGTGATACATGTCTTGTACCCATTGGTCTTCATCCAGCTGAGCGTCTATCAACACTCTGAGAGATTCCATCTCAACTTCTATGGGGAGTACTGCTTCCATCCCATAGGTTAAAGTGTAGGGGGTTGCCCCAGTTGAAGTGCGCATGGAGGTTCTGTAGGCTAACAGAGTCAGAGGCAATATGTCCGGCCAATCTTTATGGTTGGCAGACATCTTTTGTATAATCTTCTTGATATTTTTGTTAGACGATTCAACAGCACCGTTCATCTTTGGACGATAGATGACAGAGTTGAGATGTTTGATGTGAAATTTACTGCATAATTCCTCCATCATTTTGTTGTTGAGGTTCTTGGCATTGTCTGACACAATCACCTCTGGTTGTCCATATCGACAACGACATTGTTTCTGATGAAAGCAATTATTACTTCTTTAGTAACCCTGGGGAAGGAGGCTGCTTCTACCCACTTGGTGAAGTAGTCGATCATGGTGAAGATAAATCGGTGACCATTACTGGCTTTAGGTTCGATGGGCCCGATAACGTCTATTCCCAACATTGAGAAAGGCCAAGGCGAACTCATATTGTGGAGTTCCCGCGGAGGGGCGTGTATAGCATTCCCATGAATCTAGCACTGATAGCATCTTTTGACGTGGTCATTGCAATCAGCTTTGAGAGATAGCCAATAATGTCCTGTCCTGAGGACTTTCTTGACAAAGAGGGGGCCACTCATGTGGGGGCCACAGACTCCACAATGGATTTCATCCATAAGCCTTTGGGCTTGATCTTTATCTAGACACCAGAGGAGACCTAGTCTTGCATCTCTTTTGTAGAGCGCATCTCCACTCAGGTAGAGTTTTATAGCAAGTCGATGGATCCACCTTTTCTCAGTCAGGCTCGCCTCAGCGGGTGTAGATCCATCTCGTAGATATTCTTTGATATGCTGATACCAATGATGTTGGATGGGAGGTAGCTCATCTGATACTTCTCCAACATAATTCCCATAGGCTGGGGCCTTATTCAGGGAAATTATGACACTTGGCAAGTGTTCCTTGTCTGATATGCGAATCTAGGAGGCCAAAGTTGCTAATGCGTCCGCAAAGTCATTCCTATTATGAGGAATGTGTAGAAAGGAGATTTCTTCGAACTCCAAAGCCATCTTCAAAACCTGCCGATGGTACGGCAGCAAATGTAGTTCCTTGGTTTGATAGATTCCGGTGGATTGTCTGATTACCAACTCCTAATCTCCAAGGACAGTTATCTGCCTGATGTCTATTGAACGGGCAAGTTTTAGCCCCATGAGACAGCCTTCATACTCAGCCGTAAAGTTGGTGCTGACAAACTGTAATTTGACGGCGACGGGATACTGCTCCCCTGTACTAGATATTAGAACTGATCCAGCTCCAGAGCCTTCCATATTAACAACTCCATCAAAATACATCTTCCATGATTGGCGCGTATCGTGCAGATGGTGTTGCTGCACTGTCATTACTCCTTAATCAGAGAAATATGTTTCCAAGGGTTTGAAATCCCCTGAAGGTGCGGCGGCCAGTTGATTCGCGATTCCTTGACACTTGATGGACTTTTGAGTAACATATACGATGTCAAATTGTTGTAGGATCAACTGCCATCTGGACAGGCGATAATTTAACATGGGTTTGTTGAACACGTACTTGAGAGGATCCACGCGGGATATGAGATGGGTTGTGTGGCCATGGAGGTAATGCTGTAACCTCATGGAAGCCCATGCTAATGCACAACGTGTCTTCTCGATCAGAGTGTACTTGTGTTCACTGCTGATGAACCTTTTGCTGAGGTAATAGATAGCTCGTTCTTGGCCTCTATCGTCTTTTCGTCCCCAAAGATGCGACCCTATGGCGTTATCACTTCTGATGAGCAGATACATGAACAGGGGAACATCATCCCTAGGTGGTACCAAGACGGGAGCTTTGATTAGCTGTTTCTTGATTGTAATGAAGGCATTCTGGCAGTCATCATTCCATTTCATGGAGGAGTTCTTCCTTAATAGCTTAAAGATTGGCTCACAGGTTGCGTGAGTTGGGAGATAAACCGGCTAATGAAGTTGATTCTTCCCAAAAACCCCCGTATTTCCTTCTCTGTCTGAGGAATGGGCATTTCTATGATGGCTTGGATTTTAGCTGGATCCAGCTCTATCCCTTTGTGGCTGACTAGAAATCCTAGCAACTTGCCTGATTTAACGCCAAAGGTGCACTTAGCTGGATTCAACTTCAAGTTGTACTTACGCAACCTGTTGAACAACTTTATGAGATGGTCTATATGGTCATCCTCCTTTCGGGATTTGACAATGATGTCATCCACGTAGATCTCAATCTCTTTATGCATTAAGTCATGGAAAAGAGCCATCATAGCTCATTGATAGGTAGCTCCAGCATTGATGAAGCCGAATGACAACCGTCTATAGCAAAATGTTCCCTAAGGAGTGATGAAAACAATTTTGTCATGATCTTCCTCGGCAACCATGATCTGATGGTACCCCGCAAAGCAATCAACAAAGGAGTACATGTCGTATTGCACAGTATTGTCAATGAGAATGTGGATAAATGGCACGGGAAAGCTGTCTTTTAAGCAAGCTTTGTTCAAGTCCTGGTAATCCACGCAAACTCGCACCTTCCCTCCAGGTTTAGGCACGGGCACAATATTGGATATCCACTCAGGATATGTAGACACCATAATGATGCCAGCTTAAAATTATTTCACAATTTCTTCTTTCACCTTTAAACTCCACTTAGGTTTTAATCGCCTGAGTTTCTGCTTGACTGGCTTAAATCCCTCTTTAATGGGAAGGCGATGAAGAACAATGTCAGTGGACAAACCCACTATGTCTTCATGAGACCATGCAAACACATCCTGGAATTGGGTTAGTAGCGTAACCATATCGTTCGGTTGGTTTGGGGTAAGGTCTGAACCAATCTAGATTAACTTAGGGCTTTCTAAGGTTCCGAGATTTAAAGAAGTGGTTTGATCAAGGTTGGGTTTGGGTTTGTCTTTAACCCATTCTTGAATTTCTGGAGGCACCTCAATGTCATCCTGTATATCCATCAAGGCCGAATTCATCTCTACATCAAAGATACAATCCTTGTGTAGGAAAGGCATCGTATCCGCAAGTACAGGCACATCTAAATTCAGAGTCATGAAACAAAATATGCTTTCACTTAGTATATATGAAATGCGTTGATCATACACAGTGTTAACATGTACTGGCAAAATAAACTGCTAATACTGTACAGAAAAGTAAGCAGTTATTATATCTACAGGGCAGAAAGAGTTCTGCCCATTTTACCCTCGTCGACCAAAGCAATGAATGTTGTCCCAATTGGAAAGGGTAAAGTCCGGGTGGACCGCAGTGATGGAGGGATTGTCATCATCCTCCCTATCTCGAATGATGGCCATTACATATGGGCAATCATCGTCTGGGGTGTATCTGTTGGTATGTTCATTATGAACGATGATGCGTATACCAGACATCATCCGTATGACGTCTTGCTTGATTCTTCATTCCTCTTCTTCCACTGCGGGATTTGGATCAAAGATTTCTTTCTCCTTCACCGGTACCAGCTTGGGACATAACATAGCCATTACATTGGCTGGCACCTTTACGGGAGGTTGTGCGAACTCGGAGTTTGAAGGCGAAGCTAAACGCCACGTGGTTGAAGCTGAAGGAATCTGCTGATGCTTATGAGGATTCCTGTGACTAGAGCTGACAGAATAGCCTAGTCCAGCTGTTCCACTTTGCTTGGTTAAGTGAATAGGGTATTTGATACCTTGTCAATCTTTACCCAACCCTTGTCCCGGTTTATGACCCAACGACATCATTTCTTAAGTGGTCGACATTACCTCTGCAGAAATCTTGGGTTCGGGCAATGGTGCTCCAATAGCATGGTATTGGGTGTTGCATATTTCCAAAGCATGAAAACTGACTGGTTCCACATCCTCATTGGCATTGATGAACGGTATATCCCCGTGCTGAGGAATCTCCGGTTCAGCGTTGACTGTAACCAGGCTATTGTTGATGATGTATTTTAACTGTTGATGAAGAGTGGAGGGGACTGCCCCAGCCATATGAATCCATGGTCGTCCCAGGAGCAGGTTGTATCTTGAATCTATCTTGAGCACATGGAAAGATACGCAGAATGTGTGAGGACCAATTTTGATTGGCAGCTCAATTACTCCGATCGAATTTTGGCGGGCTCCATCAAAAGCTTTGATGACAGTATGGCTACTCTGAATTCGGTTGAGATTGATATTCATCTTCACCAAGGTAGCGTACAGGTAGATATTCAGAGAGGAGCCTCCATCTATTAGGACTCCAGCTACCATATATACGGAGGACAAGACCGCAATGTGTAACGGTTTGCAATGACCGGTCCCTTCGGGCGGTATGTCATCATCAGTGAAGGATATCACATTGTTGTTGAAAATGTGATCAACCATATGTTAAAATTTTTCCGTATCCACTGATGTCGGGAGATAGGCTTCTTCCAAAACCTTTAACAAGACCTTCCGGTGATTCTCAAAGGTTAGGATCAAGTCCAAAATTGATATTTTTTGTGGAGCTTCTTTCAAGCTTAAAACCACCATGACTTCAAGTTGACCCACCGGTAGCGGAGGAATTTCTCAATCTTCTCCATGGGTATTTTCCCCTTCGATTTGGTGGTAAACTTCATCACCCGATGGGGGAGATACAACGGGTTTTCCGTTGACACTGTAGTAGTTGTATGTGAGGTGGATCCTTCACCCTCTCCATAATTCCATGGAACTTTGCGCAAGCTAACAATAGGATATTATGCTTTGCACGACAAGTTGATTGGCTCGGGAGCGGCCACTTTCAAAGGATTGTTTCCTCCTTTGAGTTGAATTGTTGGCGTTGTGAGTAAGGCATTAATCCCATCATCTTCAGTGGATATGACTGCTACCACACTTTTCCACTTAGTAGGGCCTGCAATTTTACTTGCACGTAACACAGTGTCGTTATCTGCCAAGTGCAGTACACCACTGTCGATTAGATTTTGAATAAGGTGGCGGAGTGCCCAATATTCTTCTGTGCTGTGACCGTGAGATTGGGAGTGGTATTGACATACTCCATCAGAGTTGTACCATCACGAACGGGGGTTGATTGGAGGTAAAAGTGAACTGATCCTTCCTTAATTGATTAACATATGAAGAATTTCCTCCATAGGTTGGCCCAGATAGGTGAATTCCCTTTTGTTGGCAAAATCCCGACGGGATTTGTCATTTGCTCTCTTCGTCACTTTGTCTTCCAGCATTTCATTTTCTGAAGGTGACGAGGGAATATTCATGACAAGAGGTAGGAGACTGGTATGCTCTTGGCAGATTAATTGATGTGTCACTTGATGCTGATAAGTCACTAGTTCCGCCAATTATTCAATTTGTTTGCAGAAAGCTTTCATCTTTCGTTCCATTGTGAACTAGAACTTAGCATAATCCCATCTATCATCACCATCTTTGATGGACTGGGAAGAATCACAGCTAAAGTTGGAACTTTGTCCAGTACTCCAATAGATCATGTTGACCTCTTCTTCTTTGTGTTGAGGAAGAGGGTTGTCTTGAACATGAGGTTGATTGTGTTTGGTGACTATGATCTCCCCGTTGTCTATTAGGTCCTGGATCTTGTGTTTCAAGGCCCAAAGAATCCCCGAGTATCATGTCCAGTGTGCCCGGCTACGATGAAAACACATTTCTAGCGAAGATTGAAACCCCATCCATTAGAAATTGGTTTGGTGGAAGAAGATATGTTATTTTCTTATGTGTTGTCAGAAGATTTAAAATGTTCTCGAGGGTAAACCCTAAGGATGTAAACACTCGAGGGCGTTTGACTTCTCCACCTTTTGGTACTGGAGGGTTTGCAGACGGTGCTGGAAAGGGAGTGTAGTTTCTCATTTGAATAGGCATGTTTTGATTGCCTTTTTGCCCCTGTAGTATCAGGGAAACATCTTCCTCTTTCTTTTTATGGACCCTCCGGGGGTTGTTCCCATAATTTCCAGATTGGATGTGATCAGCAACAGCTTTGAGTGCGGCTAGGTCTTGAATCTTTCCTGACTTCAACCCCATTTTAGCTATCTCCCCATGCTTGACCATTTCAGAAAATGGTTTGCCGATGCCGGCTAAAACTCTCTCATAGAAGGGAGCTTCTTGTATGTCTATGAAAGTCATGACCATTTCTGATTCTACCATAGAAGGACTAACTTGGGCAGCCAGGCGTCTCCACCTTTGAGCATACTCTCTAAAAGACTCGTTAGACTGTTTCTTGATCTTGGTAATTTGATACCGATCAGGAGCCATCTGAGTTTAAAAAACTGTATTGAGTGAGGAAGGCATGTGCTTGCTCTTCCCAACTATGGATTTTGGAGTTGTCTAATCTTGTGTACCACGAACGGGCTTCTCCAGTTAGACTCTTTTGGAATAATTGCATTTCGAGCTTTTCATCCTCTCGCATAGGATCCAAGTTCTCCAATAAATACTTTTAGATGTGTGTAAGGATCCCCTAACCCGTCATATTTTTCAAAGTCAAGAGTTTTAAATTTTTCTGGATAGTGAACACTAGGAAAAATACACAAATCAGCATATGAAACACTCCCCTGTGTTCCAATTCCTTTGATAGCGCGAAGGGTCTCTTCCATTTGGAGGATTTTCTTTTTTTGATGTTGCGGTTGCGGATCTCCGGTGGGATGGGTATGCATCAAGATTTTTTGTTGGTTATATCCAATCTGTGGTTCCGAGATGGTAATGACCGGGTCTCCCCCCTGTGTGGAGGATTAAGCGTATGTACGGGTATTTTCGACCTGTGTAGGTCGGTGTAATTCTTTGAGTAGAAACACCCAAATCGTAATTTGTTTACTTAATTCGTCGAATTCTTTGCGAGAAACAGGATTAAGTCCAGTCTGGTCGGATGATGACATAATTGACTGTAGGCCTGTTGCCTTTTTGGACTTTGAACGGGTAGTAGGTCTGATTGATTCCCTGTGAAAGACTGGCATAGTTTAGTCTTTAGGGGATGTATACAATAACATGTTATGTGATGTGTCCATTTTTAGGAGTTTTTATCCTGTACAACGGGTGTCAGCTGTTTTTAGTATGTTAAATATGTATGTGTACACATTTCTTCATATTTCTCATTACATGGAGATAGATATGGAATATAAGTACAAGTAATTTTGAAATGAGAGCATGAAGAGACTTTCCTCCATTTTGGGTTTATCAGAGGCTGACCTATATTAGGTTACTCTCACGGCTTTTGGCATGAAGGTTCCCAAATCATCGCAATCTACTTGACGGGAAGTTAATCCAGTCTTTCAACTGGAGCGAATTTGGGTGGTGCCTTTCCTGAGCCTCGGAGAATCAGGCTTCTCACGAGTCCAGTAATCAAATACCGACGGGATAGCCCCTTGGTGGAGGGACCACACAACATACATTCACATACACCGCGTCTCACCGTATGAAATGATGACATGTGCGAAGCACTAATATCACAAGTAGTTTATAGTGCGAAGAAATAATATCACAAGCAGTTTATAGTGCGACGCACTAAGTAAGGAAATGCATTCGTACACATTCATCAAAATGTAAATGCAACATCCAAACACAAGCAGATAACAGTTTTGAAAAGATTGTGATAGCGGCTTAAGTCCTCTTACTAGAGTCCCCAGCAGATTCGCCACCTGTCGACGTCAGGATATTTTGGATGTCCGTTTCCGTTACTTGTTCTTTGGTGTTCTCGTTTTAGGTGAGATTTGTTTGAAAAAACAAGTGAAAAAGATCCGACATGTATGATGTCGACGATGGGACTGTTAAGAGTTGCCAGTTGGTTTTTTAAATGGTTGTACCAACACAACCGATAAAAGGTTTGCACATTGACCCGGTGATGTGACATCGATATCTGGTAGCCAAACCGAGATTCGTGTAGGGTCCGGGGACTTAGTTATCTGGGGAAGGTGTTAGGCACCCCCCGACATCCTTGTTACCATGGTGACCGCCTCTTTTCAAGAAACTATTATCTGAGTGTGTGTGTGTGTGGGTCAATGTTATATTTATAAAAGAGGTTTTTCAAACCCTGATGCTCAATAGGAATTGAGACCTTTTACACTACCATTTTTATTAAGTGATCGGCTTGATTGATTTTATTTGACGGATGAGAGGCATCCGTACGAAAATAATATAGAAAAATAATGACGACTTCCTCGTGGGTATGGAAACCATCTGAGGAAATTCTGACACCGCAGAATAATTTACAAGCTGCTTATAGCTTAAAATGTCCATCACGGGAACCGAATCTAGATTCAATGGAATGAATCTGTGATCACATGATTCCTAGGCTCACAGAATGCTGCAATTTGTATGAAAGCAGTAAGCAGGTATATATATAAAAGCGGTAAATATATATATACACACATGATCACCAATCACAAAGCACCTCCATGGGGGATCAGAAATGTAAATAAAGCTATTAAAAGCTATCAACCGCCACGAAGGAAACTCCAGGCGGGACAAAACGTAAATAAAGTCAGAATACTTGGCCAACCGCCACGAAGGAAACTCCAAAGTGGGACGAATATATATATATATATATATATATATATATATATATATATATATTCATTCTTATATATATAAGAGCGTGGTTTGAACTATGTTCGATGAGCATAGATTTACATCCGGTGCATTTAATGCGTATATATATATAGCTTAATAAATGCAGAATATAAAATCTGTGCTCATCGTAATGTAGTTCGACACAGATTGATATATATATATATATATATATATATATATATATATTAAAGCGAGAAACGCTCGCATCAAGTTCAGGCTCATCGAACAAGGTTCAACACACAGTTCATATATATAAATGTATATATATTGAAAAGCAAGTAAACGCTCCAGACCGAAGTCTAGGCTCAATCGAGGCATAACTCGATAATGTTAGTCAATATATATATAAATAATATATATATATATATATATATAATATATATAGACTGGAATGAAACCACGGACCGAAGTTCGGGCAAAAGCAAGCAACACGACTCTCAACGTGTAGAAGGGTGTGTGCAAAGATGAAGAGAAAGACTCTAAAGTATGTTAGAAGGCTTACAACTGACTGCTAAAAAGGCTTCTATATCTTTAGAGTGGGTAAACACTGGCTTTTGTGGGTACAAAAGAGGCTATATATGAGTTCACAGGTGTTTAAAAGTGGGAAAATACACTGTATAGTGAGTGCAGAGCAAATTGTACAGGGTTTCCCCGTCTTTTTCTCTTAGAAAATTAGCACCCCAAGCCCTCTATTTATAGGCAATATGAGCCACAGGTGTAGCCGCAGGTGTACCAGAGGCAACCTGGGTTGGCCCGGGTTTGTCGGGTCGGGTTGTCTCGAAGTACGTGCACTCAGGCACTATAATGTCCACTCAAATTTTTAGAAGTGCAATCCGGGCATCCGTTTGAGGTATACGGGACCTATTTCAGACCGCCGTTGTCGAGAGTTGTATGATGGCATGGGATTAGAGTTTGTGGGAAGTCTTTGAAGATGGGACGATGCCCTCCGGTCTTCAAGCTTCAACTTTCATCTGTTACCCCGCACAATAGTCACTCGGGATTGGTTAGCCTTGTGGGACATCGTTGCGTTGAGACGTGATGTGGCATCGTGTTGACGAAATGAAGATGTTGCCCCTCACCGGTGTTATTATCACGGATTAATGATTTGTCAGCGAGCGTTGCTCAAGCTTCATTTGAGATTGGACCGCCGCAATTTGTTGAAGGTCCTCATTATCATCTTTGAGGTATGCTGTCTTCCCGATGTTATTGTCGGGTTAGTACGCAGTGTGTATTTCGTTGTGGAGCTTGCGAGATTGAAATTTGGTCACATTTTAAACAAGCATTTCCGGGTTATCGCCAAAGCGCATTCCTTGGGGTTATCACCAAGGTTGGTGTCTATTCCATGGTTGGGACTAAGCATTTGGATACCTCGGGGTCATCTCGTAGATTAATCGGTCTTCTCGGTGTGTGTTAGATATCAGATCTCGCAGGTCTCGGGTTATCTCCGAGGTTGGATTTGGTTACTCGATTGCGATCGGGGTTTGATGCTAAACTTAGGTAGAGTATCCTCGTATGGATTTGGATTGTCTTTCGTGGTTTTCTCTTAAAAAGGCGAATCATCTTTCCCGCAATGTTAGTAATGTGAGTAGTATGTAAAATTTTTGAGTGTCTACAGTAGTTCAACAGTTTAACGGTAAAACTTTCGTCGTTATTTTTAAAAATATTTCTGTCGTTTTTTATCTACGACAAAACTTTTGTTGTGGGGTCCCAACAATGATTGTGTCATCGTACGAATATTCCCTGCTAAAATGAATATTCTCCGATAAATCGAATATTTTATAACAACTTGCTTACTTTGAAAAATTTGTAAATATTACCCACAACTATAATATTATATCAAATCCACACCATAATTCAAAAATATATTTCGAGAAAAATAATCTTTATTCATAAAAGTCGGGGTCTTACAATCTCCCCTCCTTATGAAATTTCACCCTTGAAATTTATCTACGTACCTGGTATGCTGAAGAGGTGAGGATACCTTGTTTAGATTCTAACTCATGAGGTATAACCTTTGAGTGTCGAATATGATCCTTCGTATCGAAGATTTTAACACGTATCTCCTCATACGTTAAATCTTCTGCTATCTTGTCTAATTCTAATTCAATAATGTGGTTCGGGTCGTCCACATATTTACGTAACATCGATACGTGAAAAATGTTATGAACACACGACATACTTGGCGATAAAGCAAGTCTATAGGCCACAGTTCCTATTCAATCTTGCTAATTAGGATTAGTATTTCCTAATTAAAATTGCTAATTTAGCAATTAATGATAAAATTGTACATTGGATTTTCTAACGAAACAATTAGGGTTTCCAACATTAAAATTAGGGTTTTCTAATTAATAAAATTCTAATTAATCAAATAGGCTTACCCCTAATTAGATTTGTGATTAATACAGAAAACCTTATACGTTGTATTTAAATCCCCAAATTAGGGTTTTCAAATTCCTGGAATTGAAATTATGGTTTGCGGAACCGGTTTTAGGGTTTCTTATAAATCGTAAGAATTTTCTAACTGAACGTTAACGTTCTTAATATAATATTAGTGTTTGCCACTGATATAGGCTATCTGGTCAACCCTTGACCCTTAACCACATACTGTACACATATACAACCATATACACAGAACATATTCACTTATATACTTAATCCTGAATAATTCACCACAAAAATTTTAAATCCATTCACTTATTTTATGTCTAGGTTTATTATTTAACCTTAATTCAATATTTTAAGATTTTATAAATATCAAAATTCTCGGGTTGTCACAGTATTGATCTTGCATATTGTAGAGAGCAAGATCAAGATTGAAATACTCATTTGTTGATGAGGAAGGGATATATGTTGTAGGAGAAGGTGTTTGAGGAGGTGACTCTACGAATTGAGCATGTGACTCTACGATTGGATTTGGATTAGTAATTGTAAGAACCCAAATTTTTAGAAAATATTTAAATAAGAATTTAGTAAATAAAATTCTTAAAGCATGTGATGGGTTCGAATAAGAATATATATATATATATATATATATATATATATATATATATATATATATTTATGTGATCTGAGGTATGTGTTATTGTGTTACATAGGGTAATATGAGCTATGTAATAAGTGATGGTGTGTTTAATAAATATATATATCATTATTATATATTTATTATGAATTGTAGAGATGAATTAGTAAGAAGATGGATAAAAATTATCTATTGATATTAAATAATTTATTTGAAATTATTTTATCATAGTAAGTTGGTGACATTAAATATCTTTGATAATCACCAATTTCTTGAGTATATGTACGAGTAAGTATCAAGTCTAAGGCAGTGCAATCGTACTCTTTAATGGTGGGTGTATAGGAGCTGGGCTAAACGATTCCTTTAGAGAGCAGAGATATATACGAATTAGTAACCGATCTAACTCACTGTGAAAACAGGGTAAACGAGACGAAAACTAATTTGTTGGTTGTTTGTGGGAAACCACTCAGTGTACGTATATATGTACGTTGTTGACGAGAGAAGAAAATTGATATACCTTTAAAGTGGTTACAGAATATTGAGTAATTTGATACACAACGAGAAATGAAGATTAAAAGAATGTATGTATGTGTTATATATATACCTTGAATTATTTGATTTGGTGGAAGAGAAATAATTATAGTATATTTCTACTAAAGGATATTAAAATAAATTCTAGCATTTGATTATTTTTATAAAAGGGGGAATATTATTTTGATATTTGTGACGCCCCCAAATCTGGGTACTTGAAACCCGAACTCGGTGCTTCACGATACCATTTCTATAAGCTGAATAATACTAATAATAATAACAATAATATAAAATTCAAACTTAATTTATATATGCATCAAAGTTTACTCCCAGGTACGAGACCTTTAAACATTCATTACATCATAGATAATAAGTATCATTGTCTTAATAAACTATAACTATTACACAACATAATATAAATCTCATTCGAACAGCTTTCCTTTCCCCTTGTTCTTGCCTGAACCTTCTGGTTGATCATACTTAACTGAAAACATTTAAATTTATAGCAAGAATGAACATTGGATTACCCAGCAAGTAATAACAACAATATATATTAGCTTAAAGAATTAAATGTTTTCTTTGAAAGACACTTCAACAACGAATCAACAGTTGTGAAGTAAGCTATACCAATAATAACAACATATCACTTCCATATGTAATCTTTGAAACTACGTACAGACTATAACTGGAGATCATTCGATAGACTATGAACATCGTTTTTCATTTTTGCTAGGGTTTAGCAGAATTCATCTGCAAACCGTCACAACTTATGGACACGAGGGTGATCTGCCCAATGTGCCCTGTATTGATCAATACTACATGCAAGAATGATATTATCGTTCACTCTATCCACCTTAGGTGCACAAAAGTTTTCCCATATTCGGGATGTTCATACATAGTCGGGAATCCGAACCAAAACAATCTGGTTGGATACAATAACGGTCTATCTTGTTCAACAATATTTTTATGTCTAGCTTAATCAAATAGCTTAGACGGCTTTTAAGTCAACATATACATACTTGAAATCAATAAGTATGTATCAACATATGATTAAATACAATGGTTATCCAAGTGGGGACACTTGTCTAACCCTATATACGAATTAACGAACATAATAATTATCTGAATTATACAATAATACAATGATTGGATAATGTAAGAACTTGTATAAATACAAAGATTGGATACATAATTAATAATAATAGAGTTAATAATCTGGCACAATAATATGATTCTGAAACTTTCTTACTCATGTCTGTTACATAAAGGAAATGCAAAGGTAGAATACTTGCACAATGTAAATAATAGATCAGACACTTGCTCAATAATAATTGGAGTAAGTTTAGGAAACTTGCATAACATAATATACCTGTTTGAACGAAATAAAAGTAGTGCATAAGGTTTAGATACTTGCCTGAGCTGCTGCTTACAATAACGCAACTTAGATTAATCTTTTATACAGCGACCTATCAGTAATAAGATCATTCGTTCGATTAGAATAATATATCGTAACACAAAACACTGTCTATTGCAGTTAGCACATAACCTAATCACTTCGTCACATATATCTAACAATTATTGATTCACTAACAAACACATATCTAGTCAGTTTATCTAAGTCCAGATCAATTTCTGAAATATTTCGATGTATCGACGGCTTTATCGGGTAAATATCGAGTCTAAGACTCTATCGTGTAGTTCAATATTCGTTTAGATATTTTAAATATCAGTCACATTATTTTTCATAGCCTTATAATAATTTTTAAATAATTATTATACTTTATCATGAATTTTCAAACACTGAAATCATTATTAAATGATTTAAATATTAACTAATTCTATTATCATTAATATTTAATTAATATTAAACTATTAATGAAACTATTACCAAATTATTAAAATTATTTATAATAACTCAAAATATTTTTAAAGTATTAATATTACCCTTAAATGATTTTTAAAACATTTAAAATTATTTTTAAATAATTACCATTAATATTAGAATATTAATTTATTATTTATCAAAATATAAAAAGTCATTTATTATAACTTAGAATATTTTTAATTCATTTATTTCCTTTTAAATGATTTTTAATTCAATAAAATCATTTTTAAACTATTTATTTAATATACTTATTAAATAAACTTAATATCATTAATATTAAATTATTGATGAAATTTACCTTTAAATATCAAAAGTTATATTTTATAACTTAAAATATTTTTAAACTATTTATTTTATTTAAAATGATTTTTATAATATTAAAATTATTTTAATTAATTTATTTAATATAATTACTTCTAATATCATTAATATTTAATAATTAATGAAACTTATCTTAAAATATTAAAAGTTATGTTTTATAACTTAAAATATTATTAAATACTTTATTATTATTTAAAATGATTTTAATACCATAAAATCATTTTTAATTAATTTATTTAGTGCATTTATTAAATAATTTAAATACCAATAATATCCAAATAAATATTAATATTTATGAAAAATATGTCAAATTATTAAAAATTAATTTTTATACCTTAAAATAATTTTTAAAACTGATTTTATAATTTTTAGGAATTTATTTCTATTTTTAATGTATTTTTCGGAATTTATAAAACAAAAATAATTAAATCCGTCGCTAAAGGCTTTAGCGACAGTTTCTGTCGCAATAGGTGTTCTTGAGGCCTAAGAACACTGACAATCAGTGCTCAAGGGTACCTCCTTTGACCATCTTTAATTCGTTATGTGTAGTGTTTCTGGACTAGCTATAACTTTGATGTTGTAGTACTAGTGTCTAACTATATGTTACAACAATAATCATGACAATACAACTGAAAACGAATGAGATTTGGGCTTGCAAAGTAATTGTCAGATCTGTTCTTGGTTTTCTGGGTTACCCAGAAACCCAAGATAGTTCTTAGGTACTACGTTTGGGCTTCCATAAATATATGTCCAGGTAAAGTTTTGGTTGTTTAGTGGTTTAAGAGTGTAGTACCCATGCCAAGGAAGAGATATATTATCCTTAATCAGTCTAAATACATCACAATCGCCAGATCTAAGTCGGTCAAACCCTGTCAGAACCGTGTTCTTGATTTTCTGGAAATTCCAGAAAACGCATATAATGTTCGTACTGCCTACTTTGACCGTTTAATACTTTGATCCTATATGTCATTTAGGTGATATCAAGGTTTTAATATGTAGCCCATATAACATATTTAACATGGATACAATAACACAAATAATTCACATAACGCAAGAGAGATTGAGACTCATGAACAAACTGTCAGACCCATCGGGTAACACGGGTTACCCGAAAATGTAAGCTTTAACGGTCAACGCATTTTGACTGATTACTACATCCGGTCCTTTGTTTTCCGAGGTTTGAGAGTGTGCTAGACTTGAAGTCCTCATGTCAGAGAAGAGATCTATTACACAAAGTCAGCAAAAAAACAAAAAGAATAACAATCTATGACACGGTCAAACATGGTCAGAAAGTTGTTCTTCATATTTTCTGGAAATTCCCAGAAATAAAAATCGTGAACGAGGGGCCAGGTTTGACTATCCTCTAAGTTCGATAAATTGATTATTTAAAGGATAAAAAGCCACAAATATAAAGTACATATGATAGGCTATAACCTGGATACTATAATATCATCAAATGATTTACAAACTGACAGATCTAAGCCTTTCAAAACATTGTCAAACGCTGAAAAAGCTTTCTGGGTTGCCCAGAATTAGTAAAGTCATGGTCGGTCAACGACCTTTGACCATTAATAACTTTCACCCTATAACAGATCTGACTTTGAATCTAGTTCCAGATTCAAGATCGCATAGCATACTACATGATTAAACATTTAAACCACAAAAACACATAACATACAAGGATTTATGAGGACTGACATTTGACTGTCAGACTTAAAAACAAAAATTTCCAGATTTTGTAGATCTTCAAATCCGAGCCTCTAGATGTTATGGATCTAACATCTAGCAACCCATATCATCGTTATACACCATATACAACATATTTTAACAATAAATTATAACATCTAACATGCAGATCAAGATCAGATTTTTAATTTAGGTTTTACCTTTTTATGAACAAATTCTTTGATTCTAGGCTTCTGGTCTGTTATTAAAAGTCATGGGACTTGATTTGCAGGACTGATCCATTACTAAATTTCGTAGGGTTAGATAGAGAGAGACTTGGTTGGGTGTTTGGATAGAAATGATGCAAAATATGAGACTTTCTCTTTCATGATCTATATCTATATTGATATGTAATGAAATGAAATTTTGAGATTTCTTCTTTGATTTGCAAAGATTCTAGCACATGGCATATCTAGGATTGAGGATTTGGCAAGATTTTGCTAGATTTGATAACAATAATGCAATAATGGGACAAAAAGGGCAAAAATGTAATTATGTAAATAAGTCAAAGGGTATTCTTGTCCAAGGTGCTTGAATCTATGGTTTAATAACTAAATTTTTAATCTTAAAGTTTCCCAAATAATTATTAGGGTTTGGACAATTAAAAATTAAAGGGTAGTAAAATTTTAAATTAAAACATACTAATTAAATTAGGGTTTTTAATAAAAATTAGGTTTTAAATAATTAGGGTTCCTTAATTATCATTAGGGTTCCTAAATTAACATTAGGGTTCCTAAATTAACATTTCAATTTACTAAAATAATAATCAGGGTTTATAATTTTAGCAATTAGGGTTTCTAATTTTAAATTAGGGCTTTTAAATATTAATTAGGGTTTTATCTAATTAACATTAATTCTATAATATGCACATAATTCATATAACACAATTACTACATAGTCTCGAACTCATAACCGAGTTTAGCAATTAGGGTTTCATAACACAATATGAGGGTTATGACCTAATTTACCATATTTGGCCCACCTTATCAGTCTACGCATTTACAGTACATATTTATAGCACTGAAAAATTAAAATATAATTAATATTATATTATTATTCTCACCCTTGATCAATACCCAAATTTAGGGTTTGGATTCCATATCTAATTTATTTTTTATTAAGTTAAAATAATTAACTTAAATATTCTGAACAAATTCATATAATAAAATATTTATTATTATAATTCTAATAATGATTTCATATATTATTTAAATAATATACAATCATGTTTTCATGGAAAATAATTAATAAAACATTTCGCTTACAAAAATTAATTACTTATAGGAATATACTTTAGAATGATCAATAATTCTAAAATAAAATTGTTTGAAATTATTCATGAAATAAATAATTTTACTTATCACATATATACATACACATTACTTGACACATATTCTCATCTTTAAAAAATAAAAAAACTAATATGCAAAATTTCTTATTTATTTATATAAAAATATCGGGTTATTACAATATTACCTTATATAACTTTCATGCGAGGAAATCAGGATTAAGTAATATGGTAAATATATTAAAACATATTTGCTATATAAGTTGATGGAAACAAATTATCATAATAGGAAATAAACTTATTTTCTATATATAATGTGTAATGCGTGTGTCGTGCATGTAAATATTCTAATAATACATATATATTATATTAAGAATAATATCTTGAGAAAATGAGTAAATCATTTTATTATGATTAGTTCCTATATTTAGAGAAAACATGATATAGACATCTTATGTTATGTTATGGTGAAGTGCATAATTTTGATTATAGTAATGTGATGGGAAATGAATAAGTAATGAGAATAAGTAATAAGTTTAATGTAAGCTTGTGTGATATGCCTAGTGTGGCAAAGTGATGGAATAAGCATTCATTAAATAACTTAATGAATGAATAATTGAAGGAATATATTTGTATGTGCAATGATTTTATATTATATAGTAGCAACATCTATATGATATGAAATGAAGTGGGACACTTCAATGGTAACTATATAATATAGGAAGTATACGAATACATACGTATAAAGGCTTGTATGCTAGCATAATGTACAAGTGAGATAATAAAATGTAACATGGTGCAATGGACCACTTCCATGACAATATTATAAGATGTAATGTCAAGAATAATATTATTTTGTGAGATTGCATTATAAGCTTGTGAGCTATTAATTTCTATGTTCACATAATTATGTCTTGTGTAGCATAACTAGTGAAATTAAATCAAATGGGGATTTAATGGGAAAATAAATGAGGAGTTAATAAATAATTGATATTAATTCTCATTATGATAATTGGGTATATTTGAGATGATAAATTTTATGGAAAATGATGGGTTGAGAATATCCAACTATTTTATAACTAGCCCAATTAAAAGATTATTTGAAATAAACCAATGTACATGGATTGTATGATTGTGGGTATATGTACCCCTAATTTATAATATGGTAATAACATTAAGTCATTAAAGGTAAGCTTGTAAGTCCAAAAGGAAGTAATCAAAGATGTCTTAAATACCCATTTTGCTAAATGATGAGAAACCAAGTTGGTTGTCCCATTTTGTGAGTCTCATCTCATATATCACGTTAATAGGCCAATAGCCTACTCCTCTATTGCTTAAGCTCAGCCATGGCTAGATAGGGTGATGATGAAGGGAGTGATGGAGGAAGAGGAAGTTGGTGACCAACTCCTCTATACCCAATAGCTTCTTCTTTCTTTCTTTGGTTTGATTCATGGAGCAAAACCCAAACTTGGTCCATGGCTCTTATATAAATAGAGACCCTCTTCTTCATTCTTCCCATTTGAGATTTTGAGAACTTTAGTGTGTGAGTGATTGAGAAGTTGGGGGAAATCAGAAGATAAGATTCATGGATTTTCAATTTAGCTTCAAGAGGTATAATTCTTAAACTACGTTCTTAAATTCAAGTTTTACAAAGTTCTTAGAAAAAGTAGCTTTTGACTCATAAAATTGATGGGTAAGGATTGCTATAATCCATGAATTGTTGTTAGATATTGTTAATATAGTCAAGTGCGAAAACAACGGAAGTTAAACGAACCAAATTGGTTGAGAAACGAATTTGTAGTGAACGAATTCGCTAAATTTTCAAAACATGAACAATTAATATGAACATGAGTTATGAATTCATATTTGGGTTAGTTAATGTTTATGTTAGTTGATGGGTATTTGGTATGTTGTAGTTTTATGAGTTACAAACCCATAGAATCGAAAATGAACTAATCTGGACATGTATAACTCAAATTATGAAGGTTAGAAAGAAGTTAGGCTTGTTATTTTGTAGCAGGGCATGAAACTTTGAGTTTACAGCATCTAGGCCCGCCGCAACGGGCTATTTATAGGGCAAGACCCCTGCCCCGATGGGGGTTAGTCTGATTGTAGAGGGTGAAAAAAATCTGATAGAACATGGTTTACTAAAATAGGCATAACGTTTTCATACGAACTCCGATTGAGGAGATTCAAGATGATCCAGAAAGAGAACGAATAGACCGAAACCTTTTGTGCTTTAAGGTTTTCAATTTGAGGTCATTAGGAAGGGTCAAAATAGTCATCTTTGTGACTGTTACGTAATCAAAGGCCATCGGAGGGCGTCGAGCGAGCACATACGCAAGTATAGTGCTCCCGACGATAGAATATGTTATTCTAAGTGATTTAACATGAAAATGCATGATAGTATATATGACATATAAAATTTCCTTACTCATTATAGAATGCTTTATCATGGCTTAGTATGTGTTTTGAAAAGAAACTTGGAGTTTTGAAAAACGAATATTGACGAACCTTGAGTCTTTGAAGTTATGATATTTTAACACATGTATCTTGTTGAGTTATGAGTATACTTAAGAATGAGAAGTGATTTAAAGATACTTTACTTATTATCAACTTACAATAGCTTAGTTGAAAATGATTTCTAAAGAAAACTTGAAACTTTAAGAACGAACTAAAAGTAATTTGTGTACTTAAAGTTCTAAACATGATAACTTATATTCATGGATTAGTTAGCTATGAAATGAGATTAAAAGTTGCACCTAGTTGCCTTACCTTGTCCTAGAATGACTTTTAAAAGTGAACGTGAACGCCTTATGCTTCTAGACATGATGAATTTGTTCATCATCTAGCTAAGCATGAATTGGACCTTTCAAGTGTAGTTTAAAATATGTCTTCAAATAATGAACTATGCTATTTCTATGTGAAGCATACTAGTAGAGGCTTATTAGTGCCAATATATGGTTTAAAATCTTATAACATCGAATCTTGTTAAAGAAAGTTGTTAAGCTTTATTGATTGAAATAAATCACTATGGAACTAAGTAGTTTGAATATGAACAACGTAGATCACATATCTATAAACTTTAAATATGTGCCGAACACATAGCGAGTCAAGTGTGTGATAAATGTATATGAATGTTGATGTTAAGTACGGGTGGTTAAGTATACCTATACATACCTAGCTATTCTAAGAGTATGATGAGAAAGTAAAATATAGGTTTTACAAACCTAGTTAGGAAACGATGTAATATTTATTGTTATATTAAGAACGTCTGAAATGTATGACTAATGAATTTGAATCCATGATTATATAACTGTGTAGGAATACACGCAGTGCAGATAAGCTTTAAGCAGTTAAGTCGTAGTTGATAAACTATGAATTAGGCAAGTCTTTCAGTTCCTATTTGATATATGAATTTGATAACTGTTAGTTGAGCTATATTATGCTATGAGAATGTTGATGTATATATATGGAATGCATATGATATATGTATGAAATTGAATGTTGATCTTTGATGATATGCTTGTGAAGTAGATGTCTATGCCTGTTATGTGAGAAGTAACATGCGTAGTAAATATTAATTGATTATGAATACATGAACTGAATATGCTATTATATGCTATGTGATGCATGAAAATTGTTAGAATTGCTGGGCTATCGAGTTCACCCTTGCAAATAACCACTTTTGCAGGTTAAGGACTCATGATAAAGATTACATGCTACTTGATTGCTAGAGTTTAATAGTATCAAAGGAGATTGCTTTATTGAACCATGTTTAGGTTCTAGGAGATATACATGATATTAGTTTACGATGTGTAATACATATTGAGTTATAAAGTTGTACTATGTGATGCATATAGGAATTAGAATTGATATGTAAAAATTTATACAGTAATTCGAATAGAATGAATCATAACATAATTTTATTCAAGGATATGTAATTGATTCAAGTTACGAAATCAATAAAAGATTTTATTCAAAGGAGATTGAAAAAGTTTAAATTATTTCGCATTTTTATAATATCGAATGTGATGTAATACAGGAATAGTAAATGACCAAGATTAGAAACTTATAAAAGTTTGGTGGGGTCATTGTGCAGATCCTGGAAATGAAATGAATTTATATTTTAAATTGTAATAAGTAAAGTTTTATTCATTAAGTTATGAATGAAAAATATAAATAGTTTGACGATAGTAGTATCGTGGCGGACCGGATCCGAGGAATCGAAAGGACCTGGATTTGGGGGCGTCACAGCAATCGTAGAGTGAGAGATGATAGGAGACTAGATCAACACAAAGTTAAGCACATTTGGTTCATCAGTTACAAAATGTTGGGATTCTATAACTAGAAATTGATTGAGTGGATGAAGTATCACTTCCAAACATCTAGGTAATTCATAGAATTGGTTGAAAAAAGATGGTGGACAGTGACTAACCCTGAAAGAGATGGGAATAGTTTGTACCTCATGCCCATTTTTAGAAGAGGGGCCATTGGTGATCAGCTTTCGGGTAAAATTGAGGTTTCTTGGGAATCTATGAGCTAGCACCGAGATTGCTGGATAGGCTTTGAAGGTCCAAAACTTATGAACCCAGGAGTTGAGGATTTAGGCTCTATGAAATGGCATCATAGGTAGATAAGAGAACAGTTGATTGTAGTTGGCTATCCTATATCCATCATAACCCACTGCAATAATATCAACTTCGTCATCCTCTTCTTCATCTTTGTCATTTGAAGTTTCCACTATATCAATTATCTCTGTCAGGAATAAGCATGTGAATGATATTCCTATTTATATATGATTTGATTATGATATATATGAATGAATATGCAAGTATACTTGAATTAAGAAAAGTTGTAAAGTCCTTTGATAGATAATAGGAACATATGTACAAGGACTTAGAATGAATTGATCAAATGTGTTAGGTTGATCCTACATAAGCAAAACAGCTTTGTAAAGTCATTCAAAAGAAATGATGTACAAGGACTATAAATATAGAAAGATCAAGCTTGTTAGGTTGATCTTGTAATGTAATAGATAGGTTTGTTTGATCCTTGAGCACTGCACCAGAAATTGTAGTTTGCCAGGAGAGTCAAGAAAAACTCGAGAGCTATCAAGGCAGTATCATAGTCTGCAAGATAGTAGATCTCGGAGTTCGTAGACTGCCAGGAGAGACGAGGAAGGATCGTAGTGTGTCGAGAAGAACATCCTCGGAGCCATAGTCTGCTGAGGATGTCATGTTCAGAATCGTAGAGACAGCTTGTCTACGAGCCGACCGAGCATCTGCTGAAGTCAAGTCAAGAATCATAGACCATAACCCAAGCTGAAGACAACGAGCATAAAGACAAAAATCGTAGAGTGTCAAGATCTAATCTCAGAGTAGTAGTGTCTGCACAACCCAAGCTGAATCGTAGAGTGCAGAACTAAGGCTTCTACAGATGTGCTCACAACGCCAAGGTAGAATCGTAGAGAAAACACGATTATCAATAAATGAGCACTCCCAGAATATCCAAAGTATGAAGCCTCTGGTCTGAGCTGCAGAGATACATCCCACCTGAAGAAAATCAGAGAGCACTCAACGAATGGCATGCAAGCTAACAGAAGATCTAAGCACCAACGCAATCAACATCCAGATTGAGTTATGAAGTCATTCAAGATGAAGTTTTCCAGAAGTTTATCAGAAGAAGACTTCAGTAACTGACTAAGGAAAGTCAGCAAGTGCAATAGTTGTCAAGTAAACAGAAGACAACAATCTTGGAAGTATCCAGGATCGTAGTGTTTGCCAGACAAAGCAGGAACTGATGAAGTGAACAAAAAGATATTGGTTGGCTTATGAAAAACAAGGCTAAAGTGATTAAGCATTGGGTCAGTCCATTGATGATAAGTGAACGAGAGATCACAAGGAGAAAGCGAGCTGGGCATGCCACAAATCTGAAGTGTCTTGCTATTCAGAAGAGGCCAGAACAAGGAGTCAAGCTATCAGTTCTTTAGATTAGTCGAGACAAACAGAAGTATTGAAGCTGTAACGCCCTAGAAAATTGGATTTTTAGGAGAATTAAAATTTTATTTTATTATGTGGATTAAATAAATTTAATTGATTATTTATGAGAGCAAGCTAATTGGAGGTCATTCTATGACCTAAACATATCAGAACGTCGTAGTATTTTGGCTACGAGGTAGAATTAAAGTGTTTGAATGTCCAAGATGAAAATAAAAGCTTTCTGAGAAATTTTCTAAAAAACACTATTCACATATTTCTGCTCGGGAATTATTTTTGAACTTCTGAGAAATACGTAACGATAGAATATCGAGGTGAGATGGAATATCCAATAATATTTCAGTTATGGCAAACACAGTTTTTTGCCTGCGGACTTAAAACCTAACGTTGAGGGAAAATGACTTCTGAGAAGGAATTAAAACGCGTTTAATAAATTAAGCAATGATTGTATAATACGTAGGTATTATACGAAGTAATGAATACAAGTACGATATGAGGTATTATACGAGTGTGTATGGATGATGGTATGTCGTCTATGTTGATAAAGTATACGAATGGAATACAAGAATTATACGTAGAGTATATGTTATAAGGCTTTAAGCCATTTGTGAATAGCTTGTAGGATTGTGTAGGAAATAGTATTGTCCAATGAGAATTATGATAAGGCCCAAATGTAGGAATGGTTAAGCCCAAAGTAAATTAATTACCAAGCCCATGTGTTTATTAAATGCAAAGCCCAATGTATAAGTTAAGCAAATTATGCTAGAAGCCCAAAGTATGAACCTATGAGTTATAGGATGGTTTAAACCCATGGGGCAACCCATGGATGACCCAAAGTGGTGAGCAAGTAAAGTAACTTAATGGCTAAGTGTTGTGGTGGCCAAGTAAAGTGACTTAAGGGCTAAGTGTTATGATGGCCAAGTAATTTATTTGAAGAGCAAGTTTACTTAATGCTTAAGTAATAAATAGTAAGGAGGTGATTAAGGAGGTGGGTTGGATTAATGACCCTTTTGCCCTAACTTTGAGATTTCTATAAATAGGAAGCTTGCTAGCTCATTTGTTAGTTGTTAGATTTTCCACCAATAACTTATAGCTTATTGGCTTGAGAGAATAAGCTAGAAAAGCTAGAAACCTAGTCTTCCATATTTCAAGAAGCAAGAAGAAGATCAAAGATTAACCAAGTAATCGTCATTAGTAAGAAATCTTGAACCATGATTCTCTTTCTCTTCCATTGTTAGAGAAGTAGGTAGTGGTAGGATTTGTATGCTAAGAAATGAAGATAATGAACAACTCAATGAACTTAAGCCGTATAAGTCACGAATAAATAATTCAAACCTAAATAAGTTATGAAATCATGAGGAACCTATATGCTCTTGTCATATGTTTACCATAAGAAGATAGTATGATTAATGAGATGTAAGAATAGTAATTAAAGGACTTAACTCATTAATAAGTCATAAGCAATGAAATCAAGTATGTTATACTTTAATAAGTTAATAAGTTCATGAAAGATATTTAATGACTTAACATTAAAATAAGATGTTGTAATATGTAAGTGGAGATGTCTATATAATGGATTGAATTCATTTAGAGTGATGAACAAATCTTAAGTAACGAAGTTTTGCCGGAATTCACACGATTGGATGATAATCGTCGAATTCGTGAAATTCTCAGAATGGAAGACAAATTTTGATATTGATCTTAGAAACATTGGTTTTCAATGGAGACAAGTCTTATTTGGCATTATAGAGTTGCAGACTCCAAAATGGCCGGATTCTGACTTAGAATGAAGAAACGAGTATTGAAAGTTCACGAACGTTTATCGTTTTCGTTGAAAATGGACTAATAGATGAATTTTTAGCTGCATTAACACGTAGAGTATGTGATTTGTGAACCGTAGACTCTTGAACGAGCCAATTCAGACTTATAACGAAGAAGTTACGAGGCCGGGAATCTCACAAAATATAAAATCATCAAAATTATTCGATGCACGCGAGTTCGCGCATGTGTGTGACTCAAGGCGAGAAAAGTCAAGTGTCAGTAGCGAGACCGGACCTTAGCCCCTGTTGGCTCAAGCACAACAGTAACGCCTTTGAGAATTTTGAATTTTGAATGAATTAAATTTTTATTTGATTATGTTAATTAAATGAACTTAATTGATTTATTATGTGAGTAAGATGTTTAAAGGTCATTCTATGACCTAGAATATACGGATGTGGTTAGTATTCTAGCTTTGTGCTATGATTAATTGTTGAGAATTATCAAGACGAAAACGAAGGTTTTCCGAGAATGTTTGCGTAAAAACACCATTCATCCGATTTCGTTCGGAGCTAGGGTTTGAAATTTCGAGAAACGCGTAATGATAGAATACGAAGATAGTATGGAATATCCAATAATAATTCCATTGTGGCAAACGAAGTTTTTGCTTGCGAACGTAAAACCTAATGGTTTGTGAAAGAGGTTTCCGAAGGGAAATGAAATGCGTATAGTCGTTTCGATGAGTATACATATAAGATACGAATATTATGCTAGTATGAATACGAGTATAGTATGAAGAATAGTATGACGTATAATACAATTATTATATGAGTATTAGACGAAGAGAATATGTGAGCTATACGCGTAGAATACGTGAATTAAGTGTTCAAGCCCAAGTTAAGGCCCAATATTAAGTTATGTCAAGCCCAATCAAAAAGTAAACCGCGGGTCGAACCGGTGGGTCATGGGATGGGTAAAACCCATGGGGCAACCTATGGGAGGATCCATAAGAGAGTGGGTCAGCCACTTGGTGGCCAAGCAAGGTAGGCAACTTGCTCACCAAATACTTTACTTGGTGACAAAGTTGATAAATGAGGTGTAATAGTAAGGAGGTGCCATTTGGACAATATTGCCCCTTATTTGGTTTTCTATAAATACAAAGCTATGGTTGAGCTTTTGTTGTTTTGAAAATCTTGTTCAACCTATATTGAGAGAGAGAAAAGCTAGAAACGCTTAATCATTCTACTTTCAAGCAAACCAATAGACGTTTATAAAGAACGTTAATTTCTTCAAAGGTAAATTCTCATAAACCGCAATCTTTACCTTTTCGATTTCTTTCTCGTAGAAGAATCGTAGATTGGTGGAGCATGTTTATTGAGGAGATATAAGGATGTCTATTAATGATCAAATCATTGATAGGTCATGACCAAATAAAAATCGTAAGTGTTTACGTGAGTTAAAACCGTAGAAAGTCTTGAACGTTAACTTAGTTAGGAATGAACTATTTGAAAACCGTTATAGCTAAGGAATATGCCTATTGTTTGGTTAGGATGACTATGATGAATCAATGGAGTTTTCCATTTGATTTGGCTTATAGAACACGAGTAACGAAGTTATGGCGAATTTCATGAAAATATACGTTAAACGTCGAAAATGTAAAAATCTCGGATTAAAGGTCAAAAGTTTCTGTGTGACTTGAAAACGTTGGTTTCCAAGGTCAACACGTGAGATAAGTTAATTAAGAGTTGTAGGCGCGAGAATCGTCGTATTCCGACTTATAACGAAGAAAACGAGTATTGAACGGTCAAAAACATTAAACAAACGCTTAAAAAAAACTCAAAGGTGAATTCTGAGTTAACGGATTCGAAAATGTGAAATTCTTATATGAACAAGTAAAGGATGTAATTTGTGACTTGTAGGCTTAAGAATGGGTCAATTCGGATGTAAAACGAACAAATTAGGAAGCCAGGAGTTTCGTTAGAAAAGTGGACTATTTTGGCCAACTGGTGCACAGAGTCGGCCCTGGAGCGCCAACTCAGTGTATTTTTGCCACGCCGCAGAGCCAGGTATGGCTGAGAGAAAATAAAAATGTCTGGAGACTCGCGTCAGCAATGAGAATTTGTACATGGACTCTGCCGCAAGCCGAGTCCGCAAAACTCTCGGAGAATGAGCAGCCACAAATACCATTGTAATGTAAGGGATGATTGCATGCAAATCAGCGAGAGAAAAATGTTGACCAAGTTAGGTTTTGTTCCATTTGAATGTAGACCTCAGGTAAGACATTGAAGGTACTTAATGTACATAAGAAGATTGAACTTAAATCATTTATAAAGTGATATTGTAAGAAGATTTAGTAAGGTTTAATAGAAATTAAACGAAGAACGCGAGAATGTAATAAGCAAACTATAGATGACGTTCAGCGTTGGCACTTAACCAATAATGATCGAATGTCGGTTAATGACGTATGAACATTAATGAGCCGTAACAAAGTATAGGAAGTCGAATCGACTTTAATAACGAAGTTAATTCGAATAAGACCTAGAAGAGAAAGAAGTTGGTTAGAACCGTAAAGTTGGTTTGTTTGATAACTAATTACAGTGTGCTATGTGAATGTATCATGTAGATCCTATAAAGACTGAGAATAGTTGAATTGTATATTCGAAGACGCTAGAAGGCAAGTCTTTCATAACGCTTGCCTAACCTTCGTGTTAGTCAAGTTTTATGTGATGCATGTTATACAATGCATGAATGGTATTAAAGAAAGAGTCGATGCCTGTTTTAACTTGGCTAGACAAGTATTGAAGAATTGATTAATTTGTTTACAAGTCTTTCGATATAGAACTGTTAACGATATCCTATGCCAAGTATTTGGTACGGATGAGAAGGTAAGTTTGTTAATGTACAAACAAAAAGTATTTTTCATCGATTATTGGATTGGCACGCGAGGTTGCCAAATGTTAAGCGTAAATACGTTTAACGTAAGAGTGTTGATCAACATAGAATACAATAGGCTGATCACCTAGAAGTGCTCGTAAGTAAAGATGGGTGGATGGCCTTAGTGCCGGATATCCTTTTCAAGTATGAAAATGAAAAGGGTATGTTCATGGTCTATTGACCGGTTCATCATTCTTAAGCTATTATATATACTCTGGAATTGTTATTATGACATGAGAAGTACTAGTCAAATGTTTAATAGTGCTTTGTAGATAATTGTTCAGATACGGAAATAAAGCATGTAATTGTTAAGGTGATATTCTTATGAATCTTTGTTAAGACTTGTTGAGATTGTTATGCTCATTCTTGCTTGAACCATATGTTTGCAGCTAAAGCCGAACGAACTGAGAGTTCTAAGAGAGATAAATGTAAGGCTAAGATGGACAATTAATCGTCCTGTAATAGACTAAGTGTATTTGTATGTAATATACTTATAAAGAACAACGAATGTATTCAGTTAATGAACCTGGGAAAGGATTTATTACAAATGTAATACAATGATAGTAATTACACTCATTTTGTTGTTATCTCAATGGAATGATTGTATGGATTATAGTATCATGGAGCACCATCTGTCGGGTTGGAAGATACCCGGATTTGGGGGCGTCACAGGTTGGTATCAAAGCATTAGGTTATAAAACTTAAGGGGGGAAGAACCTTAGGCTAATAACCTCGTTAGGAATGGAAGAGTCCGAAGAAAGTTAACTCGAGTCAAATGAGTTGATAAGGTATTGAGGAAACTAAGTACTGAAAGATTTAAAAGATGGAAAGTAACCCTAAATGGATTAAATGTGATTTGTGCTTATATTATTCTGTATTATGTACTAATCAATTTGTTATGTGTTATTGTAGATGTCAGTCGATAGCTTGATGTATAGGGATATAAATGTGGTCAATGAGGAGTCCGTGAACAGTGTTGAGACAGTACATGTGCCTATAGCAAACATACATGTAGTGATTCTAGAAGAGTCAGATCCCGAGGAATATTACTCGGAGGAGGACTATTCTGAGGAGACCATGGGAATAACATCATATCTAAATATGATGATAGATGTGGAGGATTCCATGGAGGTGACATCGATTAATATGGTGATGCCTGCCCTAGAGTCGACACCTACAGTGACTATGAGGGCAATGTACCTCTCAGTGCTTGACCATAACGTGCAACTGAACAATATGGTGCATCACCAGAAGGAAGAGATCAGTGATCTCTATGGAGCGAAGGAGTCTGTAGAGTCAGACTATGAGACAGAGCATGATGAGAGAGTACTCATGACGGACAAGGTCAGGGACTATAAGAATGAGGTCGTAGAACTTAGTGAAAAACTGGCTGAAAAAGACCAGAAGATAGCACGAATGTCATATATAAATGATAGTGCGCATGAGGATTTCAAGCTTAAGATAGCTTGTTATTCTATTGAGTCGGGACAAACTCAACATACTATAAGTCGAGATATTGTGTCGATTCTGGCGAACGAGAAGCATGAGAATGCTGTTAGGAAATATTAGGAGTTAGTATGGTACATACTTTTGTGTAGTGACGTAAAACCCTCTTTTGTATAATTAAAGGGTAGTCTTTTTGGTAAATCCCAATTTTTGTGAAAGTAAATCGCGGGATATATATGTAATAGCTTTTGGGCTATGGAAAGCAACTTGTAAATAGTTTTGATCTATAAAGAAGCATTTTATTATAAGGAAGTTTTTATTTTAATTTGCTTTGTTGTGTATGAGTTATTGTTCAGTTGATTGACAACTAATAACTAAGTAAACAAGTAAATAACAACGGAACTTTATTTATCAGAAATGCCACCAAGAAGAAGACAACGTAACCAAGAGGTGGAATCACATAATGATAAAGAGGGGGGGGGGGGGGGGTCTTAATAACCCTATGCAAGAGTTCGTTAATTTATTAACTAATTTGCATTTAACCAAGTGGGGTAGAGCACACCGCATGACCTAGGTAACTGTAACATTCCGCATTTTTTGAAATGTAAATTATAAATATTTATTGATTTATATAAATATTTATTGGATGTGTTTATTATTGGATAAATAATTGTTCAATTTGATTGATTTGATTTAGTTAATTATTTATTTGTTAAATAATTAATGTGTTATGTGGATTGAGTTATGTGATTAAGTGAATTATTTAATAAATTGTTATTAAATAAAGTGTGACAAATAACTATATTATAAAGAGTTATTAAAATAGATTAAAGTAGCTTTAAATCTAGTATTGTCAAACAAGGCTTAGATATATATATATTAAATCTTTTAAATTTAAAGGGTTTTTGCCAAACAAAGCCCTGTGGCTTTTGGATTTCTTTTGAAATTTAAATAAATAAAACAAATATATAAATAAAATATATTTATATTTATAAGTTATACGTTATATGTTTATAACCGATGTTAATTAGAATACTTATTATGGCCATAGCCGTTTTTATGTTTACGCTGAGTTATCAGTTGAGTTTTTGGGTTTACATCTTAGTGTTAAACTCGAGTCTAAGAAAAGAGAGAGTTGTCTGCTAAAGGAAAGGATTTCAGAGATAATTGAGAGAGAGACCGAGAGAGGAAAGTTTTGAGATTATCAAGACTTTATTAGTAAATCGCAAAGTTTTCTAAAGCAACAAAAAGGTATGTTCCTAGAACCTTAATATATGTACGTAGATATGTTTTAAGCCATTTTCCTATGAACTTGGTAGTCTATGTTTTCTGGTATATCACTGTGTATAAGACTTCTACCAAAATTTCTGTAAAAAAAAACCATATTGGTATAATTGGTTAGGGAATTACGTGTTTTGTTGTTATAATTATTATGCTAGCATATATATATATAATGCTTAATATATAAATTAGATGGTATGCTAAATTACGTATTCAAGAAATGGTTTTACAGTAAATATAATTATACATGAACTGTGATCGTGTATGCTAATTGAGAAATTGAACTATATATATTCATTGGTTTATATGTTGGCATGTTTGTGTTTTAAGGGAATAAAATTGGATTTTATATGAACTTACAGTGTTCACTGTATTTTATTTATCAACAATGGAGTTTTGAGTTTTAAAAACAGTGTTTAAAAATTTAAGTTTCTAGAATTGTGGTCAAATTATTTGTAATTGGTTTATAGGTGATTGTTAACGTTTATGGGTAATTTATGTGAAGTTATCCATGTCAAATTTAGATGTTGGCAATGTTGAGTGGACAGAAAATTCTTTGTCCTGTTCTTCTAGTTTGGTTTCTGTGAGTTTCGGCGCTCCAGCGTCAAATCTCGCGCCATAGCTAGCCTAAAATCAATGGCCAACCGACTTTTTGTGTAAATATCAAGTCGATCGGAGTGTTGAGACCTCGCGCCAGCAAATACGAAGTTCATATATGTTACTCGCGCCAAAGCGCCACCTCGGCCAAAGCGGTTCACGATTCAAGCTGTGGCAATGCTGGCGCCACTTAACGAGAATATCAGCTCGAAATGACTTACATCTTACACGTAAGTCTGAAATTTTAATTGTAATACTATATGACCAAATAATTCTGTTATTATAGTATTGTAATGTGTTGAACAAACATGGTGTTAATACCTAACGAGTTATTATCATTTAGGAATATAATTTGATTACATGGTTAGACATTTAAACCATACGTGATGTAGCATTGATTATGACTAATCATGTCATGTTAACATATGTATATAGGATATTGTGATTTGTGTGACACCCCCAAATCTCTATACTTCATTACCTCAAGATTTGGTGTTCACGTAATCAAAACATTCATATCTAGCTACCCAATTATAATAAATTGAATAATAAAAACCTGCCCATACAGGATTACTTAAATAAAAACATTATCTCCCAGGTTCTCTAACCTTTAATACAATCATTCAAGTGCGGAAATAAAATTATTACATCACATCATTTTTAAAAAGTCTATCATCAATGATAAAACAAAATTACAAGTCTTCATCACTTGTACATTTTTTCCTTCCCTTTGCTAGTTGTAGGTTTATCTACCTTCTCATTCGTAGCTGCAATAAATGTATAAATATGCAAGAGTGAGCAAACAAAGCTCACTTGAGATAAGAATAAATTTCTTTACAACATTTGCCAAATAATAGGCTCAATAGAACTGAATGATATGTTCTATTAACTTTTCAACATTTGCCAAATAATAGGCTCTATAGAACTGAATAATTTGTTCTATTAACTTTTCAACCTTTGCCAACTCATAGGCTCAATAGAACTGAATAATTTGTTCTATTAACATTCTTAAATAAACTACTGAGGGTCAAGTGACCATGAACCATGTCCACAGTTATAAGTAATCTTTCAACTTTAACTTTAACAGATATATGACTATAAGGACTCCGCATTACTCGTGGGGATCAATCCTTCAGACAATGTATTGTGCACAACCATTTCAACGCTAAGCGTAAACCCCTAAACATAGGGTTGTTCATCTCAATATTTAGAGTACAAGTCTGCACCAAAGAAAGCTTGGTTTGGATAAGATTTCAAGGGTAATTGAAGTTTAATGATCATCAACTAGGGAACTAGTTGAATCAACAATGCTTGAATAATACAACAATTGTTTAATAAAAACATAACTTAGAACATTTGAGAATCATAAATGAACTGATTCTCTATATCTATCTCATGCTTGAAATAACTATAGAGCATAAGTATTCAATAGAATGAATAAAATGGTTAACCTTTGCTTGAACAGTAAAATAAGCTAAGGTTCAAGTTTTATAACATTAGAAATGAAATTTCTGAACTTTAAGAAACTTGCTTAACTGTAAACAAGTTAGAATGAATCAATCAATTGAGAATTTCCAATAACACTAGAGTTAGAGTTTGCTCAAATGAATTTTGGAAACAATTTACTTATTCAATAACATTTAATATAAAAAGCTTGCTCAATCAAAATCATGATGTAATAATAAATGAACTAACTCAACGAAATTTTAGAGTTAGAAAACTTGTATCAACATAACAAACTAACTCAATGAAAGTATGGAGTTAGAAGACTTGCCTCGAGCGTAAGCTAAAATATTAAACTCACGTTCACTAAAACACGATTATTAAAACCATAACATCTATTAGACATACTAATATTCACGTTTCAATATAAAACGCATTACTAGTTAAACTTGTTATTTTAACACAAGTCTTATGTTACGCTTTACATTTCAGAATTCCCAAGTGTTAATCATCATAACACTTAACTATCGTTCATTGTATAAACTATGTTATCACATAACGCGTTTTCAATTTACTAATCACTTTTGCAACTTTGATCGTACTAACCAAAACTCACTATGTTATGTTAACCTTAACATTACACATTTAACATGCTAACACAATTTCAGACCATGTTGTGACACTTTCCCAAGTCTGCTGAAATAGCAGAAGTTAGAATCTCAAACTGTGGTATGTCGCAATTGCGCCCATACAAATGCTTGGGGCCACAGTAGCTACGCCCATTTTGCCTTAACGCCAAGCCTAATTCTCTTGGGTGTTCAGACAGACGCAGAGAAGGCTATGAACAGTAGCCGACTTTAGCCCAACAAACACAAATTTTACCCAATAGACAATAATATTAACATGTATAATAAATATACAACTATCCTAAACATGATTGCTCACATTTACAACCAACTAGCACAATTTAACACTAACTAAAACTATTTTAATTTTTCAAAATTCAAGATACAAAAACTCCATTTTCGAGTTCCTTCACAAAATTGAACACTGTGATTTCAATTCTTGTCCAAATCACCTCATTCAAATTACGTTATACTCATATCTCATTGAACTGACATATGCAAGCCTCAATTTACAGTTTAATATGAGAATTGACCATCTAAAATGGTACTTTTCATGAACACATGAAAAAATATATATAAACATACACTGTCAAAACGTTTTCTTCCACTGTTAAACGAATTTAGCATGCGATTTCTTGTTTGAACATAAACTCTAGCATTATAAACATGTATAATCATAATTACCAACTATATAGCAACAATTCACAAATTTTGATTTTCACAGAACATGCAATTTTTGCCGTGAAACCCATATATGCATATATAATGTCAAAGTTGTGAACATATCTTCAAGTTAGCTTGCACAATCTTGCAATTGTAAACAAATTCTCAGGTTTCACTCTCAAACTCTTTATAATTTTCTGTAATTTTTCTTTGTAGTTCTTCTTAGGTTTAGGCTTAGACAATATACATAATACGTAAAAGAAACTGACACCTTAATACGCATACTAATGATATTAACGATTATACCATAAACATATATAATATAAATATATTATATTTATTATTTTATTTGTTTTATTTATATTATTTTATTTATTTATCTAGAAATCTCAAAAGCCATAAGGCTTGTTTGTCAATTCATTTAAAATATTAAAGAATTAATATATTAAGCCTTGTTTGGTAAACACTAAATTAAATTACTTTAATTTATTTTAATAACTCCTTATAATATAGTTATTTGTCACACTATATTTAATCAAGCTTTCATATTTATTTTAATTAATTTAAATCACAATTAAATAAATAAATCCTTTAATCACATAACACAATACAAATAATATATCATTTAATTTAAATATCAATATAATAATCATTTCCTTAATTCATCAATTATTTATTTAACAAATAATTCTCCAAATATTATTAAATCAATTAAACAAATATTCATTTACCGATAATCACATCCATTAAATAGTTATATAACTCAATAAATATTTAAAATTACATTTAAAAATTCCGGAATGTTACAATTTGGATATTAACGGTTTAATCTACGAGTAAGGCAAGTTCTTTAACTCTACTTTGTTAATAGTTGAGCAAGTTTTTCTAATTCTAAATCGTCATTATGTAAATTTCATATTTCTATACTTTATTGAGTAAAGTATTTTCATTAAGCAACTTAATTGTATCTAGTTATTCATGATGATACAAGCTTCCCATATCCACACTTTCGTCGAGATAGTTATTATGATTATGCAAGTTTTTCCTAACTCTAAACTTGTTATATTAGCATGTAAGTACCTTTATTCTGTTGAATCAGTTTATCGTTCAAATTATTGTTGTTATGCATGCTTGATATTAAATTCTAAGATGTAACCTTAGCTTAATGTTGATCAAAGCAAGGTGTGATAGATTATTCAATTGTTATGCTATTAGATTATTCCTAAAGCATGAACTTAGAACGAAATGTTTATTCAGTTATGATCATTCAATAACATAGTGTTATTATCTTTTATTCAACTAATCCTTAGTTGATGTCCGTTGAACTCCAAATTACCTTGAAGTGTATCCAAACCAAATGGACTTTGGTGCGGACTTGTACTCTAAATACTGAGATGAACAACCCTATTTTTAGGGGTTGTACCTAGTTTTATACTTTGTGCTGAAATGTTTGTATACAATACATGTAGGAAGGATTGATCCCCCTAAGTACCTTTGAGTCCTTATGATCATTATGGTCGTTATAGTTAAAGTTGAAAGATTACTTATAACTGTGGACAGGGTTCGTGGTCATTAGACCCTTAGTGAATGTTATGATTTATGGAATGTTAATAGAACATATTGTTCAGTTCTATTAAGCCTAGTATTTGGAAAGTGATGTAAATATTAAAGCTTTATTTATTGTTATTCCAAGTGAGCCTTGTTTGCTCACTCTTGCTTGTAAAATTCTTACAGCTAAAGCTGAAAAATGTGACGTACCTAGCACCAGTAAGGGAAAGGGAAAGATAAACTTGTACTGAAGACTTGTAATAGTTTTAATAGTTTTATTATCAGACTTTGGTTTAAAGATTGTAATGAAGTTTATTTAATTTTCCGCATGAATGATTTTTGTAAAGGTTAGATAACCTGGGAGATTTTATTTAATGTAATCAGTGTGTAGGCGGGTTTATTTATTCAATTATATTATGATTGGGTAGTTAGATATGAATGTTTTGATTAAGTGAACACCAAATCTTGAGGTAATGATGTACCGAGATTTGGGGGTGTCACATAGCCCGAACGACTACCTTTAAAGAATTTAAGAGTGTAGGTCCACCCGAATTTAAGGGAACAACGGACCCAATGGAGGCCCAAACATGGGTCAAGGAAATAGAGAAGGCGTTTGTTATTACAAACGTATCTGTGGTGCAAAAGACTTCTTTTGTGACCTATATGATTAAGGGGGAAGCCAACTACTGGTGGGAGGCTCACCAGGGTGGGGCTGGAGCGGAAGCTGTTACATGGGAACAGTTTAAGAAGGTATTCTTTGAGAACTAATTCCCTACTAGCATGCAAGGGAGGATGGAGATTAAGTTCCTCGAACTTAAACAAGAGGACATGACTGTTCCTCAATACGCGGCCAAATTCAATGAATTGGCAAGGTTCGCTCCACAGCAAGTGGACACGGAGGAGAGGAAGGCTCGTAGGTTTGAGCAGGGCCTAAAACCCTGGCTCTGTAGTAGGATATCAGTTTTTCAGAGTGCTTCCTATGGGACCATTCTGGAAAAGGAGATAATAGCAAAGGGTGGTAGTGAGGCATTGACCCAATACCACAAGGATAGAAAGAATAAGAGTAAGGGAGAGGGAGGAAATAAGGCAGAGGTTGCCAGTGGTAGTGGCAATATGCCTAAGAGGAAGAATTTTAACCCTGGGAATACTGGAGCAAAACAAGGGGATCCTAAACGTAGGATGGAGGCATGCAAGACATGCGACAAGACTCATCTGGGAGTCTATCTGAAGGGGAAAACGGGTTGTTATAACTGTGGGCAGGAGGGTCACATATCTCCCAACTGTCCTAGTCCTAAGAAAAGCTGGGTCTGTTTTATTTGTGGGTCGGTGGACCACATGGCAAGAAATTGCCCGAAGAAAGGGGCGGAGGGTAGTAAAGGTTCTGGTAGTGGCAATTTGTCCATTACTGGACCAACACCGTCATTGGGTAGACCCTTAGCTCGAACGTTTAATATGACATTCCAAGATGCGGTTGCATCAACGAATGTAGTAGTAGGTATCATTCCAGTCAACAAAATAAATGCTTACGTGTTATTAGACTCAGGTGCTACTTGTTCTTTTATAGCATGTGGATTTGCTAAGCAATTGGGATTAAATCCTAAAAAGTTAGAAATACCTTTAGACGTTAAGGTAGCAAACGAGGAGATAATTCCCATTGAACACATTCATAGGAATTGTTTCGTAGATATCAGGGGTAATAAATTATCGGTAGATCTTTTACCGATAAGGTTAAGGGAATATGATGTGATTCTTGGTATGGATTGGTTAATTAACCATAGAGCGATAATAGACTGTTATAGAAAGAGTGTAAACCTAAGGCTTTCTAAGAAACCTGAGGTGGTGTTTTATGGAAATAAATCACTGGGACGTTCTTGTTGTCTAACAATGACATAAGCTAGGAAGATGTTGAAGAAAGGGTGTAAGGGTTATATGTGTCATGTGGTGGATACCCAAAGAGTGGGAACATCATTGGAACAGATAGCGATAGTTCAAGAATTCGTGGATGTGTTTTCGGAGGAGTTACCCGGTATTCTGCCTGATAGGGATGTAGAATTCGTGACTGATTTATTTCCGGGTACGACACCAGTTCCAAAGGCACCATATAGGATGGCGCCAGTTGAGATGAAGGAGTTAATGGTTCAGTTACAGGAACTGTTAGATAGAAAGTACATTCAACTGAGTGTGTCTCCGTGGGGAGCACCAGTATTGTTTGTAAAGAAAAAGGACGTATCGTTATAACTTTGTATGGACTATCGAGAGTTGAACAAGTTAACCATTAAAAATAAATACCCGTTGCCCAGGATCGATGATCTATTTGATCAGTTGAAAGGGGCAAAGTATTTTTTTAAAATAGATTTGCGTATGGGGTATCATCAACTTAAAGTGAGGAAGGAAGATATACCTAAGACGACATTCAAAACTCATTATGGGCATTACGAGTTTTTGGTTTTGTCATTTGGGTTAACGAATGCGTCAGTCGCATTCATGGATATGATGAACCGAATGTTCAAACAGTATTTGGACAAGTTCGTTGTAGTGTTCATTGATGATATTCTAGTCTATTCTAAGACGCCAGAAGATCATGCTGAACATTTAAGAATAGTGTTGGAAACACTACGGAGGGAGAAGTTGTATGCGAAATTCACTAAGTGTGAATTTTGTCTCGAACGAGTGCAGTTTCTAGGATATGTTATAGACAAAGATGGCATATTCGTAGATCCAGCGAAGGTGGAAGCAGTAAATGAGTGGGAGCAACTGAAAACGCCAACCGAGGTTAGGAGTTTCCTAGGGTTAGCGGGATACTATAGAAGGTTCATTCAGGACTTTTCTAAATTAGCTACTCCATTAACGAATTTGACAAGGAAGTCGATGAAGTATGTATGGACAGAAAAGTGTGAGCATAGTTTTCAAGAACTGAAAAGGAGGTTGAGTGAGGCACCTGTATTATCTTTACCAGATGATACGGGGAATTTTGTAGTTTATAGCGATGCTTCACATAGAGGACTAGGTTACGTGCTTATGCAGCATGGCAAGGTCTTTGCGTATGCGTCACGTCAGTTAAAGGATTATGAAAAGGTCTATCCTACTCATGACCTAGAATTGACAACTATAGTGTTTGCTTTAAAAATATGGAGACATTATTTATACGGGGAGAAGTGTGAGATATACACGGACCATGAAAGTCTAAAATATACTTTCACACAGAAGGAGTTGAATATAAGGCAGAGAAGGTGGTTAGAGTTGATAAAAGATTATGACTGTGATATCTTATATTATCTGGGGAAAGTGAATGTAGTAGCCGGCGCGTTAAGTCGGAAGGGTAGAGAAAAGCTGTCAATGTTAACGACTCAGAATGAGTTAATAACAGAGATGGCAAAGATGGAATTGGAAGTTAAGTTACCAAGTGAAACGGGGGAGATGTTATTCTCAATAGAGACTCGACCAACGATAGTGGAATGGGTTAAAGAAGTACAAATAAGTACTAACGAATGTGAACGCATGAGGAAGATAATGAAGGATGATGTGAAGACTAAGTATAACCTTGATAAAGAAGGTTTACTTCGTTTTGAAGGAAGAATTTGGGTTCCAAAGAATTTCGAGTTGAAAGAAGAGATTATGTGTGAGGCCCATAGTTCGAGGTACTCGATACATCCTGGTAGTACTAAGATGTGTCAAGACCTTCGTTAGAACTTTTGGTGGTCGAACATGAAGGGAGAGATCGCAGAATATGTTAGTAAGTGCTTAACTTGTCAAAAAGTTAAGGCTGAACACCAAAGACCGAGTGGATTAATACAGCCACTGGAGATTCCGAAGTGGAAATGGGAGCATATCACTATGGACTTTGTGGTGGGACTTCCAACAACGAGAAAGGGATACGACGCTATTTGGGTAATAGTGGATCGGTTAACTAAATCGGCTCAATTTTTACCAATAGGAGTTAGGTATAATTTAGAGCAGTTAGCTAAACTTTATGTCAAAGAAATCATTTCCAGACATGGAGTACCTATTTCAATTGTGTCCGATCGTGATCCATGATTCACGTCAAACTTTTGGAGGAGTTTGCAAGAACATATCGGAACGCATTTGAGATTGAGTACGGCGTATCATCCATAGACGGATGCACAAAGTGAATGAACAATTCAAACGCTAGAAGATATGTTAAGATCTTGCGTTATGGATTTCAAGGGAAGTTGGGACGAACATCTACCTTTGGTAGAATTTGCTTACAACAATTGATTTCACGCTAGTATAGGCATGCCGCCTTATGAAGCGTTGTATGGAAGGAAGTGCAGAACACCAATTTGCTGGGATGAAGTAGGTGAACGTCGAATGTTGGGACCTGAAATGGTACAACAAATGGCAGACATGGTTGATCTAATACGAACTCGATTGGTAGCAGCTAAAGATAGACAAAGAAAGTATGCAGATCCTCATCGAGAGAAGAGGGAATTTGAAGTAGGTTCATATGTTTTTCTAAAAGTATCGCCATGGAAAAGGAAGATACGTTTTGGGAAGAAAGGGAAGCTAAGTCCAAGGTTTCTAGGACCTTTTGAGATTTTAAGAAGGGTAGGAGAGGTAGCTTATGAAGTAGCCTTACCTTCAGAAATGGAAAAAATACACAATACGTTTCACGTGTCTGTGTTGCGTCGTTATAAACTGGACTACAAACACGTAATAGAATATGAGTCTATTCAAGTAGAAAAAGGCTTAACGTATTAAGAACTTCCGATATAGATTATTGATATGAAGGAGCAAGTCTTGAGAAATAAAGTAATACCTTCAGTAAAGGTAATTTGGAGTAACCACGATTCTGAAGAAGCAACGTGGGAGCTCGAAAGTAAAATGAAGGAAAAGTTTCCTCATTTTTTTATGTAAGAATAGCGAAATTCTGGGGAAAGAATCCTTATAAGGAGGGAAGAATGTAAGGCCCGAGAATTTTGAATTTTGAATGAATAAAATTTTTATTTGATTATGTGAATTAAATGAACTTAATTGATTTATTATGCGAGTAAGATGTTCGAAGGTCATTCTATGACCTAGAATATACGGGTGTGGTTAGTATTCTGGCTTTGTGCTAGGATTAATTGTTGATAATTATCAAGACGTAAACGAAAGTTTTCTGAGAATGTTTGTGTAAAAATCCAATAATAATTTCATTGTGGCGAACGAAGTTTTTGCTTGCGCACGTAAAACCTAAGGGTTTGTGAAAGAGGTTTCCGAAGGGAAATGAAATGCGTATAGTCGTTTCGATGAGTATACATATAAGATACGAATATTATGCTAGTATGAATACGAGTATAGTATCAAGAATAGTACAACGTATAATATAATTATTATATGAGTATTAGACGAAGAGAATACGTGAGTTATACGCGTAGAATACGAGACGTATTAATGGAGTATGAGTTAAGGGTTTGGTATAATCTAATTGGACTTAAACCAATAGCAAGCTCAATGAATTAAGTGTTCAAGCCCAAGTTAAGGCCCAATATTAAGTTATGTCAAGCCCAATTAAAAAGTAAACTGCGGGTCGAACCGGTGGGTCATGGGATGGGTAAGACCCATGGGGCAACCCATGGGAGGATCCATGAGAGAGTGGACTAGCCACTTGGTGGCCAAGCAAGGTAGGCAACTTGCTCACCAAGTACTTTACTTGGTGACAAAGTTTATAAAGGAGGTGCAATAGTAAGGAGGTGCCATTTGGACAATATTGCCCCTCATTTGGTTTTCTGTAAATACAAAGCTAAGGTTGAGCTTTTGTTGTTTTGAAAATCTTGTTCAACCTATATTGAGAGAGAGAAAAGCTAGAAACGCTTAATAATTCTACTTTCAAGCAAACCAATAGACGTTTATCAAGACCGTTAATTTCTTCAAAGGTAAATTCTCATAAACTGCAATCTTCATCCTTTTCGATTTCTTTCTCGTAGAAGAATTGTAGATTGGTGGAGCATGTTTATTGAGGAGATATAAGGATGTCTATTAATGATCAAATCATTGATAGGTCATGACCAAATAGAAATCGTAAGTGTTTACGTGAGTTAAAACAGTAGAAAGTCTTGAACATTAACTTAGTTAGGAATGAACGATTGGAAAACCGTTATAGCTACGAAATGTGCCTATTGTTTGGTTAGGATGACTATGATGAATCAATGGAGTTTTCCATTTTATTTGTCTTATAGAACATGAGTAACAAAGTTATGGCGAATTTTGCAAAAATAGACGTTAAACGTCAAAAACATAGAAATCTTGGAATAAAGGTCAAAAGTTGTCGTGTGACTTGAAAACGTTGGTTTCTAAGGTCAACACATGAGATAAGGTAATTAAGAGTCATAGGCACGAGAATCGTCGCATTCCGACTTATAACGAAGAAAACGAGTATTGAACGGTCGAAAACGTTAAACGAACGCTTAAAAAAAGAACTCAAAGGTGAATTTCGAGTTAACAGATTTAAAAATATGAAATTCTTATATAAACACGTAAAGGATGTAATTTGTGACTTGTAAGCTTTCGAATGGGTCAATTCGGATGTAAAATGAACAAATTAGGAAGCCGGGAGTTTCGTTAGAAAAGTGGACTGTTTTGCTAACTGGTGCATGAGTCGGTAGCAGTACGTGCCAACTTAGTGTATTTTTTTTTTACGCTTGGCGCCGGTGTATGGTGAGAGAAAATAAAAACGTCTGGAGACTCGCGCCGAAGCACGAGAATTTGTACATGGACTCGCGCCACAGCACCGAGTCCGGGTAAAACCTCTGGAGAGTGGCCTACACACAAAATACCATTGTAATGTAAGGGAAGACGCACTTAGCTTGTCACGGTAGTAGAAAAATGTTGACCAAGTTAGGTTTTTTTCCATTTGGTTGTAGACCTAAGGTAAGACATTGAAGGTACTTAATGCACATAAGAAGACTGAACTTAAATAATTTATAAAGTGACAATGTAAGAAGATTTAGTAAGGTTTAATAGAAATTAAACGAGAACGCAAGAACGTAATACATAAACTATAGATGACGTTCAACGTTGGTACTTAACCAATAATGATTGAACGTCGGTTAATGACGTAAGAACGTTAATGAGCCGTAACAAAGTATAGGAAGTCGAATCGACTTTAATAACGAAGTTAATTCGAATAAGACTAAGAAGAGAAAGATGTTGGTTAGAATCGTAAAGTTAGTTTGTTTGATAACTAATTACGGTGTGCTATGTGAATGTATCATGTAGATCCTATAAATACTGAGAATAGTTGAATTGTATATTCGAAGACGCTTGAAGGCAAGTCTTTCTTAACGCTTGCCTAACCTTCATGCTAGTTAAGTTTTATGTGATGCATGTTATACAATGCATGAATGGTATTAAAGAAAGGGTCGATGCCTGTTTTAACTTAGCTAGACAAGTATTGAAGAATTGATTGATTTGTTTACAAGTCTTTCGATATAGAACTGGAAACGCTATCCTATGCCAAGTATTTGGTACGGATGAGAAGGTAAGTTTGTCTATGTACAAACAAAAGTATTTTTCATCGATTATTCGATGGGCACGCGAGGTTGCCAAATGTTAAGCATAAATACGTTTAACGTAAGAGTGTTGATCAACATATAGTACAATAGGCTGATCACCTAGAAGTGCTCGTAAGTAAAGACGGGTGGATGGCTTTAGTGCCGGATATCCTTTTCAAGTATGAAAACGAAAAGGGTATGTTCATGGTCTATTGACCGGTTCATCATTCCTAAGCTATTATATATACTTTGGAATTACTATTATGACATGAGAAGTACTAGTCAAATGTTTCATAGTGCTTCGTAGATAATTGTTCAAATACAGAAATAAAGCATGTAATTGTTAAGGTGATATTCTTATTATTCTTTGTTAAGACTTGCTGAGCTAGTTATGCTCATTCTTGCTTGAACCATATGTTTACAGCTAAAGCCGAACAAACTGAGAGTTCTAAGAGAGATAAAGGCAAGGCTAAGATGGACAATTAATCGTCCTGTAATAGATTAGTGTATTTGTATGTAATATACTTATGAAGAACAACGAATGTATTCGGTTAATGAACTTGGGAAAGGATTTATTACAAATGTAATACAAAGATAGTAATTACACTTATTTTGTTGTTATCTCAATGGAATGATTGTATGGATTGTAGTATCGTGGAACACCATCTATCGGGTTGGAAGATACACTAGGTATGGCACCGCAGTCATGTTGACGTGGTGAATTCTAGGAACCAATGAGGCCATCGCACTTGTCACAAAGGTGCAGAGTAAAATCTGAAATGCAATACAAAGACTAGGAAGTAGATAGAGAAGAAAAGTTTTGAATGTAAAGAGAAGGAGAAGCGTATGAAGGGTGAATTAATTTCTTAATTAATGTAATGTAACCTCATTAAGGATATTATAAACCTGAAGTATAACACTAAAGGTAGGAGGTAAGCCAATTGAATGTAAACGTGAACAGTGTGCAATAAGTGTACTAAACCAATGGCGATCAAGTTCCGATTAATAATAAGGTTAGTAAGCCGCGATGAAAGACAATTAACTCGAACCGAGTTGTAATAATGGAATAATTTCAATTAAGTTATAGAAAGGAAAGAAGTTGATAAGAACGATGTAAAAGAACGACGGAAAGCCAGAACCATTAAATAATAAATCTAATATATGATTAGATTGAGAAGAAGGGTAAGATTCTTTAGGAACTATGTATGTTCATTCATGACCTAATATGGTATGTTATGTGGTTATATGTTGTAGAGACCGTAAAGACTCAAAGGAAATGTAATTTTATTGTAGTAGACGCTGAAGGCAAGTTTTTCTAAATGCTTGTTTAACCTTCGTGTTAGCCAAGTTTTCAAATGATTCAAGTTATAAGATGCATGTATGGTTTTAAAGAAAGAGTCGATGATAGTTTTAACTCGGCTAGACTAATCTTGATAGATTGATTGATTTATTTACAAGTCTTTCAATATAGAATTGCTAACGCTATCCTACGCCAATTATTTCGTACGGATTCAATGTAAACCTGAATATGAATAAACAAATGTATTTTTATCGAGAATTCGATGGGCACATGAGGTTGCAACAACTTAAACATACACACGTTTAATGGATGTAGTGTTGATCAACATAGAGTACTATAGGCTGATCACCTAGAAGTGCTCGTAAATTATGCCGAACTTATGTACTTAGTGTCAGGTTGTCCTTTTCAAAGAAACTATGAAACACTCATGGTCTTGGACCAGAATTGATGTTTTACTGAATATTGTTGTTGTAAAACGTTTTGAAGGAAAAGAAATGCTATTTTGAATTATGGATAGTACTTCATAACTATTATCTAGTTATTGAAGATATACGATGACTATGTTTCAAGCATGCTTTTTAAAAGATATTATTGTACTTGCTGAGCTTGTTATGCTCTCTCTTGTTTGAACCATATAAATGCAGCTTAGACCGAACGAACCGAAGGATTCAGCAAGGATAAAGGAAAGGCTAAGACGAACTTGTAGATTACCTATGTAATAGTATAGGTTTGTAATGATAATATTTGATATTATGACAAGAACAAATGCAACGGTTATAAAGAACCTGGGGAATGGTAGTATTGTTTTGGAATATATATACGACATAATCGTTCTTTTGAGGCATTTTAATTGAATTTTTGTGTGAACTGTAGCACCATGTAGCACTATATGTCGGGTTGGAAGAGACCCGGATTTGGGGGCGTCACAGAAGCACAACATAAATGAAGGAAGAGGTGTTCTACATTAAAGATTCAATGAACACTCTTCAGGATCGTAGTGTTGTCTCAATCAGTCAATGAGCAACATTCAACAAAACACACTACGATCATGTCCAAGAACATATGCATCAGAATCATAGATATCAGTCATCTGAAGATTGAAGCATTGGCAACGGTTCAATCTGAAGATTGATATTTGAACATTGCTAGTTGAGAGCATTCATGAAAAAGGACAATCTCTGATGTTCTAATCAAGAAGTTAGAAAGAAGAAAGAAAGAAGACTACATGCTTGACATGGAAAGGTGACAACTCTAAGGTGGTAGGTAAGGTAGCAGACTGCTGTGTCAATAAAGTCATAAAGGAGCTGTCACGTCACATCAAGTAGTCTGCACCAAATAACTCGAGATCGGCGAGGAGATTCAAACTACTTTCAATGGCTATATTCCAACGGGAAGATTAGGAAGGAGTATATATTAGCCAGAGCTTCAAGATCAAGAGTTACTGAGTTGAAGGATCGTTGAGTTATTGGAATGCTATAGTGTTAACTCTACGAGTTCCACCAGAACTAAACAGAACAAGTCTCAGTGACAGTGAGACTATAAAGGTGGAAGTGAAGCAGCCTTGAAGAAGGACTCAAATAGACTAAAGCTTCACTCAACAAAGATGAGAATGCCACTAAAGATTGAAGCTAAGCTGAGACCTGAAAAGGCCAAGAAGATAGCATTCAGAAAAGTGGCAGAGTACAAAGAAGATCCAGAGAGCCACTCTATAAATCACCATGAACCAAAAGCTGAATCAGAAAAGATATAGAATCATGTTTGCAAACCACTCAAGAAGGGTTCAGGGAATGCTAAGTTCCAAACAAAGTCTACCAAAAGCTCAAACACTTAGTAAACCCAAATGGCGATGGTGCACAGCTGACATTGAATGAAGATGAGAAGAACAGAATGAAGATCAGCTGTACCAGAGAAGATGTGGTCCAGAATCAAAGTAGAATGCAAAGAGGACTACGCGAAGCTGCTAAGTACAAAAGATGTTCAAGCTTAAAGACATCTTCGCAGCTCAGCACCAACAACAACAACATTAACACCAACAAGAAGCCAGGGCTAGAGCTCCCCCTCAGCTAGAGCTTTCTCTAGTGTAAGAACTTTAGGAAGCTCCCCCCCAACTCGAGCTGTATTCTCCTTAGTGGCTTCAGGAACCCGTTTCTCAGCTTCAGGTAGCCCTTTCCCAGCTTTGGGTAGCCCTTTCTCAGTAACTATCCTTCTGTCTTCCTCCTTTAACACTCCTTCATTGATAATGATGTACTTCTTGACTAGTTTTCTTTTTGACTTCTTAGGCTAAGCCACAACATCAGCGCTTTCTTCAGCTTTAGCTCTAAAAGGTTGATCAGGCTGAGAAGCTGTTGCAGCATCCTCTTCGGAAGTGGTGTCAAGTCTGGACTCTACAATCGGTGGTGGATCTATGATCGAAGAGAACGAAGACTTCTTTGACTTATGGCTACTTTTTCCTTTCTTAAACAGCTAAAAGATGGTAGCTCTATCTTCATCTTCTTCAGATTGTTGTTCTTTACTCTTCAAATTCTTCAGAGTTTCAGTGCATGAACTCTCTTGAGGTGCATCAGTAGTTGAACCTTAAGGCTCCTATGTCATTTGAGCCTTCATTTTTCTCTTACCCTTGCTTTTTCAGACCAAAGCAATGGGTTCCTCTTTGTTGATTTCTTCTTCTTCTTCAACTTCTCTTACAACTGACATGTTTCCTGGCAGACCAGACTACTTTGCTTCACCAGTTCTTCCACTAGATTTAGTCATATCCTGACATTTTTTGTTGGATTTATTTTCTAGTTTTCAAACAGCTGCTGGGTCATCCTTCTGTTGGGATTGATTGATTCTTCTTCATTATCCCCAATTTTGTTACCTAGTGCTGACTGCAGGATGATGCTTATACACCGCCCATAGAGCATCTTTCCATAGCTCTTTGATTTCTTCGAACTGAGAATCCATTTCCCAATCCAGTCGATGAGTAGGGCTCCATAGTTGAGTTAAACCCCAAAGTAGATTGCTGTCATGGGCTTAAGTTGCACTTCATTCATAGAGTCATGGCCAGAGCTCTTACAGCATATCCATTTACCAACAATGTCAGCCAAAAATTCATACCGTTGGGGAAATTCTTTCTTTTTATACCCCTTAACGGTCTGAAACTTTTTATGATGCATCTTCTTCAGTCCTTTATGAAAGTCGATGACCTCCATAGACGGAAGTCCTTTCTATTTGAAAACTAGGGCTGGGTTTATATATTCAACTTTAAGTTTAATTTCAATGCCCTTGACACTTGTGGTGATAACATCGTTCTCAACAACTCCATTTCTATAGAATTCTTTTACTAGCTTTGGGTAGATCCATATGCTGGTACCCAGAGCTTCTTCAAGATCATCTTTCTTTAACAAAGACAAAATTTTATGGAATTGAGGGTCAGCTGTCTTGAACTCGTAGAAGTAGAGTTTGTAACCAATGATAACATTTGAGGCCGCCATTGATTTCTTTGCACTGAGGTTGGTTGAGTGTTTCTGAAGGTTAGGGTTTCTACTGGTTGAGAAAGAGAGAGAGATAGAAATAAGCTTTTTGAACTTCTGATTTCAAAAAGATATTTTTAAACTGTACTTGTAACTTCCCTCCTCTCAGTCTGCTTACTGGGGCCTGTGTCAAGTTCTGCTTGGCTCCACGCTTTTAACTGATGTGGAATATACTGATTTGCTCTTAGCTCCCCCTGACCCAATTTATCCTTTAGGAGGACTACGATCGTCGAAGTAGCACTATGGTCGTTGAGGTTGCACTGCGATCGTTGAGGTAGTTATTACGATCGTTGAGTTTGCACAACGATCGTTAAGTTCATTGTTGAATCTGCTCTACGAACGTTGTCTGCCCGGGTCCTTGTGATGAACTTCAACTTTGCACTCCTTCTGGGTTAAGGTAGCTCTGGAAGGGTCAAATTCTTAGAATGAACTAAGGATCAAGTTTGTCCCTGAGACGCTTGACAGAGGGATTTCTTGGATTTGTTAGAGATACTATCATCACATGATGCTTCTTTGTCATGTGAAGGAAGCTCTATGATCATGGTATTTTATGTCAAGACAGCTCTACGATCGTGGACTTTCTTTAGTTATCTATACGATTTTGAACATAGCCTTTATATCTGCATGGTTAGCATAAACTAGAGCATAAATTTTATGGTTATAGATTTAGCATGCCTAACTCACTTATTAATTTATTAAATCTGGATTCATCTAGAGGCTTTGTAAAGACAACAGCAAGTTGATTTTCAGTAGGGATGTATTGTAAAGATATGGTTGCATTTTAAACATGATCCCTAATAAAATTATATCTTATTTCTATATGCTTAGTCCTAGAATTCATGACAGGATTGTGTGGTATTGCTATGGCACTTGTGTTATCATAATCCAATAGTAACGTTCAATTTCCGCATTAAAATCCTGTAAAGAAATAGTAGTCTTCCACAATGATTAAAAATCCAAAGAAGAAATAGAAAATATGAAGTTTTGGCTTAGTTCTACGTTGGAATCCTCTCAACGTGTAAAACCCTAGTTTTGTTCTCAAAATCACGTAAAAACTCTCAATGATCTGTCTGACACCAGTCAGAATTGTTTTTAACAAATTCTGACTATTAAAATTAAAAATTAAAATAAAAGATCGATTGTAGCTGCATCGGCGCATGCGGCCATGCGCTCCTCCTTTTCCTCCTCTTGGCGTGGTATGCATGTATGTAAAGTTATGGCTAAACCGAGTGATCGCGTGGGCGCACGAGTTTTGACCTTTGTAGCCACGCGGCTTCTGCAGTTTAGATTGTTGGTTATGTTGCTGCTGCTCTGTCTTGCTGCCATTGCATCTTTGTCATCTCACTCTTCCTTCATCCATTCTCATTTGCATATTTCCACTTGTTCCTTGCATCATGTGTCCATTAGCCTCATGCCATCTAACATCACCAAATTATGTCATATCCTGTACTTTTGCACCCAAGGGAGTTCTAAGTACATGCAATGCAAAATAAACAAAATGCAACTAAAAACACACTAAAATGTATTTAAGATAGGCGTAGTTCGCGTGAATTGATATCCGATAAGTAAGTATAAAACCCACTTATCATGAGCGTTGAGTGTTCTTCAACGTTTTTGTTCAGTGCTTGCTTGTTCTTTTTCATCTGCTGATGTTTTGTATATATGATGCCTTTGAAATGTATCCGTTGAAGACATTCGTTGAAGCATTAAATGCATTTGACATTTCTGAGCTTTGTTGGAGACTTTTCGTAATAACCCGATATTTTCTATATAATTAAATCAGGAATTTTGTGTATAAATTTTTTTATTATTATTTTAAAGGTGAGGATAAGTGCAAGGTAAAGTATATGTATTTATAAAAATATATTTATTACATGAATAATTACAAATACATTGCATCATTAACATATATAAAGATCAAGAGAGAGAAAGTCTACTAACTTGGCTCATTTTCTTACAAACTGATAAGTAGGTTTTATACCTACTTATTTGGTATCTGTTACTTAAATTAGTTGCTTAATCTCATGTTTCTTAGTTACTTTTCATGCATTTTGTGTTCGTTTTGTAGATTATATGCTTGGGAGCTGAAATCGCAAAGAATTTGTATGAAATCACAAACAAAAGCAATCCGGACATCATTTGGGCTTTCATGTTCTTGGTTTGGAACTTGGATTACTTTGTAGAGCTTCTTCTTAGCTTTTCGGAACATCTTAAATCATTCCAATCGGAGTTCGGATGCAAGAGTTATGACATTTGTACCAACGGACGTCGAACGTCACTGTTTTGGGTGGCCATTTGCATAGCAGTCACTTCGATCCCAATTTCTACCTTCATCCGTCCGTTATTTCTAAACTCTTGAAGAATAAAAGTTTTAGAGCTCGTCCATATATTCGCTTCGATAGGTGGCAGGCCTCGTAACTCTTTCCGGATCAAACGTTATGGCCATTTTCCCAAAGGACATCAGAGCAGAAAATGTTCCTTCACAAAACCCCCACCGAGGTTGGCATAAAAGCTACAAAACAGACCCCTAGCCCGCCGGGGCGGGCCCTCTACAAGCCTAGACCCCCACCGGGGCGGGAGTATGCCCAGAAAATACGATTTTTGCCCAAATTTGAGTTTGGGAAGGATTATTTCGATCCGATTGACTCAAGGACTTCCAAGAGGACTTAAAGACATATTAATAGACTTATAAAAGGAGGAGAATCACAAGGATTAGGGGGGAGATTAGATTGTAGAGAAAGATGATTTCATTAGATTAGAGTAGAGTAGATTAGATCAAAACTCTAGTTCTATTGAGTTTTGGAGATTGAAGAAACTTGGAGACCATTGAAGATTCAAAGCAGGAGCAAGGAGAGAGCTTCAAATCTACAGACAATAGATTCTATCTTCTCATCTTCTTCTATCTTTGTCTTTTAATGATTATTCAATTGTGGATTCTTAGTTTTAATTCAATAATCATGAACTAATTCTTTGTTTCAAAATACAATGGATCTTATTGTGTAGTTTATTTTAATATTCTCCGCTATCAATTATTATGTTCTATTGTGAGGATTGTCTATTATGATTTGGACTTAATTACTTAATTGCCTAGCTAACAATTACCGTGATAATCTATATGAACTCGAGAGATGAAGTATTGATTTAGATCTTATCATGATAGCATGTGTTTATGATTTCTGCTTAGATGGAATTCATGATTCGTGTTTAGGATAGAGATATGCCTTTACGCCATATGTACTCTTATAGAGAACTTGTGCTTTAAATCCTTTTTAATTGTAATTCACATAGAGATATAGTGGATTAGTTAATTAGGGTGTCTTGCTTAATTTTATCATCTGTGGATTTAAGTGAGTATGGGAATCATGCATCGAGAGATGGTTTAATCTGCTTTAGTGTTCTTGATTAACAATCCGGGATAGAGAATAATTGATGAGAAGTGTGTTAACTTAAATGAAGCAATAAGTGAAGTTGTGATCTTAAATCTTTGTAATCTTAATTTAACTAGTGGTAATTAGAATTAGTTTACTTATAAATTGAAATTCATTCATTTAAATAAGATTGAGTTGGTTACAGGTTAGTACTTGGTGATTTTTATTAAACAATTCCTCGTGGGAACGATAGTCTACTTTCACTTTATTACTTGTTGACCACGTATACTTGCGTGTTGTGCGTAATTAGATTTTACCCAATAAGGTTTTGGCGCCATTGTCGGGGAATTAATTTAATAATTATTTACCAATATTAATTTCAATCAAATAAGTCTTAATTTAAATATTTTTATTTTTATTTTTAATTCTCTTCCTATATTTCTCTCTTTTCGGGTACCATGGATAATTTTGCGTATCAATGGACATACATAAACATGACTCAACCAAGGGAAACAAAGATTGATGGACTTAATGCATTTTCCGCAGAGTTAGTACAAATTGAGGCAAATTCAAAGACGTTGGAGGTTATTGCAGCCCAACGGAGTCGAAGGATGGCAGTTACGTGTGACTATTGTGCTAGCAACCATCAAAGTCATCAATGCACCATCAGTTTTGAACCGGTACAATATAGTGGTGATGACCTCAACAACTATGTTGATCCTAACTATCACCAAGATTGGGGGTATCACCTGGATTTTTCATGGAGCTATAGTTATGATGACCGACATTATGCTCTAAATCCATCATACACACCGGAAGTTTCATGTCCACCTCTAGTGCCACAAGAGACAGATAATTCAAGGTTGGAGAAATTGTTGTCCAAGTTCGTAGCAGCAAATGAGGAGAAGATGAGTAATCAAGCGAGGTCAATTCAAAATCTTATGGATTAGATAGAGCAAATAACCAAAGCCATAAGAAACCTTCCTCCAAACACTTGGCTTTATGACATAGATGACGAAATTGAAGAAGAACCCGAACCAAATATACGACTAGATGAGCCACAAGATATCGAAAGTGTGGAGACAATTAGGGATAATGAAATAGAGGTCGACGAAGATCTAAATGGGTCTCCACCAAAGATCAAAGAGTCAGTCAGATTTGCAAAAGCATGCCCACTTGGTAGTCATGTCGTCGGCGAAGCTCTTGATGACATTAGAGCGAGTACAATTTTGAATTCATAGTGGGACGAGACAGAGAAGATAGACGAAGAGCCCATTGTGTGCGACAAGCTTCCATGCCCCAAAGTGATCACATACACAATGGAGAAAGCACCTAGCTGTGGGACGTTCTTGATTGAGATCATACCAAATCAGAGCATGCTAGGTGACTTTAATGCAATGGCTATCACAAATGGGAACTTATCAAAAGCTACATAATTTCTGATGGATGGAGGGTTCCTCAACTATCGAAGAGGAATTGGATAGCGTTGACCAGGAAAAGTCTGGCTAAAGGACTATAAATCAAGCGCTAACTGGGAGGCAACCCAAGAATTTTTATATTTATATGCTTTACTAGTTTATTTAGTAGATAGGAATTAATTTTCTTATTAAGTTCTCTTACCAATCCAAGTGCTATTATAATCCATATTGTCTCTCTTAATTGCAGGTATTGAAGGTTCAATGGACATACATAAGATTATGAAAAAGTTATTCATGCCAATTTGTTCCATATGCTTAATCTATTCTCCAAACTTAGCGGACAAGGAAAAGGATTGCTATATTTTCAGGGAAGTCCTCTACTTTACTTTTTTCTATTTCAGCCATTGAGGACAATGTCTAGTTTAAGTTTGGGGGGGATTTTAGTGTCGTATTGCGTATAGTTAGTTATTTACATTGTAGTTCGTATAGTTACATATAGTTTTTGCATTCAGTTTCTTGAAATAAAAAAAATTGAAAAAATTGAAAAATTAGTAGTTAGTTTACTATGTTTATATAGCATTTAGTACATCTTGCATGATTCCAGTGGTTAGATAGTTACAGTTTATTTTGGCCAATGATGAGATTAGAATTGGTTAAACAAGTATAGTACTGACTATTAGAGCTGTGATGTGATTTCTTGTTATGAATTGAGTCTTTTTCTGTTTGAAACTGGTATAATAAGGATATCACAGTAAAAACAACTTGTTAATTGATTGAGTTTAAATTGATACATAATGGGATTCTAAAGGATAATGCTAGTTTGAATGAATGAATGACAAGAATAAGTAGTGATGGCTAAAGTTAGACAAGAACCTAAGTTTGGGGGAATATTTGGGGTATATAAGCTATAAAAGAAAAAAAAAGAAAAAAAATTTATGAATAAACACCGTGGCGTGCTTGTCTAGTTTTGTGGCCTTTGTTACTTGAGTAGAAAAGCTTAGGGGATTGTCTTTACACCTAGCGCCCTAAGGTCTTAATGGTCCCGGAGTCATTGGTGAAAGCTTCGTTAAGGTAGCATTGAAAAGCCTAAGGAATAAGACATTGCATAGCTATGTGTATATAAACCAAAAGAAAAAAAAATGAATAAAACCGGAAATAAGAGCAAAAAGCCCCCGTAGATGAAAAATAAAGCATAAGTATCCCGTGTTGACCCTCGATATTGGTAATTGTTTGATTTTAGTTGGATCTATCTTATTTTTTGATTTCTTGAGTTTACACTGTATAGTGCCTTCGAAGAGACTTATTATGTGTTAAATTTGATTTATATCTGTTAACATTGTTGTGGAGCACACACACACACTATATTAGTGATAACAGTCTAAGATTTGATGATTGATTGGGAAGTTAATGATTTATTTTGATATGATGTATTATCATGTTTACTTGATTTCTCTAAGGCTGGTTGAATAGACTTGTTTATGTCATTACTGCTGGATTTTTAGGCATGTAGATTAGTTGCATTGCATAGCATTGTTGTTTTGTGTTTTTTCTTGATGACGAGTAAATGTTTATGTTTGGGGGTATTTGATAAGTAGGTTTTATACCTACTTATCTGGTATCTGTTACTTGAATTAGTTGCCTAATCTCATGTTTCTTAATTACTTTTCATGCATTTTGTGTTCGTTTTGTAGATTATATGCTTGGGAGCTAAAATCGCAAAGAATTGGTATGAAATCGCAAAGAAAAACAATCTGGACATTTTTTGGTCTTTCATGTTCATTTCATGTTCTAGGTTTGGAAGTTGGATTACTTTGTAGAGCTTCTTCGTAGCTTTCCAGAACATCTTGAATCATTCCAATCGGAGTTCGGATGCAAGAGTTATGACATTTGTACCAACGGACGTCGAACGTCACTGTTTTGGGTGGTAATTTGCATAGCAGTCACTTCCAGCCCACCTTCATCCGTCCGTTATTTCTAAACTCTCAGATAGGGGTGTAAACGAGTCGAATCTTAGTGAACACCTTCATGCTCAGATTCGGCTCGACTTGAAAAAATTGAGCTCGAATTCGACTCGGATTCGATAAGGGATTTATATTTTTGCGCTAGATTCGACTCGGAGCATTACTCGGACCTACTCGACTCGTAAGTACTCGACTCGTTTATAAAGCGAGTTACTCATGAGCCTTCAAATTGAGTTTCGAATATGAACCATTTCACTTAAAACTAAACCACTTCATATTAAGTTGGTTACTTAACTAATATTTATATATAAAACTTTTTCACTTTTATTTATGTATTGAAATTATAAAGAATGTAATAAAAATTGACATTCAATTCATTGATTTATTCAAGTACAAGTTTACACAATTTCATACTACACTTTATAAATTTTAAAGATTGATACACATATCACATATTTAGCTTAATAGCATGGATCAGACCAATATTCGAATATGATCAATCGAGCAGGTATCGAGTCTGGTTCGAGAAAAAATGAAATTCTCGAACCCTAATCTGAGCGAACACTGGTATGCTCGAATTCGACTCGTGTATCATTAAATAGAAAACGAGTATGGATCAGATTCGACTCGGAACAACTTCGAATTCGAGCTTTGGATCATATTTTTGAGCCGATCTCAAGTCGAGTACCGAACTACTTGGCTCGACTTACACCACTACTCTCAGAGAAGGAAAGTTGTAGAGCTCGTCAATATCTTCGATTTGATAGGTGCCAGGCCTCGTAACTCTTCCCGGATCAAACGTTATGGTCGTTTTCCCAAAGGACGTCAGAGCAGAAAATGTTCCTTCACAAAACCCCCCACCGGAGTTGGCATACTAGCTACAAAACAAGCCCCTAGCCCACTGGGGCGGGCCCTTTACAAGCCTAGACCCCCGCTGGAGCGGGGGTATGCCCAGAAAATACGAAATTTGCCAAAATTTGAGTTTGGGAAGGATTGTTTCGATCTGATTGACTCAAGGACTTCCAAGAGGACTTAAAGAAATATAAAGAGACTTATAAAAGGAGGAGAATCACAAGGATTAGGGGGGGGGGGAGATTAGATTGGAGAGAAAGATGATTTCATTAGATTAGATTATAGTAGATTAGATCAAAACTCTAGTTCTAATGAGTTTTGGAGATTGAAGCAACTTGGAGACCATTGAAGATTCAAAGTAGGAGCAAGGAGGGAGCTTCAAATCTACAGACAATAGATTCTATCTTCTAATCTTCTTCTATCTTTGTCTTTTAATGATTATTCAATTGTGGATTCTTAGTTTTAATTCAATAATCATGAACTAATTCTTTGTTTGAGAATACAATGGATCTTATTGTGTAGTTTATTTTAATATTCTTCACTATTAATTATTATGTTCTATTGTGAGGATTGTCTATTGTGATTTGGACTTAATTACTTAATTGCCTAGCTAACAATTATCGTGATAATCTATATGAACTCGAGAGATGAAGTATTGATTTAGATCTTATCATGATAGCATGTGTTTGTGATTTATGCTTAGATGGAATTCATGATTCGTGTTTAGAATAGAGATATGCCTTTACGCCATATGTAATCTTATAGAGAACTTGTGCTTTAAATCCTTTTTAATTGTAATTCACATAGAGATATAGTGGATTAGTTAATTAGGGTGTCTTGCTTAATTTTATCATCTGTGGATTTAAGTGAGTATGGGTATCATGCATCGAGAGATGGTTTAATCTGCTTTATTGTTCTTGATTAACAATTCGGGATAGAGAATAATTGATGAGAAGTGTGTTAACTTAAATGAAGCAATGAGTGAAGTTGTGATCTTAAATCTTCGTAATCTTAATTTAACTAGTGGTAATTAGATTTAGTTTACTTATAAATTGAAATTCATTCATTTAAATAAGATTGAGTTGGTTACAGGTTAGTACTTGGTGATTTTTATTAAACAATTCCTCGTGGGAACGATAGCCTACTTTTACTTTATTACTTGTTAACCACGTATACTTGCGTGTTGTATGTAATTAGAATTTACCCAACACAAACACCCAACTCACTCTCTCTTTCTCTCAAAACCCATGAAATTCTAGTGCTAGTTCAGTCACAAATCAAGCCCCACTAACACTCACAACAAATCAGAGGGATAGATTTAAGAATTTGTGCATAAAGGTATAAAACCCTAATCAAAAATTTAACCCTTGATCTTCTGTTAAAAGTTGTGTTTATGTGTTGTGTGACGCCCCTAAAATTTGGTATACATCACCCATCTTGAGTCGCCAAATACATGGTACAGAATTCAAATACAACTTAGTAATACAACTGTCGTGTACAATACGATAAAATATAAACTGTGAGTTTGAATACAAATATTGTCTACTAGAGATTATACAAACTCAAAAGGAGTCCTCATTACAATTATTATCACACTATTTCACAGAATAGTGAGGACTACTAATGCACCATCTAGGACCATCACTTTGTTTCCCGACTAGTCCCAGCTACGTTCTCATTTCCTGAAGAGAACAGTGAAAGAAAGGGTGAGCTCAACTAGCCCAGTAAGAAATATTATGACTAAGATAATGCAAAATAATTTATCGTTAGCCTTCAATAGTGTTAAATTGATAAAATATAATAACTATCAAGTTTAACTACAGCGGAACAAGCAATCCATTAAAAGAGTCTAGTAGGGAATAAAATCTATTATCTTCTATGATTTAAAAGGTTTTTCATCACTTTTATCGCTGGGACTCAGCATAATAAATAATCCACATCATCGAATCACCCCTGCACTACGGCCAAGGATATTCTTCAGTATCACGACCACGAATTATCCATGCACTACGACTTATGATAATCATGTTTTCATCAACGGTCCTGATCATGCCATAAAATAATTCATATTTGCACTACGGCTAAAGAGAATCCATAGCCATAATCATACCAAAAACTTTCCATTAATGCACTACGGGCCATTGAGGACTTTTTCCACATCATTTATAACATTACGGTTATGATTATACCGAATAATCCCTGGTCATAATCATACCAAGTCCATCTATGCACTACAGGCCACAGATGACTTTCAACATAATATAAACATGTGGATGATGACAATGATATAAGAATTCAATACAACAAGTTCAATAATTAATTTATCCAAGAACTGATAACGTTCAAATTGTCAACATGATACTGCTTTGTAGAGTAAAATTCAAGAATGCTTAGAAGAATATTTCCATGAAAAGATACTGGATGAAGCGCAAATATCAAAGATATTCCACTAATTTCATGGGTATAGAAGTCAATGTTTTAACCAACTGAGTATAATAAAGAATGGAATAACAAAAGAAATCACCATGCATGCGATAGACCGCACATGCAGGTTATTCCAACAAAATAATAAAGGATGGAACTAGGTTCGGCGTAAACGCACAAATAGGATATTCTGATAGAATAATAAATAATGGAACCAGGTCCGGTGTAAACGCACAGACAGGATATTCCGACAGAATAATAAAGAGCAGAATATTAGAAGAATGTCACCATGTAAAGGGTAGCCTGCGTATACAGGTTATTCCAATAGAATAATAAATAATGGAATAACAGAAGTTCTCTTCGTGAGTACAATAAATAAAATCCCTTACCGTAAAAGAATCTGAATATAAGAGTAGGGAAGGAGCAGAATACTTTTCTATAGCTTTTCTATAATTCCTCTCTCTAGAGTTTCAGTGAATTCGTAAGAAATAATGAAGGAATGAGCTTCTATTTATAGAAAAATAGAATGAATAGTAACTAATTCATGAACGGTCCAGATTGATTTACTATTAAAGCAGACGGTCCATATTGGTTTACTATTAAAACTTAAAACAACGATCTATCTTGATTTACTATTAAAACTTTAAACCCAATGATCCATATTGATTTACTATTATAACTCCACCAATGGTCCATATTGACTTACTATTATATCTTCAACCAACTGATTCAAAAATTAGCACATCTCCTCATGGAATAATATTGTACACAAATGCGAATGCACAATACTAGAGTGAATAGTAATGTAATAAGTGAATAGTAACTCGTGAATAGTAACTCATGAATAGTAACTCATGAATAGTAACTTGTGAATAGTACTCAGCTACACGAAAAGTTTCCGAATACCCGATTGAACAATAAATCATATTATGCATGAGATGATCATTTGTAACAATAATTGAATCAATAATATGAGAGATATGATGCAAACAATTATCTGTGAAAGTAATAATTGAGTATAACCGAGTGACTTCTCACGTAAGCATCAATAATCAATACCGTGTGCTCTATGCAACCTCGCAGACATCTTGTACATTTTTTAACAAGGTGTTTCAATAGTTAACGGTAAAACTTCCATCGTTATTTTCATAAAGTATTTTTGTCGTTTTCTCTATCTGATAATAATTCTATTGTGGGGTCCACCAATGATTGTACCATCGTACGGACATTCCCCGACAAAAAGAATATTCCCTGACCAATCGAATATTATACAACCACTTGCTTACTTTGCAAAATTTGTAAATATTACCCACAACTATAACACCAAATCAATACCATAATATAAAAAAAAATTATTTCAAGAAAATTAAATCTTTATTCATAAAATCTGGGGTCTCACAATCTCCCCTCCTTATGAAATTTCACCCTCGAAATTTCGTCCGGTTCTAAATTAATAATGTGGTTCGGGTCGTCCACATATTTATGTAACATCGATACGTTAAAAACGTTATGAACACGCGACATACTTTGCGGCAAAACGAGTCTATAAGCCACAGTTCCTATTCGATCAAGGATTTCAAATGGGTCAATTAAATCGAGGGTTGAGATTTCCTCTCTTCGTCAATTCTTGCTTCTAGAATAACGCCCTCTTGAACCTTCTTAATTATTCACATTCATCAGCTCCGAGTGTGTAGCTTGAGCAACTTTAACTTTATCGATTCAAGTCTATTCTAATCGTATATTCGTTATCTTCATGTGGGTCCCTAGAATCTTTAACTCTATCTCCATCATTTGTAAGTTATACGAAATGAGTCTTTGTGTTAACAACATCACACTCGTAAACTCATACGATCTTCTACTCAACGCGTCAGCTACCACGTTCATTTTTCCCACGATGATATTGAATGGTACGATCGTAATCTTCAATAGCTCGAGCCAACGTCTTTGGCACATTACACATTCATTTTAGGTGAAGAAAATATTTGAGGGTTTTCGAAATGGGTTTTGTACTAGGGCTAATACAAAATTCGATTTCACACTCTAGGGGTAGGCAAAGAAGTCTTCAAGAATACGTCAGGAAATTTATTAACAATAGAAATATCATTAAAAACTGTGACTCTCATCCAAGACATGGATAGCACGTCACATTGATACCTATCAACTTGTCACCGTCATTCACGACGTTGCTCTGAGTAAAGTCGGCGGTGCATTCCACGTAAGAAAGTCAACAACGAAAGGATCAGGGCTCTTTACTTATGGCTTGATATGACAATGATTGACTTTAGTTGTTTGGTTGCTTTGAATTCGCATAACAGGTTGGTTAGGAGTATGAAAGCTAACAACCTTACGAAAAGCATGATGAGTAGTTAACCAATCATTTCCAAAAATTACATCAAAGGCAAGTATTTTCAAAGAGATACGATCGACAAGTAACGTGAAAGTGTTGATTTGAACAAGATTTATAAATAGTGGAGGTAATGAAGGTTTCTCCCATCTGAGTTTAAACAGATATATCCAAGTCTAACTTCTCCAGAGTTAACTTCAAACATTGAACACAACTAGGTGAAATAAAAGAGTAAGTAGAACCCAGATTCAACACATTATAGACTTCACAAGAGTTTATGACTAACATACCCGTGATAATTTTATTCAGGTTCCTTGTCACGAAAAAAAAACGCTCTCTCTTAAACTACCGGCTTTGAATTTTCTGGGACGGCCTTTGGTGCCTCCATCCTAGCTGAACATGTCTTCGGTGAACAAAAAAATCGGGCTAAGTGACCATCTCTTCCATAATTATAACATGCTTTGGACGGCATCGCGCAGTTTGGACTGATGTGTCCCTCCCCTCTGCATTTGAAGCATATGATAGGTGGTCGTTCTCCTTCCTTAACAACGGGTGCTGGTGCTGACGACTTTCCATCATTGTTGAATCTCCTCTTCTTGAAATGTCCATTCTTATTCTTTTGACCATGATTACCACTGAAGTGGTTACCATTTCTGGCATGTTGATTCCCTCCATGCTTATTGTCACCGCTTTGATGACTGCTCTCATTGTTATTATCATTTTGCCGACTGCTCTCTTTTCATTGCGTTGACTCGTTATCGCGCTCCACTAACTGAGCCCTTTTTACAACATCTGAATACAAACACAGTTTAAGAGAAATAAGATGTTGACGTAACTCCGGCTTCAAACCTCTTAAAAACATCAGCGTCATTCTCTCTTCATTATCCACCAAGTGGGACACAAATCGGGACAACTCGGCAAACTTGGCTTCGTACTGCGACACGGTCATGTTGTTTTGCTCCAACTTGATAAATTCCACCTCCTTCATGTAACGAATGCTTTCAGGAAAGTACTTGTCATTGAACAGCTCTTGGAACTTTTCCCAAGACATCTTCAGTGCGTTAGGCTGGGTACATTTTATAGATTCCCACCAGTGATCTGCATCTTCACGCAACATAAAGGTGGCAAAGGGAACCTTTTGCTCCTCGGAGTATCCCAATACATCAAATATCTTGGTGATCTGCTTTAACCACGTCTCCGCCTTAAGTGGTTCTGGCTTTCCCAAAAACTCTGGTGGTCCCAGCTCCTTGAATTGCTTAGCGGTGACCAACCGTGGGTTGCCATTTTTTCCTCTGCGTTATTATGAATGTGAGGCCGCCTTCCGATGTTGCATGAATTCTAAAAAACTCCTAAACGTATCGTCGTTTGTCAATTGATCAGTGTTGTTGTTTACAGGAGGATTATCGCCATCCTGTTGCACATTGTCCTTATTATTGATCTGTGGAGAATCAATGGTCTCCTGTGCTCCATTCCTATTCTCAACAATCTCGGATGTCATTTTAAGATACTGCCACAAAACAAAGGTTAATTAATATGTCACATATTATCCATATACTCTGACCGACCAATTAAATACCACATAAACTTAGGTAGGTCATACTAGCAAAGGAATTCCCCGTCTCTCCCCTTCTAGTTCTTGTCTCACATCTCAGCCAGGGATCATATCCCTAATCTTTCATACCAACTGTGATGCCCCCAAAATTAGGTATACATCACCCATCTTGAGTCGCCAGATACTTAGTATGGAATTCAAATACAACTTAATAATACAACTGTCATGTACAATACGACAAAACATAAACTGTGAGTTTGAATACAAATATTGTCTACTAGAGATTATACAAACTCAAAAGGAGTCCTCATTACAATTATTATCACACTATTTCACAGAATAGTGAGGACTACTAATGCACCATCTAGGACCAGCACTCTGTTCCCCGACTAGTCCCCCATTACGTTCTCATTTCAAGAGAAACGGTGAAAGAAAGGGTGAGCTCAACTAGCCCAAAGAAGAAATATTATGACTAAGATAATAAAAAATAATATATCCTTAGCCTTCAACAATGTTAAACTAATAAAATATAATAACTATCAAGTTTAACTGTAGCGGAACAAGCAATCCATTAGAAGAGTCAAGTAGGGAATAAAATCTACTATCTTCTATGATTTAAAAGGTTTTTCATCACTTTTATCATTTGGGACTCGACTTAATAAATAATCCACATCATCGAATCACCCCTGCACTACGGCCAAGGATATTCTTTAGTATCACGACCACGAATTATCCATGCACTACGGCTTAAGATAATCATGTATTCATCAACGGTCCTGATCATGCCATAAAACAATTCATATTTGCACTATGGCCAAAGAGAATCCATAGCCATAATCATACCAAAAACTGTCCATCAATGCACTACGGGCCAATGAGGACTTTTTCCACATCATTTGTAACATTACGGTTATGATTATACCGAATAATCCCTGGTCATAATCATACCAAGTCCATCTATGCACTGAGCCATGAGATGACTTTCAACATAATATAAACATGAGGATGATGACAATGATATAAGAATTCAATAAAACAAGTTCAATAATTAATTTATCCAGGAACTGATAACGTTCAAATTGTCAACATGATACTACTTTGTAGAGTAAAATTCAAGAATGCTCAGAAGAATATTTTCATGAAAAGATACTGGATGAAGCGCAAATATCAAAGATATTCCACTAATTTCATGGGTATAGAAGTCAAAGTTTTAACCAACTGAGTATAATAAAGAATGGAATAATAAAAGAAATCACCATGCATGCGATAGACCGCAGGTTATTCCAACAGAATAATAAAGGATGGAACTGTGTGCAGGCGTAAGCCTTACAGACAGGATATTCAAGCGAATAATAAATAATGGAACCAGTCCCGCTTAAAACGCACGCATGTGAGGATATTCCAATAGAATAATAAATAATGGAACCAGGTCCGGCGTAAATGCACAGACAGGATATTTCGACAGAATAATAAAGAACGGAATATTAGAAGAATGTCACCATGTATAGGGTAGCCCGCGTATACAAGTTATTTCAACAGAATAATAAATAATGAAATAACAGAAGTTCTCTTCATGAGTACAATAAATAACATCACTTACCGTAAAAGAAATTGAATATAAGAGTAGGGAAGGAGCAGAATACTTTTCTATAGCTTTTCTATAATTTCTCTCTCTAGAGTTTCAGTGAATTCGTAAGAAATAATGAAGGAATGAGCTTCTATTTATAGAAAAATAGAATGAATAGTAACTAATTCATGAACGGTCTAGGTTGATTTACTATTAAACGAACGGTCCATATTGGTTTACTATTAAAACTTAAAACAACGGTCCATACTGATTTACTATTAAAACTTTAAACCAACGATCCATATTGATTTACTATTTTAACTCCACCAGCGGTCCATATTGACTTACTATTATATCTTCAACCAACGGTCTGAAAAATTAGCACATCTCCTCATAGAATAATATTGCACCCAAATACCCGAATGCACAATACTAGAGTGAATAGTAACCAGGTGAATAGTAACTCGTGAATAGTAGCTCGTGAATAGTAACTCATGAATAGTAACTCGTGAATAGTAACTCATGAATAGTAACTCATGAATAGTAACTTGTGAATAGTACTCTGCCACGAAAAGTGTCCCAAATACCCGATTGAACAATAAATCATATTATGCAGATGATACTGTAACAATAATTGAATCAATAATATGAGAGATATGATGCAGCAATTACTGTAGCAATAATTGAGTATAACTAAGTGACTTCTCACGTAAGCATCAATAATCAATATTGTGTGTTACTGTGCAACCATGCGTATTACAGTACTTTTAACACCGGTTGTTTCAATAGTTAACGGTAAAACGTTCGCCATTATTTTCATAAAGTATTTTTGTCATTTTCTCTATCCGACAATAATTCTGTTGTGGGGTCCACCAATGATTGTACCGTCGTACGGACATTCCCCAACAAAAAGAATATTCCCCGACCAATCGAATATTATACAACCACTTGCTTACTTTGAAAAATTTGTAAATATTACCCACAACTGTAACATCAAATCAACACCATAATATAAAAAAAAATTATTTCGAGAAAATTAAATCTTTATTCATAAAATCTGGGGTCTCACATGTTGTAATATGTTCTCTGTAATATTAATCAATGATCTGGGTTGGTAGATAGTGGATCCATAACATCTAGATTCTCGAAATTGAAGTTTCAAAATAATCTTGAATTTTTTTTTTGTTGTCTGACAACCAAATGTCAGGTCATGTTGATCATTTTCTGTTTATAGTTTTTGTGTTTTGAAGGTTGGTACATGTAGTATGTCATGAGATCTATGTTCTAGAACTCATAGCAGGACCAGATCATGCATAGATTGATAGATATTATTGGTCAAAGGTCGTTGACCGACCATGACTGGACAAAATCCTTGTAACCCAGATCTTGCCCAAAACGGTCTGACAAGACCTTTGTCACCTCTGATCTTGCAAGTTGATGTTGATTTGTGTTTGGTATTGTATTCAAGTTATAGTATGATAGTTGTACTACATATTAATGCTTTTAGATCGCTTATATTTCAAACATACTGGATTTGAGGGATGGTCAAACGAAGCAGAAAGTTCACGGATGAGTTTTCTGGGTAACCCAGAAAGCTCATGAGCGTAACCGACATGGTTTGGCCGGACATACGATCCGCTATACATTGTTGTTATGATGGTTAGATGTAATATATATGTTCACGTGTATGTTGTCTACACACTGGAAGCATTAAACCACTAAAACATTACACGAGCAACAAGTAGTGGAAGCCCAAAGTAGGCTAGTCGAACTGTTCTTCATTTCAGGGTAACCCAAAAAATGAAGAACAACTCTGACAACTACTTTGAAGGCATTGATCTCTTAATTGTGATGAAGTGTGACATTGTTTGTTGTTGGATCATGTAGTCTTGCACTAGCACTACAAGATCTGATTAATAGCATGGCCAGAAACACATTACACGCTGTTTTAATCTTGGTCAAACATGGTCCCTCGTTCACTATCTATGAAGTTCTGTGTTTGGCCAAGAACATGAAGAACACCTATAGCGACGGTTCTGTCGCTATAGGCAGTCTTTAGAGACACTTTATTTCTAAAATTAATTATTTTATTTAATAATTAGAGAAAATTAGTTTTTAATTATTAAAAATACAAATTTAATTACTAAAAATTATTTTAAAGTCTAAAAATTAGTTTTTAATACTTTTTAATATATTTCATAAATATTTAATATTTTTGAAATATTAATGGTATTTAATTTATTTAATTATTATATTACATAAATTATTTAATATTTTGAAATATTTTTGATATTTACAATTATTGAACTACAAGATGGAGTCGTAGACTCGATGATTACCCGATAAAGTCATCGGTACACCGACATGTTTCAGAAATTGATCTGGACATAGATAACTTGATTAGATACGTGTTTGTTTGTGATCCAATGACTTTTTTTTATTAAATATGTGTGACAATGTGATTAGGTTATGTGCTAACTGCAATAAGCAATATTATGTGTTACGATATGTTATTCTAATCAATAAAATGATCTTATTATTGATAGGTTGCTATATAAAAGATAAAACTAAGTTGCATAACTATAAGCAGCGGATCACGCAAGTATCCTACCTTTTCATTTACTTTATGCAATGGACATAAATAAGAAAGTTTCAAAATTATATTATTATTGTGCCAGATTATTAACCCTATTGTTATATATATTATATCTGATTATTATTTATCAACATAGTATTATATTATAATTCAAATATTTATTAGGTTTGTTAATTTCTATTTATGGTTATACAAGTGTCCTCACTTGGATAATCATTGTATTTAATCACATGTTGATACACATTTATAAATTTCTAATATGTATATGTTAACTTAAAAGCCGTCTAAGCTAATTTATTTGGCTAGACACAAACTTATAGATTATTGTTGGATAAGATAAAACCTTACTATTATCCGACCAAATTGTTTTGGTTCGGATTCCTGACTAAGTATGAACATCCCGTATATGGGAAAACTTTTTTGAGCCAAAGGCAGATCAGATGAACGATAATATCATTTTTGCATGTAGTATTGATCAATACAGGGCATAACGGGCTGATCACCCCTTCGTGCTCGTAAGTTATGATGACGGTTTGCGAGATAAAGTTACATTTAACCTTTTCAAAAATAGAAAATAATGTTCATAGTCTGTCGACTAATCTCCAGTTATAGTCGGTACGTAGTTTCAAAAATTTGTTATAGAATTAATATATTGTTATTATGAGTTCAGCTTACTTCACAACTGTTGATTCATTGTAGAAGAGTCGTACAAAGAAAACATTTAATCCTTTCAGCTAATATTTATAATTGTTATTACTTGCTGGGCACCAAAATGCTCATCCTTGCTTAATTTAAAATGTTTTCAGCTACGTGTGAACAACCAGAAGGTTCGACTAAGAACAAAGGGAAAGGGAAGGTTGCAGAATAAGTTGGTGATATATTATGTAATAGTTTAACTTTATGAAGATAAGGATGATATATATTATCTATCAAGTATCATGTAACGAATGTATTAAAGGTTACGTACTTGAGAATAGACTCTGATATTTATGTAAATTAAGTTGTGTATTTATATTATTTTTATTATTATTAGTATTATTCCGCTCGTAGAAATGGTATCGTGAAGCACCGCGTTCGGGTTTCTGTTAGGTTTGTAATATTCATAACGCAATCAAATTGCATAAAAAGTGCGGAAGCGTGGTAAAATCAGAGTTTAAAATTTTACAAACCATATACCCGGATCATCCTTTATGCATAATTATTAATTAAACGAAAAGATAAAGAATAAATCATACCCTTGAAGATCGAGCTTCCTCAGGTACAAGTTCACCTCCAAATCCTTTCGCGTTCAATCTTGAATCCACCGGGTTTGGTTCCTTCCTTTGATCAACGTTAGCCACCCAAATGTTTGGCCTCTAGAGGTGATCCACCAAGGAAGAATAAAATTCAAGAAGATGGGGTGGTTGGCTAAACCCTAGTTTTTCTATCTCTATAGAAAAGGTGTACTCTCCCAACAACTTGGAATTATTACGTATGTTGAAAAATCAACAACCCATACCACCCATAATAAGACTCCTCTTATTTATAGATGTGGACAACCCACCTTAACAATTAAGGAATTGGGTTTTAATTAATTAATTCTTTTAATTAATTAAGCTCCCTAATCTTATTAGGGATAATTAATTAAACTCCTTTAACTAATTTTCCTTCCTAATCCAATTAGGAATAAATGAGAGTACTTATATTAAATTAATTCCTAAACTCTTTTAGAAATTAAAATAATAATAATTGTAATAATATTAATAAGACTCCTCTTATTAATTTATATTTAATATTTCTAAAATATTAAATAATAAATATTAAGCTATTTAATTTATTCTATCACCATAGATTAAATTAAATATACTTAATATATTATTACGATTATGCCATTAACTTCTTAAATAATTATTCTTCTTTTTATGGTGTGACCCTTTAGGTTCTCCATATTAAACCGGTTGTGAATAAATCAATTAGAACAATTCTAATCTTATTTAAATAAATAAATTAAACAATTAATTTATTTAAATAATATTTATTCTACAATAGGATAAGCCTCCCTAGCGATCAGCGACTTTCCGAGATAATATAGATTTCAACATTAATCATTAAAGAACCTTTGAGTAAATAGTTCTCAGACAATTCAATCCTTCCACCATACAATGTCCCAATTAAATATAAGACATGGAATTATTGTCAAGTCTTATTTTATTTAATTTATATATTTCGACTCTTAAATGCACAACTCAAATAATGCAAATTAGAAACTCCTTTCTAATTTCATTACGCTTTGGCCAAGGACTCTTTGGGTTGTCATTTATCGAATCACATAGGACATTTCTCTTCTTTTTATTAAGTGGTAGATTCTTTATTGATCATACATTATCTCCATATACAACTTATTATACCCAAGCATACCCTTTGATATACCCTAAGGGTCTTAAGGAATAAGTCAAAGTATAACTCATCATACACAAGATACTATGATGATCTCAATTCCAAGGATCACTTGTACTACTATCACTACAGAATTCCTATTGATGAGCAAATAAAACTCCATTAGGTATTCTTAGAGAGCCATGCGTCAAATGAACTTATTCTCTAATAAGCACCTACATACTTGCTTTAGTGTCTCCACACAAATGATCATGAGATCAATCATCCTCATCCAATGAGTAAGCAACGTATGTACCAATCTATCCGGATTCACTAATCCCCAATTTAGTAATCCAACGATTGGGAACTATTTTAGTTTTAAGCTTTCTAAGAATTTAGATCTCATTAGAATGATCATCATCATTATTCTAAAAGCATTGCTTAAAACTATGGGTTTATCACATATTATAAAACAAAGATCATGTAGATAATTAAAAGCCTTTAATAAATTAATACTTTTTATTAATAAATGAATAAGATTGTTACAAAGTATATGCTTTATCATCAAACATGATTGGCTTGTGTGCATACTACTTTCAATCTCCCACTTGCACTAAAGCCAATCGTCATGGTAACTCATACTCTTCTTCTCTAAGTGACGATTATCCTGCTGTTGGATAAGCTTTAGTTAATGGATATGTAATGTTGTTCTTGAGAGTCCACTATCTCTATAGTGATTTCCCATCTTTCAATGATTCTAATAATCAAATGAAAGTGCCACAACACATGTTTAGATCCAAGATGAGACTTGGGAACTATTCCTAGTTCTGTAATGAACTTTTAATCCAAACAATCAACTTGCAGCTTCATTTATAGCTATATACTTTGTCTTTATTACTAAACCAGCAACTCTTTGCTGTTTGGAACCTTTCAAATTCACTGCACCACCGTTCAAGGTAACACTTTACCTTAAAGTGGATTTTCTGTCGTCTTGGTCTGTCTGAAAAAACTTGAGTCTGTTAAGCCCTCTAGTTTTAATTCAGACCCACCATGTATGCTCACATCTTTAGTGTCGGTTAAGAACTTTAAGATGTTTTTCACTAACTCATAGTGAACTTCTCCAGAATATGACTGATCAACATCAGGTCTCGTACATTTCATTGCATACATGATTGTCACTCATGCAATCTCTCTTCTTTGGAGTCTATGGGGACTATTAAGAGAGATACACTCCATGGCTCATCAACATGAGACATCTCTTGGAGTTTGCCATACTAAACGACTTTAGCATCAAATGAATATACGTTCCTTGGGTTAAGTCGAGTATCCTCTTAAATCTATCTATATAGATTTATATCCCCAATTAAGATACTCTTCCAAATCATTCATGGAGGAATGTTTAGACAACTTTATCTTTACTGATTGTAGCATTGGTATGTCATTCCTTATCCGTAGTATATCAAAATATAATATTAGGAATGTCATGGCGCTCCCACTGTCCCTTTTGTACACACTAGAACTCTTACCTCACCGTATGTAACTCTGGATCATCATCTCTATGATGTGTACCTCATCATCATCATCCATGATGAATCCATACCTCCTAGGTATCTTCGGTACTATTCCAGATTTACGATTCGGTTGTGGTACAATAGGTCTATCTACAGGTTCCTCTTATTTGACTTATAGTGTTTTGTGGATCATGAACTTTTCAAGATCTATAATCCTCCCACTAGCCCTTTCAATGATAAACACCTTTATCTTAGAAGGCAGCGTGTTTCGCAACAAACACCTTTTGCTAAGTAGGATTATAGAACACATGCCCTAAACTTACTTTAGGATGTCCCACAAATCTATACATGTCAAATATTGTCCCAAGCTTATCCTTGAAACCTTTTCACATAAGTTGGACAACCCCTTATCTTAACATACTTAAGATTAGGAATCCTCCCCATCCATAACTTTTATGGAGTCTTGAAATGGATTTTGAGGTTACCATTTTCGTAGATATGCAGCCATTTCTAGGACATTATCCCAGAAGGATACTGGAATGTCGGTAAAATCATTATGGACCGTACCATGTCCAACAAGGTACGATTTTCATTCAGATACATCAATCAATTATTGCGTATCAGGATGTGTCCATTATGAGAAAACCATTTGAGATGATCTAGAAACTTATTGCACAAGTATTTATTCATTGATCTAATCAAAGAATCTTAATACATTGTCAATTTATTTCACTTCTGAATTCTTTGAACCTTTCAAATAATTCACACTTGTATTTTAGCAAATACATACATTCAACTCTTTGAATGATCATCTCCTTTTCTTACACTAATTTGTTCAATTTGCAAAATTATTTTTCACGTAAGTCAAGTATACAAAATTTATTAAGTAATATTCCAGTCCTATACAAAACATTATTATTATAAATAGAACAACAATTGTTCTTAATTATAATACCAAAGATTTCATTGTCCAACAATAAAATGGAAATAATATTTTTAACAAGAATCGGAATACAATAACAACTTATTGACTTAATAGATTTGCGTAGTAGGTATTACTAAACTATAAGTTTCTATGTCTAATATGGCAACCTTTGCTACATTTCCCGCACATAGGATTACTTATATTTGTTTAGCTTTCTATCGCTTGGTCCCTTCATAAATCTATATTTATGATAACCAAAGTCGGTATCCAATACCCAAGTAGAACCTTGACTTAAAGAAAAATTTATTTAAATCATGAACAAAATTGTATTTATGTAGAAACTTCACTAAGCTTCTTTTGGTTAGCCTCTGCAAGATGCTTCTTTTGCAGTTTCTTTCTAGTGTCCGAAGCTTATTGCGGTGGAAGCAAACTCCTTTGCTATCCGTGTCGATTTTGTTCTTGTTATCCTTTATTTTGCCTTTCTATTTACCTTCTTTGAATCTTTCTTCTTTTCAGAAGATCCTTTGGCCCCTACCAAGAAGACTTGGTCTTTCTTGGTTGGAAAGTGACTCTCAACATTTTTCAACATGTTAAGCAAATCAAATGAGACCGATATCTAGCTTGTTCATATGAAAATTCACAACAATTGTGAAAGGAGTCCGGGAGTGAGTGTGCAAGATCAAATCTTAGCTCAACTCTCCATCCATGACAAAACCGGTTGTCCTAATTGATCAATCAAATTGATTATGTTAAGAACTTTTTGTGCTGTACTATAGTGCCATTGGCCATTCTAGATCGGAAGAGCTCCTTAGATATCTCGATATCTCTCGGCCCTACTTTCCTCACCATCAACTACTTGATGTGCGGGGAATATAGTAGAGCATCCATAGTTTCATGTTGTGTGTGAAGCTTGTTACTCGTGGATACGAGCATGATGCATTGAGCCAATCATGCATCATCTTGCCACTTTCTAAAAGTAGCAATCTCTTCCTCAGAGGCATTATGCGCAACCATTGCGAGGATAGGCGTATTAAGGACATAAGATAGCTTTTTCGACCATGAGAACTATTCTCAAATTCCTTAACCAATCCGTTTAATTTGGCCTCAGTTAATTTAGCATCTAATATGCTTCGCAGATGATAGTAATTTTAGACATTGTAAAATTTCGTAAATGAATTTGTAATTAACAACATTTTAACATACATTCTATTATTAATTACCAAAATAAATTAGGTCTTGTTTTAAATTGGTATCTCCCACTATTTTCTTCAAACTATATTACCCTCACTTATATAGTTCGGCAAAATCTAATTAAAGATTTGCTAGTGAGAATAAGGATCCCATTTCAAATGTATATAGCCTTGTGGTGACACAACAAACTATATATAAATAAATAGGTAGACAACTTTTGTCAATTACATCAACTATGCAACTCCTTGTATTTTGCCTCTTAGATTATTTTGATCAAGTGGTGGCACATCCGAATCAAAATTTTGTGGTGACACAACAAAACAATATTGTTCAATTTTCTTTATAAGCATCAAATGTGATAAATTAACATCTTAAATACTTAATACTTGCCTTGTGGTGACACAACAAACTCATATTAAATATTTAATACTCTATTAATTTTATCATGCTAGAAGGCGACGTTCGATATTCCAAATATCTTTGAACGCTTAGGACTTAATATAAAAATTGAGGGGTTTGTTATTAATTTGTCTCATCTTGTTTAAGCATGCATATATATATAAAATCGCGTATTATATTAATGAACATGCGAAGCATGTTTGCATAATATATAATATATATATAGTATAAGCATGCATATAGAATACTATATTCTACGGATTGATTATGAACTTTTATTCTAGTTTGGTTCACTAGAGCCACCAAGTGAACCAAAAGGTCAAACCCCTAGGGTGCAAGAATTAATATTTAAATATAACAATTACATTTAAACCGGGCTCCATTACAAATGGGTCTTCAAGCGCTCCTTGCTTCTTGATCTCCAATTTTTCAAAATTAATTCTAACTATTCCTATTACAAAACTATTTAAAATAAATAGAAACCTTGATCGTGATCGAGGGAAGTACATAGGAGGAGATAGAATTTACATTGAGAAAAAATTAGAGAAGAGGAGGTATGCAGACCCATTTAATAAAACCCATACATTCATGCATCCAACTAAAATAAAATCCAATCGCATTGGTCAATAGTCCATAGTCAATCCCATTTATTATCATACACATCACCATATATGCATCAATAAATAACATTCATCTCATGAATAATAAATATTTAATATATATATTGATATCATTTAATGGGCAAATTTAGTTAGTATAAAATCTATTTTTGAATCAAAATAAACTCCTTTATTTTAATCCAAATTTAAATCAAAATAAAACTATTTTATTTTAATTTATCCTATTTTGAATAAAATAAACTATTTTATTTTAATCAAAATCTTTAATCAAAATAAACTCCTTTATTTTAATTAATTATGGAATCTAATTCCATGTAATAAAAAAAAATCTTTAATTAAAATAAACTCTTTTATTTTAATTAATTATGGAATCAATTCCATGTAAAAAAATATTAAAGGAAACACGAATATTTTTTTTTTTTTTTATTCACAAATAAACTCCTTTATTTTGAATAATATGAAATCTTATTTCATATTTAAATAAACTCCTTTATTTAAGGAAACACGGATTATCTTTCCTATTCACAAATAAACTCCTTTATTTTGAATAATATGAAATCTTATTTCATATTTAAATAAACTCCTTTATTTAAGGAAACACTGATTCTCTTTCCTATTCACAAATAAACTCTTTTATTTTGAATAATATGAAATCTTATTTCATATCTAAACAAACTCCTTTATTTAAGGAAAGATGGATTTACTTCCTATTGACAAATAAACTCCTTTATTTTAGGAAAAATAAAATCCAATTTCAACTCCAATTAGTTATCATGGAATCCAATTCCAACTCTAATTAGTTAGCATGAAATTTTAATTTTAAAATTAAAATAAATCTTTTAATTTAAGATTAAAATAAACCTTTTATTTTAAAATTAAAATAAACTTTTATTTTAAGATTAAAACAATTATATATATATAATATTCAATTTTAAAATTAAAATAAACTCCTTTTTATTTTAATATTAAAATAAACTTTTTATTTTAAAATTAAAATAAACATTTTATTTTAATTATAAAATAATTAAGAATAATATATATATATATATATTACGTTAACTTATAAGATAATCAGTTTATATATATATATATATATGTTAATCCGGAAAAAAAATTTGCATTCCAGGCTTTCCTTATTTAAAAGTGCCAATCGATCCTTACTCCTGACTTCCTTTTAATTTAATTAATCTGGTTGCCTTTTTATCCATGAAATCCCTTTACTTGAAAACCGTGCCCCTTGAATCAAAAAAAAAATAAAAAACGGTAGCTTGTTCACGTTTTTTTTTGCATTCGGCAACAGTAGTGGCTAACATGTATTCGGTAATTATAATAAAAATTGATTACCGATTTTTTTTTTTTTTTTTTTTTAATAAATTTTATACAATAAATTATGCCCAATTAAATTGTTCTAAACACATATCAATATATAAATTAAAACAATTAATAATTCGCATAAAGGTTTGGCTCTGATGCCACTGTTAGGTTTGTAATATTCATAACGCAATCAAATTGCATAAAAAGTGCGTAAGCGTGGTAAAATCAGAGTTTAAAATTTTACAAACCATATACCCGGATCATCCTTTATGCATAATTATTAATTAAACGAAAAGATAAAGAATAAATCATACCCTTGAAGATCGAGCTTCCTCAGGTACAAGTTCACCTCCAAATCCTTTCGCGTTCAATCTTGAATCCACCGGGTTTGGTTCCTTCCTTTGATCAACGTTAGCCACCCAAATGTTTGGCCTCTAGAGGTGATCCACCAAGGAAGAATAAAATTCAAGAAGATGGGGTGGTTGGCTAAACCCTAGTTTTTCTATCTCTATAGAAAAGGTGTACTCTCCCAACAACTTGGAATTATTACGTATGTTGAAAAATCAACAACCCATACCACCCATAATAAGACTCCTCTTATTTATAGATGTGGACAACCCACCTTAACAATTAAGGAATTGGGTTTTAATTAATTAATTCTTTTAATTAATTAAGCTCCCTAATCTTATTAGGGATAATTAATTAAACTCCTTTAACTAATTTTCCTTCCTAATCCAATTAGGAATAAATGAGAGTACTTATATTAAATTAATTCCTAAACTCTTTTAGAAATTAAAATAATAATAATTGTAATAATATTAATAAGACTCCTCTTATTAATTTATATTTAATATTTATAAAATATTAAATAATAAATATTAAGCTATTTAATTTATTCTATCACCATAGATTAAATTAAATATACTTAATATATTATTATGATTATGCCATTAACTTCTTAAATAATTATTCTTCCTTTTATGGTGTGACCCTTTAGGTTCTCCATATTAAATAGGTTGTGAATAAATCAATTAGAACAATTCTAATCTTATTTAAATAAATAAATTAAACAATTAATTTATTTAAATAATATTTATTCTACAATAGGATAAGCCTCCCCTAGCGATCGGCGACTTTTAGGATAATATAGATTTCAACATTAATCATTAAAGAACCTTTGAGTAAATAGTTGCTTGACAATTCAATCCTTCCACCATACAATGTCCCAATTAAATATAAGACATGGAATTCTTGTCAAGTCTTATTTTATTTAATTATATGTATTTCGACTCTTAAATGCACAACTCAAATAATGCAAATTAGAAACTCCTTTCTAATTTCATTACGCCTTGCCAAGGAGGACTCTTTGGGGTTGTCATTTATCGAATCACATAGGACATTTCTCTTCTTTTATTAGAAGTGGTAGATTCTTTATTGATCATACATTATCTCCATGTACAACTTATTATACCCAAGCATACCCTTTGATATACCCTAAGGGTCTTAAGGAATAAGTCAAAGTATAACTCATCATACACAAGATACTATGATGATCTCAAGTCCAAGGATCACTTGTACTACTATCACTACAGAATTCCTATTGACAGCAAATAAAACTCCATTAGGTATTGCTTAGCGAGCCACGTTCAAATGAACTTATTCTCTAATAAGCACCTACATACTTGCTTTAGTGTCTCCACACAAATGATCATGAGATCAATCATCCTCATCCAACGAAAGCAAACAACGTATGTACCAATCTATCCGGATTCACTAATCCCCAATTTAGTAATCCAACGATTGGGAACTATTTTAGTTTTAAGCTTTCTAAGAATTTAGATCTCATTAGAATGATCATCATCATTATTCTAAAAGCATTGCTTAAAACTATGGGTTTATCACATATTATAAAAACAAACATCATGTAGATAATTAAAAGCCTTTAATAAATTAATACTTTTTATTAATAAATGAATAAGATTGTTACAAAGTATATGCTTTATCATCAAACATGATTGGCTTGTGTGCATACTACTTTCAGTTTCAACTTCTGATTAGCAGTCTGGCCTACTGACACAGCAGACTGCTGTCTCACCTAACACCTGAAAATGTGTTTTCTGCTGACCCATAATACTTTCCTTAGCTTATTCAATACGCTTCTTTGTTATATACTAAGGATGACTGTTGTGTCATTGGGACTCCCGATGACTTCAACGTCTATAGTCCATTCCACATTTGTTGTGACTTTATCCTTAAACAAATGGACACGGTTCGATGCTTCTGACACAAACAGATGATGCTCTACGATTTTAATCGTGGTGTCTTGCCACCTTGGTGCTTGATCTGATACTAGCAAACGAGAAGACTATAATTTCTCTTAATTACTGGCACACTACGATCTTCACTTGCTTGTCTTATAGACTCTACGCTTCTGAGAGCACTCTATGATCTCTGAGTTGGACCACTCTACGATTCTGGGAGAGACCCTCCAAAGCAGACACACTACGATTCTCCATGCTCTACGATTCTGCCTTAGCTTTTGCAATCTCTTGATCAGCTTGATAGACTACGATTCTGTTGAAGCCTATCTATTAAATCTCAAGATATAGACCAACCTAACAAATTTGATCTTTTCATCTATACATTCATTTACAGAATGATAAACATCAATAGCTTAGATTAGCCTAACACATTTGATCTACCATTAAGTCCTTGTACATATATTCCTTGAAGGACTTTACATATAATCATGAATATTTACTTTCAACATCAAATTTAAATATGCAATCTCCCAACAGAATCTGTCAGACTAGGAGAGACAAATAAGAAATTGCAATTGTATGTGACATTGCCATGGATGGTGACTTATATTGTATTAAGTTATGTTTTCATGAATTTTTAAGCATTCAAAGTTATGTAATGAAGTTATTGATGAGTGAATATTATTCATTTATTTTGATTCATTTATGTTTAGTTTTATTGCATGTTTCATGTGTATATGAGCTTATTAAGGTGTTTAATGATTTTAGAATGAATTGGAGCTAAAATGAGGGAAAAAGCAAAATTGTAAGGTTTTAGCATTAAGTTAGATGCATGGTCTTGACTTGGGACTTGGATTTTATTGTAGAGCTCTTCCTTAGCTTTTCGGAACATCTTGAATCGTCCCGATCGGATTTCATATGAAAATTTTATGATATTTTTACCAAACAGACGTTGAACCTCAAAGTTTGGAGTTACAATTTACATAGCAGTCACTTAGAGCCCAATTTCGACCTTGATCTAGCTAGAATATGTCAATTTTTAAAGAAGTAAAGTTGTAGATCTCGCCGAGAGCTTCAATTTTATAGGTAGCAGGCCTCGTAAATCGTCCCAGGTCAAAAATTATGGTCATTTTACCAATGGACGTCGTAGTAGAAAATGGAAATTCACCCCAGCGAATTTGAGCGAGAAAATTGGGAAATCTTGGATTTTTAGAAAGTTTCTAAAAGAAGATTTTGGCAGCTTTCTACATGGAATGAGATTGATATTTCTATTAGATTTAGGATATCTATAAACCGAGATTTATTTCCAAATTGGATTCTATTTCTTTATGGAAAGTAGGGTGATTTGTAATTCGTTTTAGGATTTGGATTTCTACTTCTCATAGGATTTAGGTCTTTGTCTAGCACTATAAATAGAAGAGGACAGTCAGGATTTTTTTCATTCAATCATCTACTACATTCTCTCATCTACAACATTGGAGGATTGAAGACATTAGCTAAGTTCTTTTTATTCAGTTCTAAGGGATGTTGAACCTTATTTATAATTAATGGTTAATTGAGTATTCATTATTTATTCCTTCTCACATGAAATTCATTCTTGATAATCTGATTTAATTTCTGAATGTTATTTGGCTTAACTGATTTGATTTCTGCATGATTGAGTTGGTTAATGAATATCATATGCTAGATCAAGGAATAATATTATGTGTAATTGATATTGTTCCTAACCACAAGTAGTAATTAGTAATACCTGATTGTGGACAAGCTTTTGAGTATTGCTATGATTATCAGAAGACAAGTTAAATAATCCGAGCTTATGTGTTTGTTGCTTGAAATAGTCTAATTTCCTAATTCTTAATGCTACTATTATATTAAATCTAGATAGCATGTTCTAGGTTATATAATGGTTAGAATCTTGTGAAGAGCTTGTTTCATTGAGTGACAATCTAAGGGGAGTTTTGGGTAGTATAGCTTGTTTTTACCTAGGGCTATTAGTTTCATTAAAGGGTAAATAATGTTAAACTATTAATCTATTGTTGTCAAAAAGTGATACTGAACTGAAGAACTGAAACTTTTTATTCATTGTTTATTCTTATTAGTGTATTCTTGTTTATTTAGTTAATTAATTCAAAATCCCCTTTTCATTAGAAATCATAGGATAAATATAAAATAAATCACTCTTTGTAGGATCGATCCTTGCTTACTACTGTGCTAATTGTTTGAATTTGCAAAGTGAAAGTGAGATTAATTTAGGAGTGTTTTCATTTCACGACTTTGTGGGATCGATCCCAGTTATGTTTTCATTTCACGACTTTGTAAACATTTCAAGCTATGTAATGAAGTTATGTTTTCATTTCATAACTTTGTAAGCAGTATAACTTTTTGTACCATGTATTGTGTATTGTGATGAATTTTTATTCATTCAATCTCAACTTTTGTGATTTATTTTGAGCAAATGAAATGAATACACGCCTTCTTGATGCTCGTTTTGTGACCAAAACACATATCCCTGTTTTACGACAAAAAATAAGTAGTTCCTTCAGTTTAAAAAAGGGCATGTGTTTTATCCTTAGAACTTATAATACTGATTTTGCAATTCGAGTAGAGTATGCCAAAGAATTTTTCCAAACCATGCCTTTCTCTCCCTTCTCATCCGTAAAATTTATCTCAAAATTTTTTGCAAAATTTTGACCCAAACAATGTGATACCATGGTTGAGTATAAAAGCCTATGAAACGAAAATTAATAAGACAATGACTAGACTATATCAAGAATCTTACAAAAGCTCAACATAGCTTATAAGATGCTAGGAGGCTAAACTTAATGTAACAAAGGAAGATGAACATATCTTAACACAAGAAGATAACTTATAAAATTTGTAATGCAACCATTAACAATCCAAATAAATATAAATCCCATCAAAACCAAGAGAGTATTTTCTTTTAACTTAAAAACTACATGTCTAAACATTGCCAGAGATTGACACAATAACATATTGGCTGCAAGCCAAAAACTATTTCAAAAAAATCCTATGTGAGGTCACTTTCATTTACAATCAGAAAAGCAGTCATGATGTAACTTGTAGGAAGCTAAAGTTGCCATTATACTATGCCTAAGAATAATGTGAAGTTGCACTTTTTTTAAATCACCAAAATCCAAAAACTATCTTAAACTTCTGAAACCATTATCATCTGCACTAAGCTTTCATTCCCATGTTGGTATTGAAACTCTACTGTAATGTTTATCAAAGATGTGATATCATCTTTGCCTGCTATACTAATCATGTGCATTTTTATATGTTATCGCCAACCAGATACAACAAAATTCTATAGTAAGAGACTAAATCAGCTCAGAAGATAAAATTATTCACCATTTTAAATAAAGGGAAGATTAAAATAAAAAATTAAACTTGCCAAAAGAAATACATTAAAAATGTACAACTAAACTTTGTCAACCAAAATTTCAGTTCCATGAATTTTCGTTTGAGCTAAGTAAGAGTAAAAAAAGGTAATTATAACTTGAGTAATTCTTTTTGGTAGTACATACCTGTGTTGGTGCTTGAATTAAAATAGCCTCCAAAACACCCTCATGCAAATCTTTAGGCAACTTGATCGTGGTCACATAATTGAGGATGATTTTATAGAAAGGGACTAAGAAGAAAAAAAGATATATGTTTGAAAAATATGTCTACATACCTAATATTTGGTGCCAAGTGTATGAGAACAACAACATTCCTCATGTTATCTGGTGGTTCACATAATTAGCAAACATTGCAAATATGGCTCCATAAAAATAGAACTAACTAATCATTTACAACAAAACTTAACCAACCAAAAAATCAAACCAAACCAATAAAACATGTTCCAAACTATTATAAGCTTTGTTATTAAACATCATGTGTCATTCAACCATTCTAAATTACCACAAATGTACTATAAAACATCTAACCATCCAAATTACCACATAGCTTTGTAATTAAAAGTCTTAATTTTCCAAAAGTATTAATCAAAGGGTTAAAACCATGTGAAATAGAACATTCTAAATCAACCCCAAAAAATATACTAAATTTGCCCCAAAAATACACTAAAGTGAAAGTAGTGTGCATACAAGCCAATCATGTATGATGATAAAGCATATACTTTGTAACCAATCTTATTTATTTATTAATAAAAGTATTTTGGTTACTAAAGGCATTTGATTATCTATATGGTTATGTTTTAGTAATATGTGATAAACACATAGTTTTAAGCAATGCTTTTAGAATCATGATGAGATCATGCTAATGAGATCTAAATTCTTAGATAGCTTAAAAATTAAAATGTTCTCAATCAACGGATTACTAAAAAAGGGGATTAATGACTCCGGATAGATTGATACATACGTTGCTTGCTCATTGGATGAGTATGATTGATGTGATAACCCGAATTCTAAGAAATTATTAAAATAAGAATTTAGTAAATAAAACTCTTATTATAAGATATGTCAGGTTTGAATAGGAATATATATGTGTTATATATTTTGAATATTGTGTTATTGATGGAAAGAAATACCATAAATGAGATTGTATAGTTGGATAAGGAAAGATAGAATTTTAAAACATAAAGTTGATTTTTAAATTATTAAACAAAATAGTAAATAATGATGTGAAATCAAAGAGGGAATTGATGTTAGACAAGTTAACACTTAAAGAAACATGTTCAAAGTATGAAGGTTCTATTTCTGCTAATACAGAACTTGTCTGCCTCTAGACTTGAGGTGGCGCAGCTGCGCCACTTCCAAGCTTATGACTAGCGCAGCTGTGCCGGTCTGCACAACGTTCTGAGTGAGTTAGAAAATTTTGAATTTTAAGACATGTATATTAATGGTTAATATTTGTCATAATTGGCATTCAAGTTGTCCATTAAGGGATTAAGTTAGCAAAGCATGATTTGAATACGCGTTAGTTTATTAACCTAGAATGAATATTGATTAATCAAGTTATATTATAGAATATTATATAGCCTTGTGTGGCAGTAGCGTGGAATGAGAAAGAGTTTATTCAGTTACATAAGACAGTGAAATAATATATGTTTTTTACATAAGATGATGAAAGGAATATGTTAAGTAAAAGTTAATATTTTATGTGGTGGTTAAAGAAAATTATTTTGGAACAACTTATGGAAGAAATGGAAGAATTATATTATATTAGTTAGTGTAGTACATACTAATTATTATAAGGAAATTACTATTTGGATAAAGGTGTTATGAGTATAAGTTCATAGTATATAATCATTTAAGGTAATTAAATATTAAGGTAAAGTGTGACACCTAAGGTCTACATTAAATGAATATTGAATAAAGTGGAAATGGGGAAAAAGCTAAACGTGGCCTAGACCCCAAATATTTTACTGTTGAGATAATGAACTTGAGTTATATAACTCTAGTAAGTGGGATAAATGATCCTTGTATGACATGAGTATTAAAGTTAAACGAGACTGAAGGTTTAACTGTAATTATTACAAGAGAATTAATGGTAAAGGAATAAATGATTGATAATTAATTAATCATTGTGATATTTATATGTGATGAAAAATAATGGGTTGAGAATACCCAACTGAATTATATTTAGCCCACTTGAAATATTATTTGGACTAACTCCATGTACCTGAGATACATGAATATAAGTGTTTAATATATTATATATGAGTATATTGGAGGGCGGGTACATAAATGACAGTGTATATGTGTGCCCATAACTTAATTTAACGTGGTAATGGTAAGTCATTATAATTGATTTAATAAGCCCTAAAGGAATTAACTTTAGTAGAATGTAGACTATTTTACTGATAAGTTAGAGGAGTAATGTGGCTTATCCCAAAATGTGTGTCTCAACTCATTATAACTGTCGTGTGATAGGCAATTGGCCTATCCTATTCCTTCTTCACTAAGTAGTAGAGCTGATGATGAAGTAAGGGATGGAGGAAGATGTAGTTGGTCACCAAATCCTCTCAATCCACTGGGTTCTTCTTCTTCCTCTTGGTTTAAATTGTTGGGCAAAATCATTGTATGGACAACACTTTCTCTATAAATAGAGACTTTTCCTTCTCATTCACGTTTGTTGAGTTGTCTAAGAAAATTGGTTATGGAAGGTTAGTAGAATTGAGAGCAATGGGAGCTATAGTTAGCAAATTCAAGCAATTAAGCGGTAATGTTACTGAAATTAATGCTCTTGAGTTCTAAGTTTTGTAATTTCTTAATAATGACAATAAATACTTGCTAAGTAAGTCAAAATTTGATGGCTAAAACTTGTTGAAATCTGTAAATTGTTGTTAGATGTTGTTAATATGGTTAAATACGAAAACAACGGATGTTCAATGGACCAATTTGGTCCAGAAACAAATCTGGGATGATGAAATTTGGTAAATATGTTAAAAGATGAAAAAATAGCATAAACCATGATTTTGAGTAATCAAATTGGCTGTTTATAGAGTTTGAGAATTGCTATCATGTTAGTTTAGTGTTATATGCATGTATAGAAGTAATGTTATTAGTTTAAGCATGTTGCATGATGAATGTTGCATTTGGGTTTGGATTCTGAAGAAGTAGAGCCATTCCTAGAACCATCCAGGAAGGGCGTAAGTGCACCCATTCGTAGGCTATTCCCCAATATTACCGCACTAAATGCGTTATGTCGAAAAAAATGCTATGGGGGCGGTCTTGTTGCGTTGTTCCATAGTATAATATGGCACATGATTCGCCACGTACCTTTGGAATGATTCTTGACTTTTTGGTTATTCCAAGCATCATGGTTTGACTTGGTTATGAATAACAATAAATATTACATGTGCGTTAAAGTTGTCTTACTTATAATGAATGTGCATTAGCATGATTTAGTATAGTTCTAAAAGAAACTTGAAGATTGTGAAAACAAATCTAGACTAACCTTGAATCTTTTGAATTCTGAAATTTGTAGCTTGTGTAAATGGCTTAGTCATTCATACAAATAAGTATAACATATTGTAATACCAAGGAAAAAAAATTAAAATAATAATAATAAATATTAAATAAATAAAAAATTAAATTATTTTGTTTTGAAACATATTAATTAGACTTTGTCATTTATTTGCGTCAAACTAGTTATTTAATTTATATAAGCTAATAAATAATAATAAGTGATGAGTAAACTAATTTGATAAAATTTGGGCCTTAAACCTAATGGAGTTTAATTTATGGGGGGTAATATTAAATCATTTTATAATTATGATAATTAATAAAAACTTGTTAGTAAGTAAAACCTAACTACTTGCACCGCATCTCATACCAACCGAGAGGGGGAAAAAAAACTTTTGCGTGAGGCGGCAGGAGGCGGTAGCGAGAAAAGGAGAGTGAAGAATTTAATCAAGGTATCTATCTAATACTTGAAAATTTGAGATCAATTAATTGCAACAATAACTATATATATATATTGTGTTGATGTTAAAATCCACATACATGGAATCGGTATATTGCATGTGCCCGTGGAATTGATTAGGTGTTGTAAACATAGTGGGTTGTATATATATAAATATATATATATATATATATATATATAATGTCATGTGAATGGAATTCCTAAAAAAATAAAATAATAAATAAATATTTCGTAGCCTGCATGATCAAAGCTGCTGTGATAGAAACATGGATGGATTTTTTTGTATATATATCTATTATATACATGAGTATATTAATTCGTTAAAAAAGTTGATTAAAAGATTATTTATTATTTAATTCAAGTTATTTTGTAAAATTAATATAATTGGAGAAATTAATGTCATATTAATATAAATTATAATTATTAGGTAACTTATAATTGCATTATTATTATTATTATTATTTTATTAGATCGAGCGAAAGGAATTTAATGAGTATATTTAGGATATAAATTTGGGTATTGCATTATCAATTCCAGGTACGGATTCCGTACTCTTTCAACGATACTTTTTTTGTTTTTGATTTGTTCGTTTCATTTTTCGTTTCGAAATTTAATAGTGCCTCTCATAATTGTTCCTTGTCAATTTATTGTGATAAATTGCTTTTGCCGTTGTATTAGAACTCATATTTGTACTCTTTAGGCTAGTGTATCATGTCTAAATTTTATTTTGATATTTATAGTGATGTGCATATAATTATATTTTAAAGACTTGTGTTGATGATTCGTTCGATTTAATATGTACACGTTAGAACCCCTTTGTGTTGATATTTTGTCGCATGTGTTATGACATTATATTTTGTTAGAATATCATAGGGTATACCTGAGCTATAACCACCTGTGGGGGTACCACAGGCATGTCCTCTTTGCACCGAGGCATGACAACTTTCGTGGCGGTGTGATCAGTCCACGGCATCTCCGTTTGTACTCTGTTGGGAGTTGGCCATTTGGTGTTTTGTTGTGGGAGGCATGTGGGTCGACCCTATTTTTCTGTTCTGTTCTGTTCTACGGATTGGTGATGTTTGTGCCAAACACGCCTTCCGATTTGCATGCATCTGGATCCGGCCGGTCCGATGTATGTTATACCTGTGTGGCATTATATTGATTGCATGCGTGGCATTATTTGACTTACCTGTGTGGCAAGGTATATTTCTATTTTGTTCTGAGCTCGGTATGAAATAACACCCAGCCATTTGATTCAGCCTATTATTTCGTTGTGTCAGTATTGTTCGTTTCATTTCAGTTTGTTTCGTTTAATTTCATTTAATTGAGTTAGTTACTTCGGTTCATTATTTGTATTCCATATCCGTACTGGGCATTTGGCTCATGCTGTATTTTTCTTCCGGCAGGTAATCAGGGGGATTAAGGGCAAGTGTGACGAGAGCTTCCTTTTATCCAAATGGTTTAGATATTTTGTTTAAGTTGTGATCCAATAGTTTGTTTGGAGTTGTAATAATGATTTTAGTCATTTTGTTATTTATTATGGTTGACTTATGGTTTTTATCATATATTAAGACTACTCTTTTTTGGCTTTGAGCCTTTCTATTAAATTCATCAGTTTTGTTATGTTTTGAGTAACCTCTCTTTCTACTTCGGAAAGGGGGTGTTACAAAGTTGGTATCAGAGCTTAGGTTCTTTCTTGTAGAAAACCTATTTAGGTTTGACCTGTAAGTTATGGGTAGACTTCTAGGTTAGGTTTTGTTCTGTTTGATTTTCTGTTCAGCTATTATATCAGTTATATTCGAATTTGTCTCTAATCTGCTTTGTATATATTCGTGATCTCTTTCTTAGATGGCTCGTAGATCCGCTAGAGTTGTTGGGAGGCAAGGTGACAATAGGGGAAGAGGTGAGGGTCCACCCAATGAGCAACCTAATGATCAGATAAATGCTCAATTGGCTACCTTGGTAAATCAAGCGGTGAATCAGGCTTTACCTCAGTTAGTGGCACAAGTTGTACAGGCAATGCAGCAACCGCAACCAGAAATTCCTGAACAAGATAATCTGGGAAATAATGTTCCACAAGCAAATGTCGAGGAAGGGAATGCAAATGGTCTTGATCAGCAGGTGGTTCCGATGTATGTATGGTTGGAGAGGTTTCAGAAGCAGAAACCACATGCATTCAGTTCAGCTCCGACTCCAATTGATGCAGAGAATTGGATTGCTCACGTAGAGAAGATCTTTGATGTGTTGGGGTGCTCGAATAATCAGAAAGTGTTGCTTGTAGCTTACAAGTTAGAAGGGGATGCACAGAGGTAGTGGAAAGCAATGAAAACAACAAAATGTGAAAATTATGCTTAGACACTTAATTGGGCTGAGTTTTGTGAGGTCTTTTATCAGCAGTACATTCCAGCTGCTGATAAAGAGACCTATGCCAGAGAATATCTGTCTATTCGGCAAAAAGATGATGAGTCCATCGCGGATTTTATGACGAGGTTCATTAGGTTGTCAGGCTTTGCGCAAACCTCAGCAGGGACTGCAGTGGAACATGCAGAGAAGTTCAAGTGGCGGATTCATTATAGATATCGACAGCATCTCATTAACACCAAGTTTGCAGATGTGTTAGTAGTGGCCAATGCGACCAAAAATATTGAGATGGAGCAACAGGACTATCGGTCTTCTAAATCGGAAGGGAGTCGAAAGAGGGACAGGGATGACCAGCAGGGTCAAACTTCAGTTCAACATGGGAGAAGTCAGGGCGGTCAGTGGAATAGGAACTGTGGTAGTCAACAGGGACAATGGCGTGGCCAGAATCAAAATAGGGGTTATCAGCAGATGCCTCAGCAAGGGTAGAATCGTCAGCTGCAGCTACCTTGGAATGGTCAGAATCGTCCCACACGATGGCGGAATCGTCGTGAGGACCGAATCGAGTCATTATCCAGGACCCACGGTGGGGAAACCCAAATCTTATCCCGATAGCTCTTTGTGCTACGTGTGGGGCTAAACATCCAGGGAGGCAATGCCACCGACTCACAGGTGCATGCTTCTTGTGTTGACAAATGGGTCATATTGGTAGGGATTGTACCGGTCCACGTGGTAATGGTGGAGGTGGTGATAATGGTAGCAATAGAGGTCAGCGTCAGGGTGGTCTAGTGTTTGCCTTGACATATAACCAGGCTGCAGGTGCGCCAGGTATTGTTTCTGGAACTCTTTTAGTTGGTAATCATAAGGCTTCTATTTTGTTTGATACGGGTTCTACTCATTCTGTTATTGCGCAGTCTTTTCTTCGACACCTGGGTGTGCCATCTCAGTCTTTAGATTCTGTTATGTTTATTGCTACCCCGATGGGGACTTCTGTTGTTATTTTTGATTTATATCGAGGGTGTCCGATAAGTTTTGGGGATAAGATTCGTAGGGCTAATCTTCTTCCGATGAGTATGCAAGATTTTGATGTTATTCTTGGGATAGACTGGTTGGATAAGCACCAGGCCACTATTGATTGTCAGGCGAATAAGGTTATATTTGGAGATGTGAAGTCTCCAGAATTTATTTTTCAAGGTTCACAACCAAGTAGGGTGGTGAAGTTGATTTCAGCTTTGAAGGATGGGAAGTTGGTGGCAAAGGGTTGTGAGGGGTATTTGGCGTTTGTGAAGGATACCTTTAAGGGTGAGTCCCGTATTGAGGATGTTCCAATTGTTAGGGACTTTTCTGATGTGTTTCCTGAGGAGTTGTTAGGGTTGCCACCGCAGCGGGAAGTGGAGTTTACTATTGAGCTTGTTTTCGGTGCGGAGCCTATCTCTAAGGCACCGTATCTAATGGCACCGTTGGAGTTGCAGGAGTTGAAGGAACAGTTGAAGGAGTTGTTAGATCGTGGTGTGATTCAACCGAGTGTTTCGCCGTGGGGTGCTCCGGTCTTATTTATGAAGAAGAAAGATGGGTCTATGAGGTTGTGCATAGACTACGGGGAGTTGAACAAGATTACCATCAGGAATCGGTATCCATTACCGAGGATTGATGACTTATTTGACCAACTTTAGGGGGCGAAGTATTTTTCGAATATAGACTTGAGATCGAGTTATCATCAGTTGAGGGTAAGGGATGAGGATATCCCTAAGACGACTTTTTTCACTTGATATGGGCATTACGAGTTTCTTGTGATGCCATTCGGGTCGACTAACGCTCTGGCGGTGTTTATGGATTTGATGAATTGGGTGTTCAGGGAGTACTTAGACCAATTTGTTATTATCTTTATTAATGACATTTTGGTTTACTCCAAGTCTGAGGAAGAGCACGAGGAGCATCTTCGCACGGTGTTGGGGATTTTGCAGAAAGAGAAATTATATGCTAAATTCTCTAAATGCGAGTTTTGGTTGGAGCAGGTCGCATTTTTGGGCCACATTGTTTCTGTTGAAGGCATTAAGGTGGATCCTTCGAAGGTTGAGGCTATCACCAAATGGCCAAGACCTACTACAGTGATAGAGATTAGGTGATTCTTGGGTTGGCAGGGTATTATAGGAGGTTTGTGGAAGGGTTTTCCCTGCTTGTCTTGTCATTGACTCGGTAATGAGAAAGGGCGTGAAGTTTGTGTGGAATGAGGAGCGTGAGAAGAATTTTGAGGAATTGAAGAAACGACTTATGACAGCTCCTATACTTGCATTGCCGTCGGGGACAAGAGGTTACCGGATTTATAGTGATGCTTCTAAGAAGGGCTTGGGGTGTGTTTTGATGCAACACGGTAAGGTGATTGCTTATGCTTCTAGGCATCTTAATCCTTACGAGGTGAATTACCCCATACATGATTTGGAGTTGGCAGCGGTGATCTTTGCCCTAAAGATTTGGAGGCATTATTTGTATGGAGAGACTTGTGATATTTTCACCGATCACAAAAGTCTTAAATACATCTTCACTCAGAAGGAGCTCAACATGAGGCAGAGGCGTTGGTTAGAGCTTCTAAAAGATTATGATGCAAGGATTCAGTATCACCTGGGGAAGGCAAATGTGGTTGCAGATGCTCTTAGCCGAAAGAGTTCTGGGAGTGTAGCAGCCCTTATTACACAACCTCGGCTTATTTTGGATATGGAGCGGCTCGAGTTGGAATTGTATGTACGAGGTTCATTTGGGCTTTTGGCGGGTATGAGAGTGGAGCCCTCTCTTATCTCGCGGGTCAAAGAAGCTCAAAAAGAAGATGGGGAGTTTTGGAGTATGACGCAGAATCTAGAGGAAGGCAAGCAACCCGAGTTTTGTATTGATGACCATGGTGTGATTTGGTTGGATGAGCGGTTGTGTGTACCGTCCGATCCAATCATTTGGGATGCGGTATTGGCTGAGGCTCATAGTTTGCCATTTTCTGTTCATCTAGGTTCTACAAAAATGTATAGTGATTTGAAGAAGAATTTTTGGTGGAATGGGATGAAAACGAGACATGGCTGAATATTTTGGGAAGTGCCTCACTTGTCAACAAGTGAAGATAGAACATCAACGAGCTAGTGGTTTACTGCAACAGTTAGACATTCTAGTGTGGAAGTGGGAGGATATCGCGATGGATTTTTTTTCTAGTTTGCCAAAGACTTTTAAGAAGAATGATGCCATTTGGGTAGTGGTGGACCGGTTGACCAAATCGGCACACTTTTTGGCTATCCATGAGGGATTCTTGGTGGATAGGTTGGCACATATCTTTTAGCAAGAGATTTTTAGATTTCATGGTACTTCGGTGTCTATTGTTTCAGATCGGGATCCGCGGTTCACTTCACGGTTCTAGAAACGGTTTAAACAAGCTTGGGGCACTCGGCTCAACTTTAGTACTTCTTTCCATCCGCAAACTGATGGGCAATCCGAGCAGACTATTCAGACATTAGAGGACATGTTGAGGTCTTGTGCACTTGAGTGGTCGGGTAATTGGGATGATTACTTGAGCCTAGTTGAGTTTTCTTACAACAACAGCTGGCATGCAAGTATTGGAATGACACATTTTGAGGCATTGTATGGTAGGAAGTGTCGGGCACCAACTTGTTGGGATGAGGTTGGCGAAAGGGCCATAGAAGGGCCTGAGTTAGTTCAAATCACTACGGAGAAGGTAGCGGTGGCTAAGGAGAAATTGAAGTCGGCTCGATCACGACAGAAGTGTTATGCTGATAAGCATAGGAGGACTTTAGAATTTGAACCTGGTGAGCATGTGTTTCTAAAAGTTTCTCCTTGGAAGGGCATTCAATGATTTGGGTTGAAAGGAAAACTTAGTCCGCGTTATATTGGACCATTTGAGATTCTGGAGAGGGTTGGTGAGGTTGCATATCGGTTAGCTTTGCCTCCACCGCTAGCTTATGTGCACAATGTGTTCCATGTATCGGTGTTGAGGAGTTATCATTATCATCTGTTGCATGTGGTGCAATATCCATTCGATAAGATTCAGGAGGATCTTACTTGTGAGGAACAAGCTGAGGCGATTTTGGATCGTCAAGAGCGGATTATGAGGAGGAAGACTATTCCGTTTGTTAAGATTTTGTGGAGAAATCATTCGGAGTGGAAGGCTACATGAGAGATGGAGGAGTCTATTCGAGCGGAGTATCCGCATCTCTTTGAAAATTAGGTGCGTTCCATTCTTTTGATTCCGGGGAATGAATCCTTTTTAAGGGGTAGGTGATGTAATACCCGAAAAATTAAATTAAATTAATAATAAATAAATATTAAATAAATAAATAAAGTAAATTATTTTGTTTTGAAACATATTAATTAGACTTTGTCATTTAGTTGTGTCAAACTAGTTATTTAATTTATATGGGCTAATAAATAATAAAAAGTGATGGGTAAACTAATTTGATAAAATTTGGGCCTTAAAACTAATTGAGTTTAATTTATGGGGGGTAATATTAAACCCTTTTATAATTATGATAATTAATAAAACTTGTTAGTAAGTAAAACCTAACTACTTGCACCGCATCTCATACCAACCGAGAGGAAAAAAAAAACTTTTGGGTGAGGCGGCAGGAGGCGGTAGCGAGAAAAGGAGAGTGCAGAATTTAATCAAGGTATCTATCTAATACTTAAAAATTGGAGATCAATTAATTGCAACAATAACTATATATATATATTGTGTTGATGTTAAAATCCACATACATGGAATCTGTATATTGGATGTGCCCGTGGAATTGATTAGGTGCTGTAAACATAGTGGGTTATATATATATATATATATATATATATATATATATATATAATGTCATGTGAATGGAATTCCTAAAAAAATTAATATAATAAATAAATATTTCAGTAGCTTGCATGCATGATCAAAGTCTTTGTGATAGAAACATGGATGGATTTTTTGTATATATATCTATTATATACATGAGTATATTAATTGTTAAAAAAGTTGATTAAAAGATTATTTATTATTTAATTTGAGTTATTTTTTAAAATTAATATAATTGGAGAAATTAATGTCATATTAATATAAATTATAATTATTAGGTAACTTATAATTGCATTATTATTATTATTTTATTAGATCGAGCGGAAGGAATTTAATGAGTATATTTGGAATATAAATTTGGGTATTGCATTATCAATTCCAGGTACGGATTCCGTACTCTTTCAGCGAGACTTTTTTGTTTTTGATTTGTTCGTTTCATTTTTTGTTTCGAAATTTAGTAGTGCCTCTCATAATTGTTCCTTGTCAATTTATTGTGATAAATTGGTTTTGGCGTTGTATTAAAACTCATATTTGTACTCTTTAGGCTAGTGTATCATGTCTAAATTTTATTTTGATATTTATTGTGATGTACATGTTATTATATTTCAGAGACTTGTGTTGATGATTCGTTCGATTTAACATGTACACGTTAGAACCCCTTTGTGTTGATATTTTGTCGCATGTGTTGTGACATTATATTTTGTTAGAATACTGTTGGGTATAACTGAGCTATAACCACCTGTGGGGGTACCACAGGCATGTCCTCTTGGCATCGAGGCATGACACCTTCCGTGACGGTGTGATCAGTCCACGGCGTCTCCGTTTTGTACTCCGTTGGGAGTTGACCATTTGGTGTTTTGTTGTGGGAGGCGTATGGGACGACCCTAGTTTTCTATTCTGTTCTGTTCTGCGGATTGGTGATGTTTGTGCCAAACACGCCTTCCGATTTGCATGCATCTAGATCCGGGCGGTCCGATGTATGTTATGCCTGTGTGGCATTATATTGATTGCATGTGTGGCATTATTTGACTTACCTGTGTGGCAAGGTATATTTCTATTTTGTTCTAAGCTCGGTATGAAATAACACCCAGCCATTTGATTCAGCCTATTATTTCGTTGTGTCAGTTTTGTTCGTTTCATTTCAGTTCGTTTCGTTTCATTTCATTTAATTGAGTTAGTTATTTCGGTTCATTATTTGTATTCTATATCCGTACTGGGCATTTGGCTCATGCTGTATTTTTCTTCCAGCAGGTAATCAGGGGGATCAATGGCAAGTGTGACGAGAGCTTCCTTTTATCCAAATGGTTTAGATATTTTGTTTAAGTTGTGATCTAATAGTTTGTTTGGAGTTGTAATAATTATTTTAGTCATTTTGTTATTTATTATGGTTGACTTATGGTTTTTATCATATATTAAGACTATTCTTTTGTGGCTTTGAGCCTTGCTATTAAATTCATCAGTTTTGTTATATTTTGAGTAACCTCTCTTTATATTTTAGAAAGGGGGTGTTACACATATGGTCTTGAGTACCTTTACGCACAATGAGTTGTTTAAATGGTTATTTTCTAAAGATTATATGAAGATTTTGAAAGTAAACTTTGACAGAACTTGTGTACCTTAGATTTCTAACCTTGATAAGCATGCATATGAAGTCTAAATATGCATGACATAAGGTTTGAAGTTGTTTCATATGCGTTAGATTGTTTGGACTTGGTTTAAAAGGATTTCAAAGGTAAACTGTGACACACCCAAAATCGGTATACATCGCCCATCTTGAGTCGCCAAATACATGGTACAGAATTCAAATAAAAACTTAATTATACAACAGTCATGTAAAATATGACTAAACATATGCTGTGAGTTTTAATATAAATATTGTCATCTAGACAATATACAAACTCAATGGGGTCCTCATTACATTTATTATTACACTATTTCATAGAATAGTGAGGACTACTAATGCACCATCTAGGACAGTCACTCTGTTCCCCGACTAGTCCCTGCTACGTTCTCATTTCCTGAAGAGAACAATGAAAGCAAAAGGGTAAGCTCAACTAGCCCAGTAAGAAATATTATGACTAAGATAATGCAGAATAATTTATCGTTAGCCTTCAACAGTGTTAATCTGATAAAATATAATAAATATCAAGTTTAACTGCAGTGGAACAAGCAATCCATTAGAAGAGTCAAGTAGAGAATAAAATCTACTATCCTTTATGATTTAAAAGGTTTTTCATCACTTTTATTGCTTGGACTCAGCTTAATAAATAATCCACATCATCGAATCACCCCTGCACTATGGCCAAGGACATTCTTTAGTATCAAGACCACAAATTATCTATGCACTATGGGCCAAGGACATTCGTGTATTCATTAATGGTCATGATCATGCCAACAACTGTCTATCAACGCACTACGGGCCAATGAGGACTTTTACCACATCATTTGTAACAATACGGTCATGATTACACCGAATAATCCCTGGTCATAATCATACCAAGTCCATCTATGCACTACAGGCCACAGATGACTTTCAACGAAATATAAACATGAGGATGGTGACAATGATATAAGAATTCAATAAAACAAGTTCAAAATTTAATTTATCCAGGAACTAATAACGTCCAAATTGTCAACATGATACTTCTTTGTAGAGAAAAATTCAAGAATGCTCAGAAAAATATTTCCATGAAAAGATACTGGATGAAGCGCAAATATCAAGGATATTCCACTAATTTCATGGAGTATAGAAATCAAAGTTTTAACCAACTGAGTAAAATAAAGAATGGAATAACAAAAGAATTCACCAGGCATGCGATAGACCGCACATGCAGGTTATTCCAACAGAATAATAAATAACGGAACCAGGTCCGACGTGAAACGCACAGACATGATATTCCAACAGAATAACAAAGACTGGAACCAGGTCCGGCGTAAAATGCACAAATAGTATATTCCACCAGAATAATAAAGAATGGAACCAGGTCCGGCGTAAAATGCACAAACAGGATATTCCAACAAAATATAAAGAATAGAATAAAAGAAGAATTTCACCAAGTATAGGGTAGCAGCGATATCTGAGTTATTCAAATGAATAATAAATAATGGAATAATGAAGTTCTCTTCATGAATACAAAAGAAATAATACCCTACCGTAAAAAAAAAGCTGGATATAAGAGTAAGCGAAGTAGTAGAATACTTTTAAAGAAACTATGAATTTTGGCAGAAGTTGTCACGTTTTCTTGAATACGGATTGAACTTTTAATTTGTCAAATTAACTAATCGAACTAATTAAAATTTTAAATTAGGTATTCCGTCAATTTTGTTAACAATACATCAAGTTTTTCATACGTGGAAGAAAAAAAAAGGAAAATAAAATAAAAAATGAGGTGGCCAATCGAGAAACAATGACATGAAAATAAAATAGAATTTTTTAAAAATGCATTTTTTTTAAAAATAGATTTTTTTAAAGCAGAATTTGTTAAAAAATAGAATTTTTTAAAAGCGTAATTTTTTTAAAAAGCTTTTTTTTAAAAAATGATTTTTAAAAAAATAGAATTTATAAAAAATAATTTTTTAAAAAAGAATTTGTTAAAAATAGAATTTTTTAAAATTTATGTTTTTAAAAAGTTCCATTTTTTAAAAAATCTTATTTTTATAGAATTTTGTTTTTAAAAAAATCTAATTTTAGCAAATTACATTTGTAAAAAAATCTACTTTTAAAAAAATGCTATTTTTAAAAAAAAAAACATTTATATAAAAATTCTCTTTTAAAAAAAAATCATTTTAAAAAATCTATTTTTTAAAAAAAACATTTTAACAAATTTTTTTTTAAAAATCTTTTTTAAAAAGATTATGCTTTTTTAAAAAGCTTTTTTAACAAATTCTATTTTTTAAAAAAATCATTTAAAAAAATCAATTTTTAAAAAATATTGTTTTTAAAAAATCAATTTTTAAAAAATCAATTTTAAAAAAATCTATTTTAACAAATTACGCTTTTAAAAAAATCTATTTTTAAAAAAAAAAGCAGCTTTTTTAAAATTTATATATATTTTAAAAAAAGTCATTTTTTAAAAAATTTATTTTTTAAAAAAAATCTGTTTTGAAAAAAATTCTATTTTTTAACAAATTTTGTTTTTTAAAAAATTCTATTTTTATTTCCATGTCATTGTTGCTGATTGGCCACCTCATTTTTTATTTTATTTTCACTTTATTTTTTGTTACCTCATATGAAAAAATTTGACAGCTATTAACCAAATTTGACGGAATGACCTAATTTGAAAATTTTAATTAGTTTAGTTAGTTAATTTGACAAATGAAAAGTTCAATCGGGTATTCAGTAAAATGTGCCAACGTCGGTGGCCAAATTCATAGTTTTGCCAATACTTTTCTATAGTTTCTCTATAATTTCTCTCTAGTGTTTCAGTGAATTTGTAAGAAATAATGAAGGAATGAGCTTCTATTTATAGAAGAATGGAAAGGCACTGTGTAAAGATTTTTCTCACGAATGCAACAGTTATGAAATAGGATGAAAATGTTTTTGTAACCCACAGACACCAATTGTCAACCAACCAACCAATAAGAATAAAGCAAAATTATATATATATATATATATATATATATATATATATATATATATATATATATATAAAAACACACATGTTATAAACATATTTATACATATAATACTAATTACCTTTTGTAAAGCAACATCATTTCCCCCACCATTTCCCACCCACATATATAAATACTTATTATTCACACACACCACAACCCACTCACCCACATTTAATATATATAAATACACCCATCACTCCACCACTCCACCCCATACACGGTTGAAAATCCCTCCACCAAAATCATTCATCCCACTAGTGGCCCCAACCAAATATATATATATATATATATATATATATATATATATATAAATATATACCAAAAACTTTTTACCGATTACTTTGAAAAATGGGTAAATGGGGGTCCATAAAATAATCAAAACTTCATAAAAATCACCTTAATAATTTTAACAACATATATCATCATTATTATAATTCACAATATTAATCGACCAGGTCATTCCCAGGAAAGAGGGAGCTTTCCAATAAGGATTTCCTCTTATTGGCGCAATTAGGTGACCAAACCTCTCCTTGACAGAACTTCTAGACATCGTTAATATTGCAAATAATAATATTAATAACTTTGTCGTCTCAATTATAGATTTAATAATATATAAAATATTGACAATAATTGAATCAAATAACGTGAGATATTATGCAGCAATTACTGTAGCAATAATTGAACAAACTGAATGACTTCTCACGTAAGCATCAATAATCAATACCGTATGCTCTTTGTGCAACTACAGTAGACATTGTACTTTTAACACCGGGTGTTTCAACAGTTAACGGTAAAACTTCCGTCGTTATTTTCATAAAGTATTTTTGTCATTTTTTCAATCCGATAATAATTTCGTTGTGGGGTCCACCAATGATTGTGATGTTGTACGAATATTCTATGTTAAAACGAATATTCCCTGACCAATAGAATATTATATAACAACTTGCGTACTTTGCAAAATTTATAAATATTACCCACAACTATAACATTATATCAAATTCATTCCATAATATTCAAAAATGATATTTATAGAAAATTCATCTTTATTTATAAAAGTTGGGGTCTTACAACCTCCCCTTCTTATGAAATTTCACCCTCGAAATTAGGGTACATACCTGGTATGTCGAAGAGGTAAGAATACCTTGATTTCATTTCAGATTCTAACTCCCAGGTCATTTCCTCAACATCGTGGTTTCTCCACAAAACTTTGACTTGAGGTATAACCTTGGAGCGTAGAATATGTTCCTTCTTATCCAAGATTTGAACAGGAATCTCTTCATATGTCAAATCTTCCGCTATTTCGTCCGGTTCTAACTCAATAATGTGGTTCGGGTCTTTCACATATTTACGTAACATGGATATGCGAAAAACGTTATGAACACGAGACATACTTGGCGGTAAAGCGAGTCTATACGCCACTGTTACTACTCGATTGAGGATTAAAAATGATCAATGAATCGAGGATTGAGCTTTCCTCTTTTTCCAAATCTCGTAACTCCTTTCCATGGAGCAACACGTAACAACACATGATCTCCAATATCGAATTCCACGTCCTTTCGATGAAGATCAGCATAACTCTTTTGTAGATCTTGTGAGATTTTTATACGTTTCCGGATCGTTTGAATCTTTTCCGTAGTTATATGTACCAACTCCAGTCCCAACAACGTTGCTTCACCCACCTCATCCCAGCATACTGGAAAACAATATTTTCTTCCATACAATGCTTCGAATGGAGCCATGCCAATACATGCTTGATAACTGTTGTTGTAGGAAAACTCCACCAATGGTAAGAACTTGTCCCAACTTCCCTTGAAGTCAAGGACACATAGTCTTAATAGATCTTCAAGAATTTGAATTGTCCTCTCCGAGTAGCTGTACGGCTGAGGATGATATGGCGAGCTAAATCGTAAATCCGTGCCCATAGTTTTTGCAAACTAACCCAAAATCGTGAAGTGAATCTTGGGTCTCGATCAGAATCTATGGATACCGGCATACCATGCAGTCTTACAATCTCATTTATGTACATACGAGCAAGACGTTCAAGTGTATAAGTTTCTCGTATTGGTAAGAAATGAGCAGACTTGGTCAATCTATCAACAATGACCCAAATCGCATCTATGCCTTGAGAAATCTTAGGAAGACCGGTAACGAAATCCATGGTAATGTGCTCCCACTTCCATTCTGGAATTTCAAGTGGTTGCAATGGACCTTTTGGTACTTGATGCTCCGCTTTAACTCGTTGACAAGTTAGACACCTTGAGATAAACAGCGCTATCTCTCTCTTCATATTGCTCCACCAAAATGTATGACGAAGATCATGATACATTTTGGTACTCCCAGGATGGATTGCAAACGGTGTGTTGTGCACCTCCATTATGATTTTATACTTTAAATCAGGATCGTTAGGAACACAAAGTCTGGAGTTGACCCGAAGTATTCCTTCTTCATCGATTCTTGCTTCCGACATAGCACCTTCTTGCACTTTCTTCCTCATACGCATCAACTCCAGGTCTGTAACTTGAGCAGCTTTAACTTTATCAATTAAAGTCAGTTCTACTCGTATATTCGCCATCATCACATGGGTCCCTGGAGTCTTTAACTTTATCCCCATCCTTTGTAAGTCACACAAAATGGGCCTTTGCGTTGACAATATCGCACTCGTACTTGTATATGATCTTCTACTCAATGCATCAGCTACCACGTTCGCTTTTTCAGGATGGTATTAGATGGTATGATCATAATCTTTCAACAGTTCAAGCCAACGTCGTTGTAGCATGTTGAGTTCCTTTTGAGTGAAGAAATATTTGAGGCTTTTATGATCCGTAAAGAGCTCCACTTTCTCCTCGTACAAGTAATGCCTCCAAATTTTAAGTGCGAAGACAACAGCTACCAACTCTAGATCATGAGTAGGATAATTCCTCTCTTATTCTTTGAGTTGTCTTGAGGCATAGGCTATGACTTTCCCATGATGCATGAGAACACATCCCAACCCTTTGCCGCTGAAGTATCATCAGATGACAAATCCTCCGAGCGGATGGTATTGTCGTAGCAGTCTTTGAAATGAGTCTCCTCTTGAGTTCTTGAAAACTCTTCTCACATTCTTCGCTCCAACCAAACTTCATATCTTTCCGAGTCAGCTGAGTTAATGGAGTAGTGATTCGAGAAAATCCTTCCACGAATCTCCGATAATAACCAGCTAAACCGAGAAAGCTACGTACTTTGGTCACTGATTTAGGTTTCTCCCAGCTTTGAATAGCTTCAATCTTTGCCGAGTAAACAGATATTCCATGACTTGATACTACGTGCCCAAGGAATACTACTTTCTCAAGCCAGAACTCACATTTCTTCAACTTGGCATAAAGTTTGTATTCACGAAGCTTTTGGAGTGTCAGCCTCAAGTGTTGCTCATGATCTTCACGGCTTTTGGAATAGATAAGGATATCATCAATAAAGACGACCACAAAGTGATCCAAATATTCCTTGAATACTCAGTTCATCATATCCATGAAGGCAGCAGGAGCATTAGTCAATCCAAAGGACATGACTAGAAATTCATAATGCCAGTACCGAGTTCTGAAAGACGTCTTTGAAATATCATCTGTTCTAATCTTCAATTGGTGATATCTGGAATGAAGATCAATCTTTGAAAAGAATTTAGCTCCTTGCAACTGGTCAAATAGGTCATCAATACGTGGCAATGCGTACCTATTTTTGACGGTGACATGATTCAACTCCCGATAATCAATACAAAGTCGCATACTCCCATCTTTCTTCTTCACGAATAGAACAAGAGCACCCCAATGAGACGTACTAGGACGAATGAAACAATTGTCTAACAATTCTCTTGCAATTGGGTCTTTAACCCCTAAAGTTCAATAGGAGCCATTCGATATGGGGCTTTGGAAATGGGTTTTGTACCGGGTTCAAGGACGATACAAAATTCAATTTCATGCTCTGGGGGTAGGCCAGGAAGTTCTTCAGGGAATACGTCAGGTAATTTATTAACAATAGAAATATTATTCAAAACTGACGTATTTTTGTTTGGATTAGTGACATGAGCTAAGAAAGCTTGACATCCGTTTTTCAATAAACGAATAGCTTTATGGCTTGAAATGACATTGATTGATTTTAATGGTTTAGTTGCTTGAATTCACATAATAGGTTGGTTAGGAATATTAAAACTAACAACCTTACGAAAACAATCAATTTTTGCATGATGAGTAGTTAGCCAATCAATCCCTAGAATCACGTCAAATGCAAGTATTTTCAATGAAATAAGATCGACAGATAATGTGAGGGTACCAATTTGAACCAAACAAGACTTATAAACAGTGGATGTAATGAAGGTTTCTCCCAATGAAGTTTCCACAGATAAGTCAAAGTCTAATTTCTCCAGAGTCAAATTTAATCGTTGAGCCCAAGTAGGAGAAATAATAGAATGGGTAGAACCGATATCAAATAAAGTATAGACTTCGCTAGAGTTTATGATAAGCTTACCCGTGATGACCTCATTTGGGTTCCTTGCTTTCTGGGATGTCAGAACAAACACTCTCCCTTGCACTACCAGCTTTAACTTTTCTGAGACGTCCTTTGGTACCTCCATCCTAACTGAACTTGTCTTCGGTGAACGACAAAATCGGGCTAAGTGAACTTCTCTTCCACAATTATAACATGTTTTGGATGGCATCGCGCAGTTTGGACTGATGTGTCCCTCCCCTCCGCATTTGAAGCATGTGATAGGTGGTCGTTCTCCTTCCTTAACAACGGGTCTTTGGTCTTTGACGTATTTCCATCATTGTTGAATCTCTCTTCTTGAAATGTCCATTCTTATTGTTTTGACCACGATTACCAAAGAAGTGGTTACCATTTATAACTGTTGATTCCCTCTACGCTTGTTGTCACCACCGATTCGATGATCGCTCTCCTTTGGTATTATCATTTGCCAAATTTGCCGCTCTCTTTTGGTTGCGTTGACTCGTTATCACGTTCCACTAACTGAGTCCTATTTACAACATCTAAATACAAACACAGTTTATTAGAAATAAGATGTTGACGAATCTACGGCTTCAAACCTCTTAAAAACATCCACGTCATTCTCTCTTCATTATCCACCAAGTGGGACGCAAACCGGGATAACTCAGCAAACTTAGCTTCGTACTGTGACACGGTCATATTATTCTACTCCAACTTGATGAACTCCACCTCCTTCATGTGACGAATACTTTCGGGAAAGTACTTGTCGTTGAATAGTTCTTCGAACTTCTCCCAAGACATCTTCAGTGCGGCAGGTTGAGTACGCTTTACCGATTCCCACCAGTAATCTGACTCTCCTCACAACATAAAGGCGACAAAGGGAACCTTTTGCTCCTCGGAGCATCCCAAGACATCAAATATCTTGGTGATCTGCTTTATCCATGCTTCCGCCTTAAGTGGTTTTGGCACTCCAATAAACTCCGGTGGTCCTAGCTCTTTGAACTGTTTAGCGGTGACCGTCCGAGAGTTTCCAGTGTTTCTACCAACATTTTGGACAAGAGCCGCTCTCGCCTGCTGTTGCATGAATTACATAAACCCTCTTAACATTACATCATTCATCATTTGGTCAGTGTTGTTGTTTGTATGAGGATTGTCGCCTTCCTGATGCACATTATCCTGATTATAGATATGTGGTGAATCAACGGTCGCCTATGCTCCATTGTTATTCTCAACATTCTCGGATGTCATTTTCAGATACTGCCACAAAACAAAGGTTAATTGACATATAATATATTATCCCTATATTCTGACCGACCAATTAAATACCAAATAAACTTAGGTAGGTCATACTAGCGAAGGAATTCCCCGTCTCTCCCCTCCTAGTTCTAGTCTCACATCTTAGCCAGGGATCATATCCTTAACCTTTGATACCAACTGTGATGCCCCCAAAATTGGTATACATCACCCATCTTGAGTCGCCAAATACATGGTACGGAATTCATATACAAACTTAATTATACAACAGTCATGTAAAATGCGACTAAACATATGTTGTGAGTTTTATTACAAATATTGTCATCTAGACAATATACAAACTCAATGGGGTCCTCATTACATTTATTATTACACTATTTCATAGAATAGTGAGGACTACTAATGCACCATCTAGGACCATCACTGTTCTCGACTAGTCCTCGCCACGTTCTCATTTCTTCAAGAGAACAATGAAAGCAAAAGGGTAAGCTCAACTAGCCCAAAGAAGAAATATTATGACTAAGATAATGCGTAATAATTTATCGTTAGCCTTCAACAGTGTTAAACTGATAAAATATAATAAATATCAAGTTTAACTGCAGCGGAACAAGTAATCCATTAGAAGAGTCAAGTAGAGAATAAAATCTACAATCTTCTATGATTTAAAAGGTTTTTCATCACTTTTATCGCTGGGACTCAGCTTAATAAATAATCCACATCATCGAATCACCCCTGCACTACGGCCAAGGATATTCTTTAGTATCACGACCACAAATTATCCATGCACTACGGGCCAAGGACATTCGTGTATTCATTAATGGTCATGATCATGCCAACAACTGTCCATCAATGCACTACGGGCCAATGAGGACTTTTACCACATCATTTGTAACATTACGGTCATGATTACACCGAATAATCCCTGGTCATAATCATACCAAGTCCATCTATGCACTACAGGCCACAGATGACTTTCAATGAAATATAAACATGAGGATGATGACAATGATATAAGAATTCAATAAAACAAGTTCAAGAATTAATTTATCCAGGAACTAATAACGTCCAAATTGTCAACATGATACTTTTTTGTAGAGAAAAATTTAAGAATGCTCAGAAGAATATTTCCATGAAAAGATACTGGATGAAGCGCAAATATCAAGGATATTCCACTAATTTCATGGAGTATAGAAGTCAAAGTTTTAACCAACTGAGTATAATAAAGAATGGAATAACAAAAGAAATCACCAGGCATCAGATAGACCACCACAGGCAAAAGTTATTCCAATGTAATAATAAATAACGGATTCACGCCGTCCGTGAAACGCATGCATACATGAGATATTCCAACAAAATAATAAAGACTGGAACCAGGTCCGACGTAAAACGCACAGACAGGATATTCCGACAGAATAATAAAGAATGGAACTAGGTCCAACGTAAAACGCACAGATAGGATATTCCAACAGAATAATAAAGAATGGAATAACAGAAGAATTTCACCAAGTATAGGGTAGCAGCAGATATCTGAGTTATTCCAATGTAATAATAAATAATAGAATAACAGAAGTTCTCTTCATGAATACAAAAGAAATAATACCCCTTACCGTAAAAGAAACTGGATATAAGAGTAGGAAAGTAGCAGAATACTTTTCTATAGTTTTTCTATAATTTCTCTCTGTAGAGTTTCAATGAATTCGTAAGAAATAATGAAGGAATGAGCTTCTATTTATAGAAGAATGGAAATGTATTGTGTAAGGATTTTTCTCACGGATGCAACAGTTATGCAATCGGATGAAAATGTTTTTGTAACCCACAGACACTAATTGTCATCCAACGAACCAATAAGAATAAGGAAAAATTATAACACACACACACACACACACACACACACACACACATATATATATATATATATATATATATATAAACCACACATGTTATAAACATATATATATATATATATATATATACATATAATACTAATTACCTTTTGTAAAGCAACATCATTTCCCCCACTATTTCCCACCCACATATATACTTATTATTCACACACACCACAACCCACTCACCCACATTTAATATATATAAATACACCCATCACTCCACCACTCCACCCCATTACGGTTGAAAATCCCTCCACCAAAATTATTCATCCCACTTAGTAGCCCCAAATAATATATATATATATATATATATATATATATATATATATATATATATATATATATATATATACCGAAAACTTTCTACCGATTACTTTGAAAAATGGGTAAATGGGGGTCTATAAAATAATCAAAACTTCATAAAAATCACCTTAATAATTTTAATAACATATATCATAATTATTATAATTCACAATATTAATCGACCAGGTCATTCCCAGGAAAGAGGGGGCTTTCCAATAAGGATTTCTTCCTATTGGCGCGCAATTAGGTGACCAAACCTCTCCTTGAAAGAACTTCTAGACATCGTTAATATTGCAAATAATAATATTAATAACTTTGTCGTCTCAATTATTAATTTAATAATATATAAAATATTGACAATAATTGAATCAAATAACATGAGATATTATGCAGCATTTATTGTAGCAATAATTGAACAAACTGAGTGACTTCTCACGTAAGCATCAATAATCAATACCGTGTGCTACTGTGCAACTACGCGTATTAATGTACTTTTAACACCGGGTGTTTCAACAGTTAACGGTAAAACTTCCGCCGTAATTTTCATAAAGTATTTTTGTCGTTTTCTCAATCCGACAATATTCCCTATTAAAATAAATATTCCCCGACCAATCGAATATTATATAACAACTTGCGTACTTTGCAAAATTTATAAATATTACCCACAACTATAACATTATATCAAATTCATTCCATAATATTCAAAAATAATATTTATAGAAAATTCATCTTTATTTATAAAAGTTGGGGTCTTACATAAACTCAGATACTTTTGCAAACTAAGTTTTATAAACATGGAGTGGTTATATTTTGACATTATAAGCGTCTATAGAAACATGTAAAAATGAGTATGACATGTGATTTGAAGTTGCCTTACATGATTAGTTTGGTATGACATGGATTTGGAGAAATAAAACATAGACGTTTTGAAACCAATATTCATGAGCATTGTGTTGCCCACCCTCTTAACTTGTAGGATGGCATGCTAGTATTATGTTATTAAACAGGACCTACAAGTGCACTTAATTAGTTTGACACAATAAAAGTCATTCAAGCATGTTTTAAATGTAAGTTTCAAGTGATGAACTATGCTAGTCATATGTAGATAAGATGAATACATGTGAACATGCGGATTGGAAGTTGTTTAACATCGTTATATGGTTTAATGAGTACGTAGTTAGACCCTTGTCGCATGAAATCGCTTAGCCGTGAATTAAATGGCAATAAAGCTATAAAGTGTAAAAATAACGTAAGGTAAACATAAGAGGCACAAACATAGGCCAAGACCTCTTAATGTGTGTATATATTATGTGTAACCTTCATGCATGTTAAGAAATGAAGTGTAAACGGAGAACTAAAGATTCAAATCACAGTCCGCTGGGGATGGTGCAAACATTGCGCCATCCAAGGCCAAACTACAAATGCAAGAAATGCAAGCGTTAGAAAAGCGTTGTTACTGTAATAACCCGATATTTTCTATATAAATAAATAAGAAATTTTGCATATAATTTTTTTTATTTTAAAGGTGGGAATATGTGCCAAGTAATGTGTATGTATATATGTGATAAATAAAATTTATTTATTACATGAATAATTTCAAATAATTTTAGTTTTGAATTATTGATCATTATAAAGTATATTCTTATAATAATTATTTTTTATAGTAGAAATGTCTTTATTATTTATTTTCTATGAAAATATGATTTTTATATTATTTAAATGATATATGAAATGATTATTGAAATTATTATAATTACTATTTTATTATATGAATTTTAGTTCAGATTATTAAGCTAATTATTTTAACTTAACTAATGATGTTATATATGAAAGATAAATCGATATGAAATCCAAACCCTAATTTTGGATTTTGAGCTGTGAAGGAGAATACTAATATTATATTAAATATAATATTATTTTTCAGTGTTATAAATATATACTGTATATGTGTAGACTGATATTGGTTAGTCAATTATGGTGTATCACGACAAACCCTAGTATTACTGTCATAAACCATAATTGAAAACTCAAAACTAGAGTTTAAGGTCGGTCATAAATGGTGTTATATGAATTAAGTATCATATTATAGAATTTCTGTTAATTAGGAAAAACCCTAATTAAAATTTGAAAACCCTAATTTGCTAATTAGGAATCTTAATTGCTAAAATTAGAAACCCTAATTATTATATTAGTAAATTGAATTATTAATTTGGGAACCCTAATTATTTAAACCCTAATTTTCTATTAAAAACCCTAATTTTAATTAGTGTGCTTTAATTAAAATTTATTACACTCGAATTTTAATTTTTCAAACCCTAGAAATTATTTGGGAAACTTTAAGATTTAAAATCTAGTGATTAAACCCTAGATTCAAGTACCATTTTCAAGAATACCATTAAAATTAAAAGATTGTTAGGAATAAGCATGTGAATGTTATTCCTATTTGCATATGATTTGATTATGATATATGCTTGCATTAAGAAAAGCTGTAAAGTCCCTTGATAGATAATAGAAACATATGTACAAGGACTTAGAATGAATTGATCAAATATGTTAGGTTGATCCTACATAAGCAAAACAACTTTGTAAAGTCCTTAAAAAGAAATGATGTACAAGGACTATAAACATAGAAAGATCAAGCATGTTAGGTTGATCTTATGATGTAATAGATAGGTCTGTCTGATCGTCGAGCACTGCACCAGAAATCGTAAGTCTTTCATGAGAGTTAAGGAGAACTCGAGAGCTGTCGAGGCAGAATCGTAGTCTGCAAGATAGTAGAGCTCGAAGTTCGTAGACTGCCGAGAGAGATGAGGAAGGATCATAGTGTGTCGAGTAGAACTTCCTCGTTGCCGAAGTATGTTGAGGAAGTCATGTTCAGAATCGTAGAGACAGCCTACCTACGAGCCGACCGAACATCTGCCGAAGCCAAGTCAGAAATGTAGACTACACTCGGAGTCGTATAGTCTACTGATGCTAAAGCCAAGTCAAGGATCGTAGACTACACTCTGAGTCGTAGAGTCTATTGATTACATGCAGAGATCATAGTCGAGCAAGATCAGATGAAGACATCGAGCACAAAGACAGAAATCGTAGTGTCAAGATCTGATCCCGAAGTCATAGGGTCTGCACAGCCAAAGCTAAATCGTAGAGTGCAGAACTACGACCTCAACAATTTTACTCACAATGCCAAGGCAGAATCATAGAGCTAATATGATTCTCAATGAAAGAGAACTCCCAGAATATCCAAAGGAACCAAGCCTCTGGTTCAAGATGCAATGTTACATCCAACTTGAAGGAAACCAGAGAGCACTCAACGAATGGCATGCAAGCTAACAAAAGATCTAAGCACCAACCTAATCAGCATCAAGATTGAGTTGTGAAGCCATTCGAGATGAAGTCTTCCACAAGGAGATCAGAAGAAGACTTCAGTAATTGACGAAGGAAAGTCAGCAAGTGCAGCAGATATCAAGCAGACAGAAGATAACGATCTTGGAAGCAACCAGGATCGTAGTGTTTGCCAAACAAAGAAAGAACTGATGAAGTGCATATAGAGATACTGGACATCCTCTGAAGAACAAGGCTAAAGTGATTAAGCATTGGGTCAGTCCATTGATGATAAGTGAATGGGAGATTACAAGGAGAAAGTGAGTTGGACACGCCACAAATCTGAAGTGTCATGCTATTCAGAAGGGGCTAGAACAAAGAAGTTAAGTTATCAGTATCTGAGAGTTGTTGAGGCAAATAGAAGTGTTGAAGCACTGCACAAAAGAAGGAAGAAGTGTTCTGCATTAAAGATCCAATCAACAATTTTCAAGATCGTAGTGTTGTCTCTACCAGTCAGCATGACACTAAGATCAGGTCCTTGAAGACATGCATCAGAATCGTAGAGTTCGAATAGCTGAAGACTGAAGAATTGGCAACAGTTCAATTTGAAGGGTAATATTCGGACAAGTGCTTATTGAGAGCATCGATGCAAAAGGACAACCTCTGATTGAGAAATCAGAAGGAGGAAATAAAGTCTTCAACCTACCCAAGACATTAAAGTGACATCTCTGACGGGGTAGGTGAAATAGTAGACTGCAGTGTCAGAAAAGTATGACATATCACATCTGTAGTCTACACCAAGCAGCTCGAGATCTGTGAAGCATTTCAAAGAGCTTTCAATGGCTACTCTCCAACGAGAAGTTTGGGAAGGAGTATAAATTTGCTAGAGCTTCAAAGATCAAAGGGTGCTGGAGTTGCCGAGTTTGGAGTAACAGTGGACTGTTCTAAACCATGTGAGATAGTGAGTCCTAAGGCTCACTCTACGATCCACCAAGAAAACTCAGGGACATACAAAGAAAGAAATAGAAGTGAGAGTTCTACAATATAGAAGTGAGAGTTCTACTTCATGAAGAGTGTTCTGAACTGCCGAGAGAAAGAAGAGCATTAATGACATCTTGATGTCCATCATGGGAAGACTCTAAGTACCATAGAGAAGAGCTCACAGCTATCTTAACAAGTCCATCATGAGAAGGCATCAAGTATCAAGAAGGGAGATCACAAACATCATCACGGTGGCAAGCATGATAAAGTTTCTAAGTACCTAGAAGAAGAACTTACAGTCATCTTAGAAACCTATCATGTGCAGCCATCACATATCAAGAGGAATGATCTTCAAGGCAGTTCATCAAGGGATCATCAGAGGAGGTTGAGTAACTGAAGAAGCTGAGCATCATGCAACACTCAACTGCACTTCAAGGATGATCACGCCAAGCTGCTAAGTACCGAAGATGTTCAAAGCATAAAGACATCTTAGCAGCTCAGCACCAACTCCAACAAACAAACAATCAACTCAACAAGAAGCCAGGGCCTGAGGGGTCCTTGTCCGGAGGGACTAAATGAAGTTCCAAGCTCATTGGCTCAAGAGTTCCTAGGGAACTAGAGGAGTTCTAAAAGGTCTTTGGCCTTGAAGAGTTCTTAGTGAAATGAAGTCCCAAGGCCATCGGGCCTGAAGGAATCTTAGTGATTCGAGGTGCTGCCCTTCCTTAGTGGAAATCCTGCTAGTTGAAATCAGAAGAGTGGATTAGGAGCTTGAGTCTCTGAACCACGTAAAACCCCTTGTGTCTTTTTACATTATGTCATTTACATTATGTATATTAACTACTTTAACTGCTATGTATGTTCTAACTGCTTACAACCGAACTAACTCTACGAACAATGTATGTATGATTATGAATATATCAATGAAGGGGATCTTTTACTTATTCCGTTGTGCTTGAAAAGATTCTTATCATTGTCATATGCTAATTTAATAGCAATACAAAATAAAAGAGAAAATTATTTGAAATTAAAAGGTTCTATTCACCCCCCCCCCCTTCTAGATCTATTGTGCCTATTGGGAATTAACAATTGGTATCAAAGCAGGTTCTCATGCTATATTCAAAAGCTAATCGCTTTGAGTCGGATCCCAGGCACAGACATTTTTCTAAACTTAGTTCAGTAGTAAGTCAGTTGTTATATGCATATAAGCTTACACGTTGGAAATATTGTGCACGGGTAAATGTGTATATACACTTGAAGCTACTCAGATTGGTCCATGTTCTTGAGTATTATATCAACAAGACCAATACTTACCTGCAGTCAATCTTGTAGTCTGAAGACCAGATGAGATAGCCCGAGAGACATCAACAACAAAGCAACAAGCATCCACCAGCCTGAAAGATGAAAAGGCCATACATGCTAAGAAATGTTTATCCAGAGAAGAAAGAAGATCTTCTTAAACATGTGTCTGGCCAACTAACAGCTGGGTGCAAACTTTGTGAACTGAAGGATGTCAAAGAACTAAAGATGTTGAGATTCTCCTAGCCTGCATCTTCAAGACCATGACTGCTTGATTAAAGGCCAACAAGAGCAACAAGCTGTCAGGAGCAAATGTGAAGCTATGCACATCAATGCCTAAACTCAGTATAATAAAGATAAATGGCTGTTAAGAAACCGACAGTAAAAAGGTACGGTTCCTCACTATTATAAATGTGTACATCATGAATGCACCTCATTATGAACTATAACAGTATTCTGTCAAGGAGTCTTAATCTACCTAAAAAGGTGAAGAAAGAAAGTACCCTGAGATTGGAAATTCAAATGCTTATAAACTTTCTCTCCATCCAAAATTTAGGTTGAAGATTACATCTTGAAGGAAATCTGAAATGGGTCATAAAAGCATCACAAGTTAAATTAATTTTTATGTGGAGTAATCTTTGTTGATGGGTTAGTATGTATGTACAAACCTATGTTCTAAGTATTTGATAACCCACATAGAATGATCAAGTTCTACAAGTGTATTTTGATGATTTGTAGAAACTGATCACCTCCACGAATCAACAAGATACACATAAATCGTAGAGTTGATTTTCACTCTGTGAACACTCAAACATTGTGAACACAAACCAGCAAACGATGAAACCATCAAAGAGAAAGAGTGTGTTATCAAAATGACGAATCTTACACACACTCAACTTCGTGCATCTCAGAATGTATTATCTAAATCTAGTTGCATGCATGAATATGACTGTCGGTGATAAATGTGATGATTATCCAAATATGGGGAACATGGGTTTAGAAATCTAACCTAGCAGGACCCATTTAATTATGGGTACCAAAAATAGAAATGTATTTAACCTGCAGGTACTTGGTCTGTCTGACCACACTAAGGAATGCTGAAGCGAAAGACTTCAAACAAGAAGGCTCAACCAGCAGAAGGTTAAGGACTGTTTAGAAATGATTATGTTAAAATTCCTATATGTCCAAGCCTATCCTTGAAGACCTGCAGAGCTAACTTGAAACAAGCTCACATGGCTGCTAATTGGTATATGTTAGCAAGCTATGCAATCAAAGATGAAAAGGGTCTTATATGCTCAAATCAGGCAAAGCATGCTATGTGAGAAGAATCCTCAAAGAAGCTCACATCAGAGGATTATCGAGCATCAGTCAAAAGGAACTCATTATGGGAGCAGAACTTCATACGCACAAGACTGTCAAAGAAGACTACGTTCGTAGTGCTGTCAAAAGATCGTAGAGTGATCAGTCCAGAAAATATCCATGCCTACGATACAAGGAGATCTAAGTGATAATTGTGATTCCAGTCAGAAGGAGATATGTGAGGCTGACTTCAAATGAACCTAAAGTAAAGGGAATCACATCTATCTGGGAAAATAACATCAACCATGGGGAGCAGTGATCTGTTGAGAAACAACAACACTGAGATATACCATGAAGCAGTGTACCAGCTACAGAGTCTCAAAACTTTGTGACTGATGAACCAAATAAAGATCTATAGTTAGTAGGAATGTCTCAAAACGTACTACCGGTAACCTATCAGCCACCCAACTCAAACTCGTGGAGTGCTCACGATCAAACATCCGATCGTAGTGTAAGAGCAAGAGGACACCACGATTATAGTAAATACAATTGTCCAAAGTTGGTAGAGGACCTCCCCACCAGAAAAGGTCAAATGAGATATTATTGCAAATCAGTTCTAAAGTATTTCATCTGGAAAGCGCCTCAGGGATAAACCTGACCCTTAGCTCACTCTAAGAGGTTGGCTCTTCCTGAGCTACCTTAACCTAAAAGGATTGCTAAGTAAAGCTCATCTCAAGGACCAAGTCAGTCAATGATCGTAGAGTCAAGGTTGAAGAGAACTCCACGATCGTAGTGCAACCTCATCAATCGTAGAAGCAGACTCGATGATCTCAATCCTACCAAAGGACACTCCAGTTCACAAGGAGCTTGGAAAATGGGAAAATTGCTCAACCATTCAGACTATGAGGAGATAAGTTCAAATATATCATGGATCAAGCTATGCTGCATCAAGATGATGATCAATGTCAAAACCATCCACTGCAGCACCTCTCCAACATTGATCATTGAGTCAACAAAGGAAAATATAGAGTCCATAGCTGCTCTACCATGCTACTCTACGAACCAAAAAGGTCAACGGTCAATCCACGTCAATTAAACGTCTACCATCCTAAAGGAAATATCTAACTGAAAAGTTATGGGGAGTTACAGCTCATTACTGGACATCGTGCAACCAATGGTTGGTTGACACATCACTAATTGTGCAGAGTTAGAAAGAAATGTCATTAAGACAAATTCAAAATCTGCAAACAGTTATCAGAAACCATCGAACCTTTCTCCCTCCCATTTTCAAACCCTAGAATCCTCATCAAAGCCAAAATCTATTAATCCTCTAGAGCCTTGCCCAAATCACAATTTGCCAGCCCTCATAAAATTCTTTGAATCTTATACCCATATTCCTAGAACTATTCAAATGGAAGTTTGGCGAGTTATCACTGACATTCAGTTCGGAACCAAGTCGTTTGAGAAATCAGAAAAGAAGTTCAGAGACATTCTCGAACTTTTAAAGAAAGCTGGATTCTCAGAATGTCTTGAGGCAAGCACTCAAGTATATGTTGACCCGGTTAAAGAATTTCTACTCAAATGCTTCCATAAACTTCAGAATTCTTTCTACGAAGGTCAAAGGTCAGTCTCTAAAGCTGAAATCTTCTGACCTCAATCAATGCTTAGGTTTTCCTGACCAAGGACTGAAGTGCCTTGACAATATCGATACGGAACAAGCAAAGGAGATCATGGGGTACCAAAGAAACCCTAGTCTGAAGGACATGAAGAAGAAGGAGTTTCCAGAGGAGTTTGAGTTCCTTGCAGAGATAGTGGGCAAATGTATATTGTGCAAGGATACTGCACATGATACTGTGCTTGATCAACAGTTGAGGATTATGTCTGCAATAGTTCTGAAGAAGCGAGTTAACTTTGGAGCTATCTTGTTCGATCAAATTTCCAAATGGGTAGAAAAGGCTGAGCTAAAGAAGTCTACAGAAAAACCTCTGACAAAGGTGTTTCGTGGAAGACTGCTGAGCATTGTAATGAAGAAGAAGCTGGGAGGCAAGGTCAAGGATGATGAAGGAGAGCCTCTAAACGTTCACAAAGTAATGTTTCCACAACTATTTGTGAACTGGAAGAAGAATCCAAAGGAGAATAGAAGGCTGACAACTGGGAGCAGTAGCAAGACCTCTATAAAGAAGAGAAAGACATAAGAGGTAGAAAGCTCTGAGTCTGATGACTCTGTACCAGCAGCAACAACACCAGCCAAGAAGAGATCCAGAGGTGTGAAGAAAACCAAGGCCCTACCAAGAAGTCTCTCCTCCAAAGACAAGGATGAAGAAGAAAAAGTCCTGACTGCTGAAACCACAAAGCGAAGAAGCAACAAACTGCTTCAAGGACCATCAAATAGGAAAACTAAGGTGATAATCAAACCAACCTCAGTTTCCCAAAATAGTACATCTGATGAGGAGGAGGATGTAGAATCAGAAGAAGAAAAGGCAACTGACAATTCCAAGGCTGAGTCCTCACCGACCAAATCCAACAATGAAGGTGAAGCTGGATTATTGAATGAAAATGTAGCATCTGCTGATGAAAAAGAATGCTCAAGCCCTATGGCTAATCCTTAGCATTCACTCTGATGATGAAGAAGAGATTCAAGATGATCCAACTCCATCCCCAAATGCAAATGCCCCAACAAGCCCAGATGATGGGTCAAATGATGTTGTTTCTAAAAAGGAAGGACGTGTCCATTCCAATCCTAAAAGCCCCCATGACGACTCAAAGGGTGATGAATTCACAGAAGAAAGGACTGCCCCTATCAGTACTAAACCTCAAGAAAGTTCATCTGATGATCCAAAGGCTTCAGATTCTGAAGAGGAAGAAGAGTCTGAAACCCCTATAGCTAAACTTCCAACAAGAAGGAAGAGCTACAGACTGCAAGACAAATTTGCCTTTAAAAGGAGAAGCGATCACTCCAATGCTATCATTGAACTAAATGATGATGAGTTTGTATCAAAGGATGAAAGTGCTGAAGATGGAACCAGTGGTGAAGAAGATGAATCAGAGGAAGATCTTGCTGAAGAAGGTTCTGAAAATGAAATGCAGCAAGAAGGATTCACTGTTGGAAAAGATCAAAATGGTTCAGACTCTGAAAGAAAAGATATCGAGAATGATTCAAATTCTTCAAATTAGGAATCAGAGGAACCTGCAGACTATCCAATCCTCTCTCCTTCAAAAATTACTAGGAGAATAGCGGTGGAAGTCTCGAATGAACTACCAGAAGCACCACCAGACAGATGGGTGAACTATGGAGATGAACAACTCAAGGTGGTAAGGATGACTACCTTTGATATAGTTAAAAACTGGAACAACATGGAGCTAGACTGCACGACCATCCTCTACAATCCTGATGACCTGCTAATGAGATGGTTCTTCCCATGGATGACGTGGCTAAAAGCACATGCTAAAAAGGATGTAAGTTACTTCAGCTGGTGCTACTCTCATTTTCCAAGCATGGAGCTGGTAGCACAAAACTTCCCAAGGGTGAAGAAGTTTGCCACCAAATTGATCACAAACTAGCCTCACTACAAGGTCTACAGACATGCTGGAAACCACTATATCCCCTACGATCGTAGAGTGGACTCTCAAGGAAGAAGGATCATGACCAAGGAGATGATCGTAGAGTCTGCTCACTCTACTACTGATGGTGTTCAAGTTAAATACCAAAAGCCTCCATCTGCTCAAGCACTACAGACAGACATTCCTTCATCCTCAACCAACGATTGGAACTCAACTATTCTTTAGATTCTCAACACCTTCGAAAATATGTCCAAGGATGCAGATCGTAGAGTTCAATCTAATGCTCGATAGGAGACTGCTCAACCAGATGATCAAGTATCTGTGGAGAAGGAGCTGATAAAAAATTCTTATGAACTGATTGAGAAAATATCTCTATTCACTGAAGAGTCACAGAAGCTGATAGCAGCAGGAGATAATTCATTCCAGAATAGACTTCAAGCTACTATGGCTAATGTATCTCTTAAACTCAAAGAGAGAGATCACATCTATCTGAAAGTCATGAATGATGTGACGACCCAGAAATTCGGATCGTCCAGAATTTAGGTTTAAAGAATTAGTTATTAATAAAAGGAATTTTTATTAATATTATTATGTGTTATGTGTTTATTAATTGTTTTATAACCTAGGATGATTATTAATCGGAAGGATCCTGGCTATAAGCTAGTTTGAGCGAATAAGAATTTTCAAGACGAAAACGAAAGTTTTCCGTGAACAAAATATTTTCGGGGAAAAAGATAAAATAGGCACTATTCATCCGTTTCTGCTCGGAGATTTATTTTGAAATTCCGAGAAGTTATAGTTTACGTTTAATTTTGAGACATGATGGAATATTTAATAATATTTCAGTTATGGCAAAAATGAAGTTTTCGCCTGCGGACTCAAAACCTAGGGTTAGGAAAAGTGAGTTCTGAGAATTTTATGATCACGTATAATCATTAGGGTTATTATGCGTGAGAAATACGAGGATAATACTAGTTATTATATGAGTATAGTAAGAAGATTAGTACGACGTATAATACGAATATCGTACGAATTATATACGAAGAAAATACGAGAATACGAGAATGAGATGCGTAGAATACGATAAGTCTTAATAAACTTTGAGTTCATGGACTTTGTAGAATCTAATTGGACTTGGATCATGCCAAGCCCAACTCTTTGTGAAATCAAGCCCAGGATAGGCCCAATAAGAATTAAGGTTAAGGCCCAAACCAAGAAAAGAAACCGCGGATCAAACCGATGGGTAAATGGATGGGTAAAAACAATGGGGCAACCCATAGGGTGACCCATGGGCATGTGGGGCGGCTACTTGGCCACCAAGTAAGGGTGGTGGCCAAGTAAACTTGGTGGCTAAGTTGTGGGAGGAGGTGGGAATAGTAAGGAGGTGGGGGCAAAATGACTAAAATGCCCTTAGCTTTGAAAATCTATAAATAGTAAGCTTATTTCATTTGTTTTGAGATTTTGAAAATTCCACACTTGAGAGATAGAGAGCTCGAATGAAGAGGAGAAGGAAGTGCGTGAGCATGAATGCTGGAATCAAAAGTGATCGTGAAATAGAAAAGTTTGCAAATCGCCAGCTTTGTCTAGCGGGAGAAAAATAAGAAGAAGAGGTAATCTAAAACATAGCTTCTAATAGATTTTTCTTTAAGTTTTCTATGTTAAAACATAACTTAATGAAGATAAGAAGTAGATAAGGCTAGAGATTATTTCATATGGTTGAAATCATGAGAAAAGAAGAAATAATAAATTAGAAGTTTAGTTTATAAATTTATTAAGGAAGTATAAGATTCGTAGCGAATTTGAACGATCCGAGTGGATTATATGAATAAGTAGGTGAAATTAGTAAGGAATGGTGTTTTATAACATCAAATTCCAATAAAAAGTGGAATCGTAATCCAAAATATCGATTAAAATGAAGAACGAATGAAGAACACGAAGAACATGCGAAGAACACGAAGAACGTTGTTGATGGACAAATTTAAAACCATCGTAGGATAATTGTTGTTGATGGAAAAGTTGAAAACCATTGCGTATAAGTTAGTTGCTTATTGCTTGGTTAGGAATGGTAGAAACGTTTATGAAGAATGGATTAAAACTTAGCTATAACGAAGTTATGGCAAAATTTCGTAAAAGTCAAACGAGAATTAGAAAGTTAGTAAATGAACCCGAACGTGTAGGGTTTCATAAGAAAGTAAGAGAACATAGAAAACGTGAGTCATGGACTCAAGAACGAACGAGTTTCGTGTTCGGATGACCGAATTACGGACGAACAAACGAAGAGCGTTAAAAACATAAAATGAACAAAGGGTGTGAAGATAGACTAAATTTTGGGGCGTTACAAGTTGGTATCAAAGCTGATAGGTTATAAACCTTAGGTAGGAATACCTAAGACTATAATCGTAGAGAGAAGGATAAGAAGATCACCACGTGATCATAGTGACTCGTAGTAACAGATGGGTTGTTAAACGATGAATGATTTATAACTAGTGCTATGAATGAAAGGTACTATTAATTAGTACGGGAAGAAAAACTTAGATTAAGTTGTGAAGGATAGTATATGAATTAAAGAAAATTCGTATTAAGTAGAGAGAGATTTAGAAGTTGTAAAATTCCAATTGAGGACTCATATCAACAGCTGAGTTGTATGATTCCTTGTATGGGCGGGAAAATTGTACGTGGTTTTAGAACCACTTAGCTTCTTGTGCGATATAGTCGTTAAGTTGAACAATTCTTTGTATGGGCGGAGAATTGTTCTTGGTGTAACAACCGCTTAGCTTCTTATATCGGTTAGAAGCTGAGTTGACCAATTTTCTGTATGGGCAGGGAATTGTGTTTGGTTCTACAATCACTTAGCTTCTGGTGGTGATAATCATTGGGATTGGTCGCGCTATCAAGATGTATATGACGAGAAGGTGAATCTTTTCTCATTTATATACTTGATAGGTAGAGAACGATTAGGTATGTGCGAGTTCTTGAAACTCATACTTATGGTAAGTTCGTGAATCATAATAATATGGTATGTTTTTGAACGTCTTAGCGAATGGACACCTATGGTCTATCTGGATAGTTCTTAAACTCATATTATTGTGGAAAGTTCCTGAACTCATAATATGTGGTAACTTGATGGACTGTACTAAGGTTTAGGAATGTTTAGACTGAAAACACGTTGTTTTCAGTAGGCTTAGTATTAAAAGTGCTAGAGAAGATTAAGTATTGTCGCAGTAAGACAATGAAGTAAGGTGAAGAATAAGATATTCCAAGTCATCTAGATATGCTAAGATTTCAAAGTTTATCGAACTCGTGCTGATATGTACATTTTGAAAAAGAATGGATTGGTTCAACTTTTGGAACCAAAGTATTTTAAAAGAGCTATTCTTGGTTTGTCTATGCTAATTGCTTCGGCTAGACAAAAATTGATTTGCAATATCAAAATGAATTTTTATATCATCCGAGCATTTGATGCAAGGATGGTAAAATGATGGAGTTGTTATTACCATTGAACCTAGTGTTGGATGTGATCTTAGGATTAACAACCCGCTATGGTATGAGGTATAATGACGAAGTCCTCAATGTACTGTGAAAAGTACGGTATCATGACATCATAAACCGTTTTGATGTATTGCGAAAAGAATTTAAAGAAGTAGTCAACGACAATTGAGTTGACTAGATGAATGTTTCACGTTGATATCCAATTTATTGGTATAGTCTAAGCTACTTGATTCGGCTAGACAAATGGTATGTCATCGAGCTTTCTTTGAGAACTTGTGACAAACCAAATTGTTTTGGTGCGGAATCTAATGATTTAGTCTGAGGAGAACATGGAAGAGGTAGTTACTTTCTTTGTGATTGTAAACTGACCGTTAAAGAAGGGCTTACGGCGAAATGCTGGTTAACCCAGTAAGAGTTAATGGTTGATTTGACCCCTCAGCAAAAGTATGAAATATTTTAAGAGGAAATTTTATATTCCTCGTTATTCCTTCTACTTCATTATTCTTGATAGGTTATGGGAGTTAGGAATGAGGGAAAGATAAGAACTCTGTTGAAGTGAAGTTGAGAAGAAATGTAGGCTAAAATTTTGAGGACGAAATTCTGTGAAGAAATGGTGAATGTGATGACCCGGGTAAGGTTATGGTTTTAAGAAATTCCGAGGACAGAATTTTTATAAGGAGGGAAGAATGTGACGACCCGAAAATTCAGATTATCCAGAATTTAGGTTTAAAGAATTAGTTATTAATAAAAGGAATTTTTATTAATATTATTATGTGCTATGTGTTTATTAATCGTTCTATAACCTAGGATGATTATTAATTGGAAGGATCCTGGCTATGAGCTAGTTTGAGCGAATAAGAATTTTCAAGACGAAAGCGAAAGTTTTCCGGGAACAAAATATTTTCTGGGAAAAAGACGAAATAAGAACTATTCATCCGTTTCTGCTCAAAGATTTATTTTGAAATTCCGAGAAGTTATAGTTTACGTTTAATTTTGAGACGTGATGGAATATTTAATAATATTTTAGTTATGGCAAAAACAAAGTTTTCGTCTGCGGACTCAAAACCTAGGGTTAGGAAAAGTGAGTTTCAAGAATTTTATGATCATGTATAATCATTAGGGTTATTATGCATAAGAAATACGAGGATAATACTAGTTATTATATAAGTATAGTAAGAAGATTAGTACGACGTATAATACGAATATCGTACGAATTATATACGGAGAAAATACGAGAATACGAGAATGAGATGCGTAGAATACGATAAGTGTTAATGAACTTTGAGTTCATGGACTTTGTAGAATCTAATTGGACTTGGATTATGTCAAGCCCAACGCTTTGTGAAATCAAGCCCAAGATAGGCCCGATGGGTAAACGGATGGGTAAAAACAATGGGGCAACCCATGGGCATGTGGGCGGCTACTTGGCCACCAAGTAAGGGTGGTGGCCAAGTAAACTAGGTGGCTAAGTTGTGGGAGGAGGTGGGAATAGTAAGGAGGTGGAGGCGAAATGACTAAAATGCCCTTAGCTTTGAAAATCTATAAATAGTAAGCTTATTTCATTTGTTTTGAGATTTTGAAAATCCCACACTTGAGAGAGAGAGAGAGAGAGCTCGGATGAAGAGGAGAAGGAAGTGCGTGAGCATGAATGCTCGGATCAAAAGTGATCGTGAAATAGAAAAGTTTGCAAATCGCCGGCTTTGTCTAGCGGGAGAAAAATAAGAAGAAGAGGTAATCTAAAACCTAGCTTCTAATAGATTTTTCTTTAAGTTTTCTATGTTAAAACATAACTTAATGAAGATAAGAAGTAGATAAGGTTAGAGATGATTTCATATGGTTGAAATCATGAGACAAGAAGAAATAATAAATTAGAAGTTTAGTTTGTAAATTTCTTAAAGAAGTATAAGATTCGTAGCGAATTTGAATAATCCGAATGGATTATATGAATAAGTAGGTGAAATAAGTAAGGAATGGTGTTTTATAACATCAAATTCCAATAAAATGTGGAATCGTAATCCAAAATATCAATTAAAATGAAGAACGAACGAAGAACACGCGAAGAACATGAAGAATGTTGTTGATGGACAAATTTAAAACCATCGTAGGATAATTATTGTTGATGGACAAGTTTATAAGTTAGTTGCTTATTGCTTGGTTAGGAATGGTAGAAACGTTCATGAAGAACGGATTAAAACTTAGCTATAACGAAGTTATGACGAAATTTCGTAAAAGTCAAACGAGAATTAGAAAGTTAGTAAATGAACCCGAACGTGTAGGGTTTCATAAGAAAGTAAGAGAACATAGAAAACGTGAGTCGTGGACTTAAGAACGAACGAGTTTCGAGTTCGGATGACCGAATTACGGATGAACAAACGAAGAGCGTTAAAAATATAAAATGAACAAAGGGTGTTTAAGATAGACCGGATTTTGGGGCGTTTCAAATGATCAGAAGTCAGATGCACTAAAAGTGAAGAAGGCTAGTGAAGAGCAGATCCAAGTCCTCTCTGACAAGATTGACAACATGAAGCAGCCTTTCTCAATGCAACTTGAGCTAGGCCAACATGAACTCAAGTTTAAAGTTGCTAACTCCTCCAACCTAATGGAGCAGCTCTCCCAAATGATTAATGACAAAAAGGGGGAGAAAAGAGGCATAGGAAGAGGCATAGCAAGAGGCATTCAAAGAAGAGCAGAAGGAAAGGAGAGAAGAAGACAAAGAAGAAGATAGCAGAAAAAGAGGCAGAGTCATCTTCTGAGGGGGAGCCGAAGAATGCCGAAGCTGAGGGGGAGCAAGAAGTAGAAGAGAAGGAAAGCAAAGCAGGAAAGTCATCATCTCAAGGGGAGCAGGAGCAAGAAGGCCAAACAGATGAATAGTTGATCAACAGAATCCTGGAAACATAAATGGAGCTAAAAGAGGTACATCTCTAACTAGTTAGGTATGTTCTGGATCCAGGATGTAAATTGTCAGTGTATTAAATTCCACATCATTATAAATAACATTCTTGTTTATCTGTTTTAGAAATACAGCTGCTCACTGTATATAAGATTCATTCATAACATGCATATGCACTTATTGTTTTTGTCATAATAAAATAGGGGGGATTGTCAGGAATAAGCATGTGAATGTTATTCCTATTTACATATGATTTGATTATGATATATATTAATGAATATGCAAGTATGCTTGCATTAAGAAATGCTGTAAAGTCCCTTGATAGATAATAGAAACATATATACAAGGATCGTATACTACACTCTGAGTCATAGAGTCTATTGATTACATGCAGAGATCATAGTCGAGCAAGATTAGATGAAGACATCGAGCACAAAGACAAAAATCATAGAGTGTCAAGATTTGATTCCAAAGTCGTAGGGTCTGCACAGCCAAAGCTGAATCGTAGAGTGCAAAACTACAACCTCAACAGTTGTGCTCACAATGCCAAGGAAGAATCGTAGAGCTAATACGATTCTCAATGAATTAGCACTCCCAGAATATCTAAAGGAACCAAGCCTTTGGTTTAAGCTGCAATGTTACATCCAATTTGAAGGAAACCAGAGAGCAGTCAACAAATGGCATACAAGCTAATAGAATATCCAAGCACCAACCTAATCAGCATCAAAATTGAGTTGTGAAGCCATTAGAGATTAAGTCTTCCATAAGGAGATCAGAAGAAGACTTCAGTAACTGGCGAAGGAAAGTCAGCAAGTGCAGCAGCTGTCAAGCAGACAGAAGACAACGATCTTTGTAGCAACCAGGATCGTAGTGTTTGCTAAACAAAGAAAGAATTGATGAATTGTATACAGAGATACTGGATAGCCTCTGAAGAACAAGGCTAAAGTGATTAAGAATTGGGTCAGTCCATTGATGATAAGTGAATGGGAGATCACAAGGAGAAAGCGAGCTAGACACGCCACAAATCTGAAGTGTCTTGTTATTCAGAAGGGGCCAGAACAAAGAAGTTAAGTCATCATTATCTGAGAGCTATTGAGGCAAATAGAAGTGTTGAAGCACTATACAAAAGAAGGAAGAAGTGTTATACATTGAAGATCCAATCAACACTCTTCAAGATCATAGTGTTTTCTCTACCAGTCAACATGATAATACATTCAGGTCCTTGAAGACATGCATCAGAATCATAGAGTTCGAATGGCTGAAGACTGAAGCATTGGCAACGGTTCAATCTGAAGGGTAATATTCGAGCAAGTGCTTATTGAGAGCATCGATGCAAAAGGACAACCTCTGATCGAGAAATCAGAAGGAGGAAATAAAGTCTTCAACATGCCCAAGACATTAAAGTGACATCTCTGATGGGGTAGGTGAAACAGTAGACTGTAGTGTCAGAAAAATATGACATGTCACATCTGCAGTCTACACCAAGCAACTCGAGATCTGTGAATCATTTCAAAGAGCTTTCAACGGCTACTCTCCGACGGGAAGTTTGGGAAGGAGTATAAATCTACTAGAGCTTAAAAGATCAAAGGGTGCTGGAGTTGCCGAGTTTGGAGTAACGGTGGACTGTTTTAAACTATGTGAGATAATGAGTCCAAAGGCTCACTCTACGATCCAACAAGAACACTCAGAGACATACAAAGAAAGAAGTAGAAGTGAGAGTTCTACAATATAGAAGTGATAATTCTACTTGATGAAAAGTGTTCTGAACTGCCTAGAGAAAGAAGAGCATTAATGACAACTTGATGTCCATCATGGGAAGACTCTAAGTACCATAGAGAGGAGCTCACCGTCATCTTACCAAGTCCATCATGAGAAGGAATCAAGTATCAAGAAGGGAGATCACAAACGTCATCATTGTGGCAAGCATGAGAAAGTTTCTAAGTACCTAGCAGAAGAACTTACAGTCATCATAGAAGCCCATCATGTGCAGCCATCACGTATCAAGAGGAATAATCTTCAAGGCAGTTCATCAAGGGATCATCAGAGGAGGTTGAGTAACGAAAAAAGTTAAGCATCATGCAACACTCAACTGCACTTCAAGGATGATCACACCAAGCTGCTAAGTACAGAAGATGTTCAAAGCATAAAGACATCTTAGTAACTCAGCACCAACTCCAACAAATAAACAATCAATTCAACGCGAAGCCAGGGCTTGAGGGGTCCTTATCTGGAGGGACTAAATGAATTTCCAAGCCTGATGGGCTTGAAGAGTTCCTAGGGAACTAAAGGAGTTCTAAGGCTACTGGCCTTGAAGAGTTCTTAGTGAACTGAAGTCCCAAGGCTGCTGGCCTTGAAGGAATCTTAGTGATTCAGGGTGTTGCCCTTCCTTAGTGGAAATCATGCTAGTTGAAAGCAGAAGAGTGGATTAGGAGCTTGAGTCTCTGAACCACTTAAAACCCCTTGTGTCTTTTACATTATGTCATTTACATTATGTATATTAACTGCTATAACTTCCATGTATGTTCTAACTGCTTACAATCGAACTAACTCTACAAACAATGTATGTATGATTATGAATATATCAATGAACGGGATCTTTTACTTATTCCGCTGTGCTTGAAAAGATTCTTATGTTTGTCATATGCTAATTTAATAGCAATACACAATAAAAGAGAAAAGTATTTGAAATTAAAAGGATCTATTCAACCCCCCCCCCTTCTAGATCTATTGTGCCTACTGGGAACTAACAAATATAATTGACCAAAATACCCTTTTTGTCCCATTCCTGAATTATTGCTAGCAAAATCTTACCAAATCTTGGCAAAATCATTACCATAGTCTAGCTATGAGCTATAGCATTCCAGCAAATCATATTCAATTCACCAGCCATGTGCCTTGTACCATTATTTGTATAGATCAAGAGAGAGAAAAAGTTACATTTATACTAATTTGTTCACAACTCTCATCCTAGAACTTCTCTCTCTAAAACCCCCGAATTTCATTGCTAATATCAGTCACAAACCAAGCCCCACTAATACATAAAACCAAATCAGAAGTCAGAATCAAGATTTTCTTAGAAAGGTATAAAACCTAACCCTAGAAGTTGATCTTTAATCTTATGTTAGATTTTGTATTTTAGTGTTAAATCATGTAGTATATAGTGTTAAATGATGATCTGGGTTGCTAGATGTTAGATCCATAACATCTAGAGGCTAAGATTTGAAGTTTTACATAATCTGGAAATCTAGAAAATGAAGTCTGACAACCGAATGTCAGAGCTCAAAGATCTGTGCTCGTTAATGATTTGTATGTGTTAAAGGTTTGTACTTGTAGTATGTCATGTGGGCTTTACTCTAAAACTTGAATCAGGATCAGATCTGCTATAAATTGAAAGATATATGTGGTCAAACCACGTTGGCCGACATTGACAAAGCCTTTCTGGGTAACCCAGAACATACACAGATGGCTCTGACAAGAAGTTTATGTCCACAAATCTTACACATGTTTGTTGTTTTGATTCGGTAGTTGTAACATGCTCTATTCTTATGTGGTTAGATCACCTAAATGATAAGCAGAATCAGAGTAATGGATGGTCAAAGTAGACTGTTCGAGCACGAAGTTGATTTTGGAAACCCAGAAAATCCCCAAAAATCCCAGAAATTTCTGACAACGTTTGGCCGACCCTAGATCTTGATGTGTTTAATGTATTTGGTCATGTTAGTGTTTGATTTGTGTAGACAGATATGTGGACTATCTATCCATGCTATTATAACACCAAAATCATAAACAGAAGCGAAGTTAATCATGGTCAAAGTAGGGTTGACCATACTGCCGGATGAAGATCTGGGCAACCTAGAAATCTTCAAAGGTAGTTTTCGTCCCGGTACTTTGACCAGCTCAAATTTTGAGATGGTGTTGTTGTTATGATGATGTTATGTAATATAATTGTTCATTGACATGTTGTCTACAACCCGAAATCATTATATCACACAAACAAGGTACAAATTACGAGTTATAAGGACCTAAACGTATGAACGTGAACTGTTCTTCATTTCTGGTTAACCCAGAAATGAAGAACAACCTCTGACAACAACTTTGAGAGATTATATCTCTTTGTTGTGATCTATTATGGCCATGAAATCAGTTTGTGGTTGTAACGCCCGAGAATTTTGAATTTTGAATGAATTAAATTTTTATTTGATTATGTGAATCAATTGAGTTATTATGTGAGTAAAATGTTTGATGGTCGTTCTATGACCTAGAATGTGCGGATGTGGTTAGTATTCTGACTTTGTGCTATAATTAATTGCTGTGAATTATCAAGATGAAAACGAAGGTTTTTTGAGAATGTTTGCGTAAAAACACTATTCATCCGATTTCGTTCGGAGCTAGGGTTTGAGATTCAGAGAAACGCGTAATGATAGAATACGAAGATAGTATGGAATATTTAAAAATAATTCTGTTATGGCAAACGAAGTTTTTGCTTGCGGATGTAAAACCTAAGGGTTTGTGAAAGAGGTTTACGAAAGGGAAATGCAATACGTATAGTCGTTTCAGATATTATATGTATGAAATACGAGTATTATATTAGTATGAATACGAGTATGGTTTGAAGAATAGTACGACGTATAATATGAATATCGTATGAGTATTAGATGAAGAGAATACGTGAGTAATACGCGTAGAATACGAGTTGTATTAATGGAGTATGAGTTAAAGGTTGGTATAACTTAATTGGAATTAAACCAATAGCAAGCCCAATGAATTATATGAGAAAGCCCAAGTTGAAGCCCAACGTTTATTAAAGTCAAGCCCAATCCAAAGAATTAAACCATGGGTCAAACCGGTGGGTTATGAGATGGATAAAACCCATGGGGCAACCCATGGGATGATCCAAGGGTGAGTGGGCTGGCCACTTGGTGGCCAAGTAAAGGCAATACTTGATCACCAATTACTTTGCTTGGTGATCAAGAAGTGAATAGTAAGGAGGTGGGGAGTTGAACATTTTTGCCCTCACTTTGGTTTTCTATATATACAAAGCTAGAGTTGGAATTTTGTGGTTTTACAAAGCTTGTCCAAAGATATAGAGAGAGAGAGAAAGAGCTAGAATTATATAATCCTTCTACTTCTAAGAAAACCAATAGGCGTTTATCAAGAACGTGAATTACTTCAAAGGTAAATACTTATAAACCGTAATCTTCATCTTTTTCGATTTCTTTCTCGTAGAAGAATCATAGATTGGTGGAGCATCTTTATTGAGGAGATATAAGGATGCCTATTAATGGCCAAATCATTGGTAGGTCATGACCAAATAGAAATTGTAAGTGTTTACGTGAGTTAAAAACCATAAACGTCTTGAACGTTAACTTAGTTATTAATGAACGTTTTGAAAACTGTTATAGCTAAGGAATGTGCCTATTGTTTGGTTAGGATGACTATGATGAATCAATGGAGTTTTCCATTTGATTTGGCTTATAGAACACGAATAACGAAGTTATGGAAAATTTTGCGAAAGCCCGGAATAAAGGTCAAAAGTTATCGTGTGAAAATGTTGGTTTCCAATGTCAACACGTGAGATAAGGTAATTAAGAGTCGTTGGTGAAAGAATCGTCGCATTCTGACTTATAACAAAGAAAACGAGTATTGAACGGACGAAAACGTTAAACGAACGCTTAAAAATGAACTCAAAGGTGAATTCCGAGTTAACGGATTCGAAAATATAAAATTCTTATACGAACACGTAAAGGATGTGATTTGTGACTTGTAGGCTTTCGAATGGGTTAATTCGGATGAAAAACGAACAAATTAGGAAGCCGGGAGTTTCGTTAGAAACCAAACTGTTTTATTGGCTGGTATTGCAGGCTCGGCGCACAGTCACCAAAACCAAGACAAAGTGGTGGCGTATAACGCCAGCATTTCGGCCGAAAGTACCACGCTAACTTCATGGCAAACGCCACTAAAATATAAAGGATGTTGTAACTAACACCGAGAATAGAAAAATGTTGACCAAGTTTGGTTTTGTTCCATTTTGTAGGTAGACCTAAAGTAAGACATTAAAGGTACTTAAAGTACATGATAACATTTACCTTAAATCACTTATAAGGTGTTAATGTAAGAAGATCTAGTAAGGTTTAATAGACATTAAACGAAGAATGCGAAGACGTAATAAGTAAACCATGAATGACGTTCAACATTGGTATTTAACCACTAATGATCAAATATCAGTTAAAGACGTAAGAACGTTAATGAAACCTAACGAAGTATAGAAAGTCGAATCGACTTTAATAACGAAGTAAATTCAAATAAGACATAGAAGAGAAAGAAGTTGGTTAGAACCGTAAAGTTAGTTTATTTGATAACTAATTACAATGTGTTGTGTGAATATCTCATGTAGATCCTATAAAGTCTGAGAATAGTTGAATTGTATATTCGAAGACGCTTGAAGGCAAGTCTTTCTTAAACGTTTGTCTAACCTTCGAGTTAGCCAAGCTTTTTTACGTGATGCATGTTATACAATGCATGAATGATTCTAAAGAAAGAGTTGATGCCTGTTTTAACTCGACTAGACTAATATTGAAGAGTTGATTGATTTGTTTACAAGTCTTTCGATATAGAACTGTTAACGCAATCCTATTCCAAGTATTTGGTACGGATGTAAAGGTAAGTTTGTCTAAGTACAAACAAAAGTATTTTTCATCGATTATTCGATGGGCATGCGAGGTTGCCAATTGTTGAACGTAAATACGTTTAACGTAAGAGTGTTGATCAACATACAGCACAATAGGCTGATCACCTAGAAGTGCTCATAAGTAAAGACAGGTGGATGGCCTTTGTGCTAGATATCCTTTTCAAGTATGAAAAAAAAAAGAGTATGTTCATGGTCTATTGACCAGTTCATCATTCCTAAGCTATTCTATATACTTTGGAATTGTTGTTATGAAATGAGAAGTACTAGTCAAATGTTTCATAGTACTTCATAGACAATTGTTCAAATATTGAATTAATGCATGAAAATGTTATTGTGATATTCATATGATTCTTTGTTAAGACTTGCTGAGCTAGTTATGCTCATTCTTGCTTGAACCATATGTTTGCAGCTAAAGTCGAACGAACTGAGAGTTCTAAGAGAGATAAAGGCAAGGCTAAGATGGACAATTAATCGTCCTGTAATAGACTAGTATATTTGTATGTAATATACTCATGTAGAACAACGAATGTATTCGGTTAATGAACCTGGGAAAGGATTTATTACAAATGTAATATAAAGATAGTAATTACACTCATTTTGTTGTTATTTAATTGGTATGATTGTATAGATTGTAGTATCATGGAGCACCATATGTCGGGTTGGAAGAGACCCGGATTTGGGGGCATCACAGGTTGGTATCAAAGCAATAGGTTATATAACTTAAGGGGGGAAGGACCTTAGGCTAATAACCTCGTTAGGAAAGGAAGAGTCCGAAGAAAGCTAATTCGAGTCAAATGAGTTAATAAGGTATTGAGGAAACTCATTACCGAAAGATTTAAAAGATGGAAAGTAACCCTAAATGGGTTAAATGTGATTTGTGCTTATATTATTGTGTAATATGTACTAATCAATTTGTTATGTGTTATTGTAGAAGTCGGTTGATAGCTTGATGTATAGGGATATACATGTGATCAGCGAGGAGTCCATGAACCGAGTTGAGACAGTACCCGTACCTATAGCAGACATACCGGTAGTGATTCTAGAAGAGTTAGAGCCCGAGGAATATTACTCGGAGGAGGACTATTCTGAGGAGACCATGGGAATAACATCATATTTGAATATGATGATTGATGTGGAGGATGATATGGAGGTGACATCGATTAATACGATGATGCCTGCCCTAGAGTCGACACCTACAGAGACTATGAGGGCAATGTACCTCTCAGTGCTTGACTGTAACATGCAACTACACAATATGGTGCAGCACCAAAAGGAAGAGATCACTGATCTCTATGGGGCGAAAGAGTCTGCAGAGTCAGACTATGAGATAGAGTATGATGAGAAAGTGCTCATGACTGACAAGGCTAGGGACTATAAGAACGACGTCGTAGAACTTCGTAAGAAACTGGTTGAAAATGACCAGAAGATAGCACGAATGTCATATATAAATGATAGTACGCATGATGATTTCAAGCGTAAGATAGCTTGTTATTCTATTGAGTCAGGACAAACTCAACATACTATAAGTCGAGATATTGTGTTGATTCTGGCGAACCAGAAGCATGAGAATGCTATTAGGCAGTATTAGGAGTAGTATGGTAAATACTTTTGTGTAGTGACGTAAAACCCTCTTTTGTATAATTAAAGGGTAGTTTTTTTGTAAATCCCAATTTTTGTAAAAGTCAATCGCGGCATAAATATGTAATAGCTTTTGGGCTATGGAAAGCAATTTATAAATAGTTTTAAACTATAAAGAAACATTTTAATATAAGGAAGTTTTTATTTTAAATTGCTTTGTTGTGTATGAGTAATTGTTCAGTTGTTTGACAACTAATAAAGAAGTAAGTAAATAATTAATAACGAAACTTTATTTATTTAATCAGAAATGCCACCAAGAAGAAGGCAACGTAACCAAGAGGCGGAATCGCATAATGATAACGAGGAGGGGTCCTAATAACGCAATGCAAGAGTTCGTTAATTTATTAACCGCTGCATTTAACCAAGCTGGTGGTAGAGCACCCGCAGGACCTAGGGTAGCCCGAACGACTACCTTTAAGGAATTTAAGAGTGTAGGTCCACCCGAATTTAAGGGAACAACGGACCCAATGGAGGCCCAGACATGGGTCAAGGAAATAGAGAAGGCATTTATTATTACAAACGTAGCTGAGGCGCAACGACCTACATGATGAAGGGGGAAGCCAACTACTAGTGGGAGGCTCACCAGGGTGGGGCTGGAGTGGAAGTTGTCACATGGGAACAGTTTAAGAAGGTATTCTTTGAGAACTATTTCCCTACTAGCATGCAAGGGAGAATGGAGATTAAGTTCTTAGAACTTAAGCAGGGGGGACGTGACTGTTCCCCAATATGCGGCCAAATTCAATGAATTGGCAAGGTTTGCTCCATACCAAGTGGACACGGAGGAGAGGAAGGCTCGTAGGTTTGAGCAGGGCCTAAAGCCCTGGCTCTATAGTAGGATATCGGTTTTTCAGAGTGCTTCCTACAGGACCATTATGGAGAAGGCGATAATAGCGGAGGGTGGTAGTGAGGCATTGACCCAATACCACAAAGACAGAAAGAATAAGAGTAAGGGAGAGGAAGGAAATAAGGCAGAGGTTGTCAGTGGTAGTGGCAATATGCCTAAACGGAAGAATTTTAATCCTGGGAATACTGGGGCAAAACAAGGGGATCCTAAACGGAGGATGGAGACATGTAAGACATGCGGTAAGACTCATCTAGGAGTCTGTCTGAAGGGGAAGACCGGTTGTTATAACTGTGGGCAGGAGGGTCATATATCTTCCAACTGTCCTAATCCTAAGAAAAGCCGGGGATGTTTTGTATGTGGGTCAGTGGACCACATGGCAAGAAATTGCCCGAAGAAAGGGGCGGAGGGTAGTAAAGGTTCTGGTAGTGGTAATTTGGCCATTATTGGACCAACACCGTCATTGGGTAGACCCTCAGCCCGAACGTTTAATATGACGTTTCAAGATGCGGTTGCATCAACGGAAGTAGTAGCAGGTATCATTCCAGTCAACGAAATAAATGCTTACGTGTTATTTGACTCGGGTGCTACTTGTTCTTTTATAGATGTGGATTTTCTCAAAGAATTGGGATTAAATCGAAAAGTTAGAAATATCTTTAGACGTTAAGGTATCAAACGAGGAGATAATTCCCATTGAACATATTCATAGGAATTATTTCGTAGATATCAGGGGTAATAGATTATCGATAAATCTTTTACCGATAAGGTTAAGGGAATTCGACGTGATTCTCGGTATGGATTGGTTAATTAACCATAGAGCAATAATAGACTGTTATAGAAAGAGTGTAAACCTAAGGCTTCCTAAGAAACCTGAGGTGGTGTTTTATGGAAATAAATCACTAGGACGTTCTTGTTGTCTAACCATGACACAAGCTAGGAAGATGATGAAGAAGGAGTGTCAGGGTTATCTGTGTCATGTGGTGGATACCCAAAGAGTGGGAACATCATTGGAACAGATAGCGGTGGTTCAAAAATTCACGGATGTGTTTCCGGAGGAGTTACCCGGTATTCCGCCAGATAGGGATGTAGAATTTGTGATTGATTTGTTGCCGGGCACGACACCAGTTTCAAAGGCACCATATAGGATGGCGCCAGTTGAGATGAAAGAGTTAATGGTTCAGTTATAGGAAGTGTTAGATAGAAAGTACATTCAATCGAGTGTGTCTCCGTGGGGAGCACCGATTTTGTTTGCAAAGAAAAAGGACGGATCGTTACCACTTTGTATCGACTATCGAGAGTTGAACAAGTTAACGATTAAGAATTAATACCCGTTCCCCAGGATCGACGATCTATTTGATCAGTTTAAAGGGGCAAAGTATTTTTCTAAAATAGATTTGCGTACGGGGTATCATCAGCTGAAAGTGAGGAAGGAAGATATACCTAAGACGGCGCTCAGAACTCGTTATGGGCATTATGAGTTTTTGGTTATGTTGTTTGGGTTGACGAATGCGTCAGCCGCATTCATGGATATGATGAACAGAGTGTTCAAACAGTATTTGGACAAGTTCGTCGTAGTGTTCATTGATGATATTCTAGTCTATTCTAAGACACTAGAAGATCATGTTGAATATCTAAGAATAGTGTTGGAAACACTACGGAGGGAGAAGTTGTATGCGAAATTCACTAAGTGTGAATTTTGGCTCGAACGAGTATAATTTCTAAGATATGTTATAGACAAAGATGGCATATCCGTAGATCCAGCAAAGGTGGAAGCGGTGAATGAGTGGGAGCAACTGAAAACGCCAACCGAAGTTAGGAGTTTTTTGGGGTTAGAGGGATACTATAGAAGGTTCATTCAGGACTTTTCTGAATTAGCTACTCCGTTGACAAATCTGACAAGGAAGTCGGTGAAGTATGTATGGACAGAAAAGTGTGAGCATATTTTTCAAGAACTAAAAAGGAGGTTGAGTGAGGCACCTGTATTATCTTTACCAGATGATACGGGGAATTTTGTCGTTTATAGCGATGCTTAGCATAGAGGACTAGGTTGCGTGTTTATGCAGAATGGCAAGGTCATTGCATATGCGTCACGTCAGTTAAAGGATTTTGAGAAGGTTTATACTACTCATGACCTAGAACTGGCACCTGTAGTGTTTGCTTTAAAAATATGGAGACATTATTTATACGGGGAAAAATGTGAGATATACACGGACCATAAAAGTCTGAAATATATCTTCACACAGAAGGATTTGAATATGAGGCAAAGAAGGTGGTTAGAGTTGATAAAAGATTATGATTGTGACATCTTATATCATCCGGGGAAGGCGAATGTAGTAGCCGACGCGTTAAGTCAAAAGGGTAGAGAAAAACTGTCAATGTTAACGACTCAGAATGAGTTAATAACAGAGATGGCCAGGATGGAATTAGAAGTTAAGTTGCCAAGTGAAACAACAGAGATGTTATTCTCAATAGAGACTCGACCAACGATAGTGGAACGGGTTAAGGAAGTATAGCTAAGTACTGAAGAATGCGAGCGTGTGAAAAAGATAGTGAAGGATGACATGAAGACTAAGTATAACCTTGATAAAGAAGATTTACTTCGTTTTGAAGGAAGAATTTGGGTTCCAAATAATTCTGAGTTGAAAGAAGAGATTATGTGTGAGGCCCATAGTTCGAGGTACTCGATACATCCTGGTAGTACTAAGATGTATCAAGACCTTCGTCAGAACTTTTAACTTAAAATATTATTAAATACCTTTTTATCATTTAAAATGATTTTTAATATAATAAAATCATTTTTAATTAATTTATTTAATGTATTTATTAAATAAATAAAATATCAATAATATCCAATTAAATATTAATATTTATGAAAAATATGTCAAATTATTAAAAGTTAATTTCTATAACTTAAAATAATTTTTAAAATAATTTTTGTAATTTTCAGAAGTTATTTTCCATTTTTAAATTATTTTAAGAATTTAAATTAATTAATTTTAATAAGTCTGTCGTTAAAGCCCTTTGGCGACAGTTAGTGTCACTTTAGGTGTTCTTGAGAAATCCAGAACCTTCATAGTCAGTTTATAAGGTATCATGTTTGACCAATTGTAATTCTTTGATCCCTGCGTTTTATGGGTTGCTAAAGTTTTAGGGATGTAGAATTTATGTAATACTACAACCACTGATGCCCCCAAATCCGGGTCTCTTCCAACCCGACACGATACTACAATCTATACAATCATTCCATTGAAATAACAACAAAATGAGTGTAATTACTATCTTTATATTAAATTTGTAATAAATCCTTTCCCAGATTCATTAACCGAACACATTCGTTGTTCTTCATGAGTATATTACATACAAATATACTAGTCTATTATAGGACGATTAATTATCCATCTTTGCCTTGCCTTTATCTCTCTTAGAACTCTCAGTTCGTTCGGCTTTAGCTGCAAACATATGGTTCAAGCAAGAATGAGCATAACTAGCTTAGCAAGTCTTAACAAAGAATCAAATAAATATCACAATAACATTTTCATGCATTAATTCCATATTTAAACAATTGTCTATGAAGTACTATGAAACATTTGACTAGAACTTCTCATTTCATAACAACAATTCCAAAGTATATTGAATAGCTTAGGAATAATGAACCGGTCAATAGACCATGAACATACTCTTTTTGTTTTTATACTTGAAAATGATATCCAGCACAAAGGCCATCCACCCGTCTTTACATACGAGCACTTCTAGGTGATCAGCCTATTGTACTGTATGTTGATCAACACTCTTACGTTAAACGTATTTACGTTCAACATTTGGCAACCCCACGTGCCCATCGAATAATCGATGAAAAATACTTTTGTTTGTACTTAGACAAACTTACCTTTACATCCGTACTAAATACTTGGCATAGGATAGCGTTAACAGTTCTATATCGAAAGACTTGTAAACAAATCAATCAACTCTTCAGTATTAGTCTAGCCGAGTTAAAACAGGCATCGACTCTTTCTTTAGAATCATTCATGCATTGTATAACATGCATAACGTAAAAAAACTTGGCTAACTCGAAGGTTAGACAAGCGTTTAAGAAAGACTTGCCTTCAAGCGTCTTCGAATATACAATTCAACTATTCTCAGTCTTTACAGGATCTCCATGAGATATTCACATAGCACACTTTAATTAGTTATCAAACAAACTAACTTTACGGTTCTAACCAACTTCTTTCTCTTCTATGTCTTATTTGAATTAACTTCATTATTAAAGTCGATTCGACTTTCTATACTTCGTTACGTTTCATTAACGTTCTTAGGTTCTTACCCGATATTCGATCAATAGTGGTTAAATACCAACGTTGAACGTCATTCACAGTTTACTTATTACGTCTTCGCGTTCTTCGTTTAATTTCTATTAAACCTTACTAGATCTTCTTACATTAACACCTTATAAGTGATTTAAGGTAAGTCTTATCATGTACTTTAAGTACCTTTAATGTCTTAATATAGGTCTACCTTCAAAATGGAACAAAACCTAACTTGGTCAACATTTTTCTACTGCCGGCGCTGCGGCGTGACATCCTTTGTATTTTATTGGTGCTGCGACGCGAGTTAGCTGGGTACTCGGCCGAGTCTGGCGTTGCGGCACCACCACTTTGTACTGGTTTTGGCGCTGCGGCACCGAGCCTGTGCACCAGTTGGCCAAAACAGTTTGGTTTCCTAACGAAACTCCCGGCTTCCTAATTTGTTCGTTTTTCATCCGAATTGACCCATTCGAAAGCCTACAAGTCACAAATCACATCCTTTACGTGTTCGTGTAAGAATTTTACATTTTCGAATCCATTAACTCAGAATTCACCTTTGAGTTTAGCGTTCGTTTAACGTTTTCGTCCGTTCAATACTCGTTTTCTTCGTTATAAGTCAGAATGCGACGATTCTTTTGCCAACGAATCTTAATTACCTTATCTCACGTGTTGACATTAGAAACCAACATTTTCAAGTCACACGACAACTTTTGACCTTTAATCCGGGCTTTCTACGTTTTCGACGTTTAACGTCTATTTTCGCAAAATTTGCCATAACTTCGTTATTCGTGTTCTATAAGCCAAATCAAATGGAAAACTCCATTGATTCATCATAGTCATCCTAACCAAATAATAGGCACATTCCTTAGCTATAATGGTTTTCAAAACGTTCATTAATAACTAAGTTAACGTTCAAGACGTTTATGGTTTTTAACTCACGTAAACACTTACGATTTCTATTTGAGCATGACCTACCAATGATTTGGCCATTAATAGGCATCCTTATATCCCCTCAGTAAACCTGCTCCACCAATCTACGATTCTTCTACGAGAAAGAAATCGAAAAAGATGAAGATTACGGTTTATAAGGATTTACCTTTGTAGTAATTCACGTTCTTGATAAACGCCTATTGGTTTGCTTAGAAGTAGAAGAATTATATGATTCTAGCTCTTTCTCTCTCTCTCTATATCTTTGGACAAGCTTTGTAAAACCAAAAAATGCCAACTCTAGCTTTGTATATATAGATAACCAAAGTGAGGGCAAAAATGTCCAACTCCCCACCTCCTTACTATTCACTTCTTGATCACCAAGAAAAGTACTTGGGGATCAAGTATTGCCTTTACTTGGCCACCAAGTGGCCAGCCCACTCACCCTTGGATCATCCCATAGGTTGCCCCATGGGTTTTATCCATCTCATAACCCACCGGTTCGACCCATGGTTTAATTATTTGGATTGGGCTTGACTTTAATAAACGTTGGACTTCAACTTGGGCTTTCTTATATAATTCATTGGGCTTGCTATTGGTTTAAGTCCAATTAAGTTATACCAACCTTTAACTCATACTACATTAATATAACTCGTATTCTATGCGTATTACTCACGTATTCTCTTCGTCTAATACTCATACGATATTCATATTATACGTCGTACTATTCTTCATACCATACTCGTATTCATATTAATATAATACTCGTATTTAATACGTATAATATCCGAAATGACTATACGTATTGCATTTCCCTTTCGGAAACCTCTTTCACAAACCCTTAGGTTTTATGTCCGCAAGCAAAAACTTCGTTTGCCATAACGGAATTATTTTTGAATATTCCATACTATCTTTGTATTCTATCATTACGCGTTTCTCAGAATCTCAAACCTAGCTCCGAACAAAATTGGATGAATAGTGTTTTTACGCAAACATTCTCGAAAAACCTTCGTTTTTGTCTTGATAATTCACAACAATTAATTATAGCACAAAGCCATGATACTAACCACATCCGCACATTCTAGGTAATAGAATGATCTTCGAACATTTTACTCACATAAGAACTCAATTGAATTCATTTAATTCACATAATCAAATAAAAATTTAATTCATTCAAAATTCGAAATTCTTGGGCATTACATTCTTCCCTCCTTATAAGGATTCTGTCCCCAGAATCTCGCTATTCTTACATAAACAAATGAGGAAACTTTTCCTTCATTTTACTTTCGAGCTCCCACGTTGCTTCTTCAGCATCGTGGTTACTCCAAATTACCTTTACCGAAGGTATTACTTTATTTCTCAAGACTTGTTCCTTCCTATCAATAATCTAAATCTGAATTTCTTCATACGTTAAGCCTTTTTCTACATGAATAGATTCATACTCTATTACGTGTTTGTAGTCCGATTTATAAGGACACAACACAGACACGTGAAACACATTATGTATTCTTTTCATTTCTTGAGGTAAGGCTACTTCATAAGCTACCTCCCCTATCCTTCTTAAAATCTCAAAAGGTCCTACAAACCTTGGACTTAACTTCCCTTTCTTTCCAAAACGTATCTTCCCTTTCAAAGGCGATACTTTTAGAAAAACATATGAACCTACTTCAAACTCCCTCTTCTCTCGATGAGGATCTGCATACTTTCATTGTCTATCTTGAGCCGCTACTAATCGAGCTCTTATCAGCTTTACCATGTCTGCCATTTGTTGTACCATTTCAGGTCCTAACATTCGACGTTCACCTACTTCATCCCAGCAAAGTGGTGTTCTGCACTTCCTTCCATAAAATGCTTCGTAAGGAGGCATGCCTATACTAGCGTGAAAACTATTGTTTTAAGCGGATTCCACCAAAGGTAGATGCTCATCCCAACTCCCCTTGAAATCCATAACGCAAGATCTTAATATATCTTCTAGCATTTGAATCGTTCATTCACTTTGTCCATCCGTCTGTGGATGATACGCCGTACTCAACCTCAATTGCGTTCCCATTTGATCTTGCAAACTCCTCCAAAAGTTCGACGTGAATCGGGGATCACGATCGGACACAATCGAAACAGGTACTCCATGTCTGGAAAGGATTTCCTTAACATAAAGCTTAGCTAACTGCTCTAGGTTATACCTAACTCCTATTGGTAGAAAATGAGCCGATTTAGTTAACCGATCCACTATTACCCAAATAGCATCGTATCCTTTTCTCGTCGTTGGAAGTCCCACCACAAAGTCCATTGTGATATGCTCCCACTTCCACTCCAGAATCTCCAGTGGTTGTATCAATCCACTCGGTCTTTACATTAATATTTAAATATTAATGATAAATTATTCAAAAATGATTTTAATTGTTTTAAAAATCATTTAAGGGTAATAAAAATGTTTTAAAAATATTTTGAGTTATTATAAATAACTTTAATATTTTTGTAATGGTTTTATTAATAATTTAATATTAATTAAATTTTAATGATAATAGAATTAGTTAATATTTAAACCATTTAATAATGATTAGATGTTTAAAAATTATGATAAATTATATTAATCATTTAAAAATTATTATAAGCCATTTAAAAATAATATGGTGATATTCTGATTATTGAATTCTTTGAATAGAGTTTTAGACTCGATAATTACCACGATAAAAAAGTCAATTACTTGCAAAATATTTTAGAAATTGATCTGGACTTAGATAATTGGACTAGATACGTGTTTGTTTATGATTCAATGACTGCTAAACATATGTGACAATTTGAATAGGTTATGTGATGACTGTAAATAGCAGTACTATGTGATATGATCTTATTAATGATAGGTTTCGGTATAAAAGATAAAACTAAGTTCTGTTATTGTAAGCAACAGCTCAGACAAGTATTCTACCTTTGCATTTACTTTATGCAATGGACATGAGTAAGAAAGTTTCATAATCATATTATTGTGCCAGATTATTAACTCTATTGTTATTGATTATGTAGCACCCCCAAATTCTGGTCCTAAATCACCATGAATCTAGTACACTAGTTCTAACTATTACGGAAGATATAAATATAAATTGTCTATACATTAAATATTACACATTATCCCCAAGGTCGAGAACCTTACTTAAAACCTGAATCAATATTGTATCTAACATACAATGTTATAATAATATGATACTGTTACAAATCTAGTTGCACACATATTCCCAAACTAAATTTGGCTTTGACTTTTCCTTGTATCCGACGTATTTGCCTTAATCTGCAATGTTTATCATGATATAGCAATGGTGAGTAACAAGTTTGTCCAACAAGTTTAAGTTCAATAAATAAAGGATATATCATGATGGAAAGATTTTGAATAATAGCTGGCTAACATTCAACAATATAATTGTGAACTAGCATGGATAAATTCTCATAGCTGAATGAACATTAAACATGAACATATCAATTATATCTGGACCGAATGGTAATGAAGGTGATCAGCCTTTCATACCTGATGAATACATGCAATAGGCACAAAGTGTGATTCAACAATTCATAGACGTGATGTAATCAACAATGATTAATCACAAGTTAAAAGAATAGTTCAAGAAAAACTTTCACAATAAGTGAGTATAAGAAACTTGCCTAATCGGTTGATTACCATTACGAAACATAACTTAGCTTTATCTGAAGACCTAATATTAATCATATCAATTTTCCCAAGTTAGAATAATATCATCATAATATAAAATAACCTAAACACATTACCACATAATCCTATTAGTCTATACAACATATAAGACGTAGTATCAAGTCAAACTATTGTAGATGCGAATTGAATAAAACCACAATTCGACATCCCGACTACCTAATCGGATAACTATCGAGCCTAATATCCATAAGACTCTGTCTAAACGTAACATAATTAACTTAGACAATTAATTATTCAGTCAAAAATAATTTTCATAGGCTCATAATAATTTTCAAGTAATTATTATCATTTATTATAATTTTTCAATCATTAACATCATATTTATATGATTTAAATACCACTTAATTCATTTATCATTAATATTTATTTAATACTAAATATTAATGAAAATTATAACATAATATTATAATATATTTATAATATATCAAAGTATTTTAATACCTTAAAATCATACTTATATGATTTTTAAACCTTTAAATCCATTATCAGATAATTGCCATTAATTTTAAATATTAATGTTTATATTTTATAACTTAAAATATTTTTATAATACTTAAATCATTTTATATGATTTAGAAATCATTAATTCTATTTTTCCATAATTTATTTAATACATTTAGTAAATAAATTAATTACCATTAATATTAATTAATTAATGAAATTCATCACAAAAATATTAAAAGTCATTAAAAATAACTTAAAATATTTTCTTATACCATAATATAATTTTTCATGATTTTTCATGTATTAAAACCTTTATTAAATATTATAATTAAATAAATTAAATACCATTATTATTCTAAAAATATGAAATATGTTCAGAATAATTAAAACTAATTTTTAGGCTTTAAAATAATTTTTAGGAATTTATTATAATTAAAAACTATTTTTATTTATTTAATAAATAAAATAATTAATTTCCATAATTAAATTGTCACTAAAGGGCCCTATAGCAACAGACTCGTCGCTATAGGTGTTCTTCACCAAACCCAGAACCGCATAGGCAGTTAACAGGGTACCTACTTTGACCAAGTATAGATCATTGATCTATTAAGTTTCTAGGTTTGTACTTGTGTAAATGTTGTAGTACTAATGTAGTACTACAACCCTAAATAAATTTCATGGCCAACATACTTCATATCAGCAAGATCTAAGCAACATAAAATGATGTAAGAGTTGTTCTTGAGTTTCTGGGTTGCCTAGAAACTCAAATAGTTAAAGGCGTACTACTTTGCAGCCTTATAGATTACAGTCTAGGTTTTGTTTATGTGCTATAAAGGTTTAAACTTGTAGTAGTGATGTCAGAGTACAACTTCATAACATCAGATTATCATAACAACATCACTATCTCAAGTTTTGAACCGGTCAAAGTACGGGTCAGACGTTGTTCTTCACGTTTCTGGGTTTTCCAAATTTCGTCAAGAACAGTTGGTCAATGCTACTTTGACCAAGTATAATTTTGATTCTATATACTTTCAGGGTGACCTAAAAGCTTGATTGTGTAGACTTTATACCAGACTACAAGTCCATTACACAAACATGGCCAAATCACTTGTCGTGACAAGATCGGAGGCCTTGAAAAGCATCGAAAATTTACAGGTTTCGGGAATTTTCTGGGTTGCCCAAAAAATCATTTCGTGATCGGTCAACTAGGTTTGACCGTTCATAACTTGAAATCTAAACATGATATGATCATGATTTTAGTTCTAAATCATAGTCCACATGGCATACTATAGATCTATAACATAAAACACACATAACACCTAACACACACGGATCTAGAAGCCACGACATTGGAACATGGGACAACATTTTCAACCTTTTCCAGATTTTTAAAATCATCAATTTTGAGCATCTAAGTGTTATGGATCTGAGTTATAACAACCCAGATCACTAAATGACACCTTCTAACATAACTTTAAACAATAAACAACAACAAATAACATGAATCACATAAATTTCTAAGTTTAGGGTTTTTATACCTTTTTAGCTTTGATCCTTGAATCTGACTTTTGATTCTAATCCTTGGCAAGCTATGAAGTGTTCTGAGCTTTGTTTCTCACTCACTATCACTCAAAACTTTCGGATGGGAGAGGTAGAGAAGACTTGGATAGGTTGAAAAGTAAAGTGTGCATTTTATCTCTCTCAATCTATATATAATATGATGGGATGCATATGGCTAATCATGTGATCAGTTGTTGGCTGATTAAAGTTGCTCACTAGACCACATGGCTAGCTTAGGGTTGGTCACCAACCACAAGTAGGGTTAGATCTACACTCCACCTCATTAAAATATTCAAGAAGGGAAATTTGGTCATTGGACTTATAAAGCTAATGGCAACTTGCTAACTTGACACAACCCTTAGGTTTTAACCCTTAGGGTTTAACCCTAAGATTACACAAATTAATATTCTAGGCTTTTCTAATTAGGTTCTAAAAATAGGAAATTAAGATTTCTAAATTATAAATATGGTTTCCTAATTACATTAGAGTTTACTAATTACTTTCAGGCTTGCTAATTAAGGTTAATATTTCCTTAATTAGAATTGTTAATTTAGCACTTAGGTTCCATAATTGTACATTAGGGTTTCTAGTTGAACAATTAGGGTTTTCTAATAATCAATTAGGGTTATCCCTAATTAAATATAAAATTAATAACATAAAAATCTTATACTTATTTTCAAACTTCTAAATTAGGGTTTTAATATTTTGAATTAGGGTTTTGGATTCCCAAAACTGAAACTAAGGTTTCTAGAACCGGTAATAGGGTTTCTTAACAATCGTTAGGGTTTTCTAACTGAACGTCGAGGTTCTTAAAATATTATTAGGGTTTATGACTGATATAGTTTATTTGGTCAACCCTTGACCCTTAACTACATACTGTACACATATATGACCCTACACACAGAACATATACACTTATACCCTTAACACTATAAACCTTAACCAAAAGTTTTTAAATTCAAAAAATCCCCTTCCTAAAATGTCAAATCCATACACTTATTTTCTGTCTAGGTTTAATATTTAACCTTAATTCAATCTTTTAAGATTTAAATAAATTTCTAAATTTTTGGGTTATTACATATGTACCCAATTATTCATATTCATACAAGTTCTTAAATTATCTGATCATTGTTTATCAACACAGTATTAGTGCATAATCTAGATATTTATTATGTTTGTTAGTTTTTAAATATGGTTATACAAGTGTTCCCACTTGGATAATCATTACATTTAATCACATGTTGATACATACTTATTGATTTCGAGTATGTATATGTTGACTTAAAAGTCGTCTAAGCTATTTGATTTGGCTAGACATAAACTTAAAAATATTGTTGAGCAAGATAGAACTTTATTGTATCCAACCAGATTATTTTGGTTCGGATTCCTGACTAAATATGAACATCCCGAACATGGGAAAACTTTTGTGCACCTATTTAAGGTGGATAAGATGAACGATAATATCGTTCTTGCATGTAGTATTGATCAATACAGGGCATAACGGGCTGATCACCCCTCGTGCCTGTAAGTTATGATGGTTTACAGATGAAGTTCTGTTTAACCTTTTCGAAAATAGAACATAATATTCATAGTTTGTTGATTGATCTCCAGTTATAGTCAGTACGTAGTTTCAAAATTTTTATATAGAAGTGATATGTTGTTATTATTGGTTCAGCTTTACTTCACAACTGTTGATTCGTTGTAGAAGTGTCATTCAAAGAAAACATTTAATTCTTTCAACTAATATTTATTGTTGTTATTACTTGCTGGGCAATCAAATGCTCATTCTCGCTTTAAATTTAAATGTTTTCAGCTAAGTATGATCAACCAGAAGGTTCAGGCAAGAACAAGGGGAAAAGAAAGCTGTTCGAATGAGTTTTTTAATATTCTATGTAATAGTTAAGGTTTATTAAGACATTGATATTTATTATCTATGATGTAATAAATGTTTAAAGGTTGTGATTTAGACTTTGATATATGTAAATTAAGTTTGATATTTATATTATTGTTATTATTCTAAGAGTATGATGAGAAAGTGAAATGAAGGTTTTACAAACTTAGTTAGGAAACGATGTAATATTTATAATTATATTAAGAGCATATGAAATGTATGACTTATGGATATGAATCCATGATTATATAACTGTGTAGGAATACACGAAGTAGAGATAACTATAAGCAGTTAAGGCATAGTTGATAAACTACGAGCCAGACAAGTGTTTCAGTTCCTATTGGATATATTAATTCGATAACTATTAGTTGAGCTATATTATGTTATGAGAATGTTGATGCATATATATGAAATGCATATGAGATATGTATGAAATTTGAAAGTTGATCTTTGATGATATGCTTGTGAAGTAAATCTCTATGTCTGTTATGTGAAAAGTAATATGCGTAGTAAATATTAATTTATTATGAATGCATGAAATGAGTATGTTATTATATGCTATGTGATGCATGAAAACTGTTATAATTGCTGGGTTGTCAAGCTCACCCTTGCAAATAACCATTTTTGCAGGTTAAAGAGTCACGGTAAAGATTTCGTGATGCTTGATTGATAGAGTTCAATAGTATCAAAGGAGATTGATTTATTCATTTAAATATATAATCTTGAACAATTTTTAGGTTCTAGGAGATGTACATGATAGTAGTTTATGATGTGTAATACATGTTAAGTTGTAAAGTTGTACTATGTGATATATAGAGGAATTCAAATCGAGATATAAATATTTATACAGTAATTCAAATAGAATAAATCATAACATAATTTGATTCAAGGATATGTAATTGATTCAAGTTAAGAAATCAATAAAAAAAATTAAAGGAGAATGAAAAAGTTTAAATTATTTCGCATATGTTTATAATATCGAATATGATGTAAGACAAGAATGGTAAATGACCAAGATTTGAAACTTATTAAAATTTAGAGTCATTATACAGATCTTGGAAATGGAAAGAATTTATATTCTAAATTATAATAAGCAAAGTTATATTTATTTAGTTATGAATAAAAGATATAAATAGTTTGACGATAGTAGTATCGTGGCGGACCGGATCTGAGGTTCGAAGGGACCCGATTTGGGGGCGTCATAAGTTAGTATCAGAGCTGTAGGTTATAAACGTTAGGTAAGAGTACTCTAGGCTATAACCTGAGAGAGAGAAAAATAAAGATTAAAATATATATAAGCAAAGATTCAATGAAGAATCTTGAAGTATCTAGAGAATGAGAATTCAAGAGTTTCCTAACTCTGGTAATAAAAATGTTAAGATGATGTCTATAAGATGAAGATGACAAAGATAATAAGAATGAACTCGAATGGAGTTTAGTTGATAATGGGAAAGAACCCTAAGGCAAACCTATGATCACGACGTGATCAGATTGAGATATGAAATGATAAATAGTCTATAACGAATAAGTGGCTATAACTTGATGCTATAAGAGAACGTACAATGAAATGGTATGAGATGAACTCATGAGCAGTTGTATATGATGAAATGTAAAAAGTTTCATATCAAGCAAAGAGAAAGTTAAGTGTGAGATAGAGTTAAGTGGGACTTCAATTGAGGACTCATGTGAGAGCTGAGTTGTACAAACCTTTGTATGGGCTAAGGTTTTGTGCTCACGCTCGGTTTCTCACAGTGATAATCATTGGAATGATTGGTGTCGTGCTATCGATATGCTTATGGTGAGAAGGTGATTCTTTTCTCATATTTATATTTGATAGTTAGAGAATATTAAGATTAAGTTAGAGAATAATAAGATTAGGCGCGAGTTCATAAAACTCATGCTTATGGTAAGTTTGTGACTCATAGTCGTATGCATTTTTCTGAGCCCCTAAGCGTATGGACAATCCCTGATTGGTTCTTGGGCTACGTATTGCTAGGACAAGCTCCTAAACTCATATCCCTGTGGTAAGTTCTTGAACTTCTAAGGCGTGGTATGTTCGATGAACTATATCGGGAATAGATATGTTATATATCATGAATTAAGAAATTTTGGTATAATAAGCATTAATGGTGTTAAAGATTGATAGAATGAAGCAATGGATTAAAGATTGAAGTTGATGGAGAAACATGGATTTTCTAAATCTTCTAGCTCTACTAGATTTTCAAATTTTATTGACTTCGTGCTAATGTTTGCACTTATGTTTTCTTGAAAAACATTGGATCATGAGATTGAACTAATGATGTTTAAAAAAACAACACCTTTATTCATATGTCTATGCTAATTGTTTCGGCTAAGACAAAAATGATTTAAATATTTTTAAAAGGTATGTCTGACCGTGTGCATCGTTTGATATGGTGTAGAAATGGTAAATGATGGAGTCATCAATGCAGTCGAACCTATTGTTGATTGTAATCGAAAGATCATCAGCCCAGTGTGGTATGATGTAATATGACAAAGTCACATAATGGCGGAATCCTCAGCTTACTACTAATTTGGTATGGTATCGTGACGTCATAAAAGAATTTTTGGTTTTCTTTTAAATTATGAAGAAGGTCAATTAAGTTGGCTAAATTATTTCAATTGATGTCCGAGTTATTGATAAAAGTCTAAGCTATTTGATTCGGCTAGATGGCTGTTGAAACTATTTATGGAATTCAAGCATTCTTGAGTAATTATGCCAAACCAGATTGCTCTGGTGCGGATTCAGATATTGAAAAGTTGAGGTGAACAACCCTATAAGGGGACATGTTTTTGGAGAAATAAGTTCTGTGCGTAATGCATATAGTCATTACAAAACACTATGTTGCGACACAACAAAGTGGTACAATATGACGACCACATAGTGTACGCATGAAGGGTGTTTTCAGTCTTTGTGATTGATAAACACTCTAGTTTGCAGTGTGAAGGATTTTGTTGAAGCACTAGTAAACCTAGAGAAGAGTTCACGGTCTTGTGACCCCTCAACATAATTTGGAATCTATGTTATTCATACTACTTCCCAATTATTGAATGATTGTGGAAGATTCTTATTCTTTTGAAGGGTGAATGTGGTAAAGAGGATATTCCTTAGAAAGAAAGAAGTGGTCGAATACAACGTGTAATAGTGAATGAATTGTATAAGCTATGAAAATTCCAAGAAAGGAACAAAATTCTAGAAGAGAAAAGATAAAGTTATTTAAAAGAATATTTAATCTTCAGAAAGGACCGAGTAAAGAGGTTTTAGTGATTTTGAGGACGGAATCATTATAAGGGGGAGATGATGTGATAACCCGAATTCTCAGAAATTATTAAAATAAGAATTTAGTAAATAGAATTCTTATTATAAGATATGTCGGGTTTGAATATTAATATATATGTGTTATATATTTTGAATTTTGTGTTATTGATGGAAAGAAATACCATAAATGCGATTTTATAGTTGGGTAAACTATTAAAGAAAGATAGAATTTTAAAACTTAAAGTTGATTTTTAAATTATTAAAGAAAATAGTAATTGATGATGTGAAAACAATAAGGGAATTGATGTTAGACGAGTAAACACTTAAAGAAACATGTTCAAGGTATGAAGGTTATATTTCTACTAATGCAAAACTTGTCTGCCTCTGGACTTACGATTGGTATAAATTGCGCCACTTCAAGCTATGACCGGTCTTGATTATATTTGATCTACAAAAGGTTCTGAGTGAGTTTGAAAAATTTGAATGTCAAGACATGTATATTAATGGTTAATATGTGTCATATTGGTGTTCAAGTTGTCCATGAATGGATTAAATTAGCGAAACATGATTTGAATACGCGTTAGTTTATTAACCTAGAATGAAAATTGATTAATCAAGTTATATTATAGAATATTATATAGCCTTGTGTGGCAGTAGTGTGGAATGAGAAAGAGTTTATTCACTTAACAAGACAGTGAAATAATATGTGTTTTACATAAGATGATGAAAGGAATATGTTAAGTAAAAGTTAATATTTTATGTCGTGGTTAAAGAAAATTGTTTTGGAACAACTTATGGAAGAAATGGAATGGAAGAATTATATTATATTAGTTAGTATAGTACATACTAATTATTATAAGGAAATGACTATTTGGATAAAGGTGTTATGAGTATAAGTTCATAGTATATAATCATTTAAGGTAATTAAATATTAAGGTAAAGTGTGACACCTAAGCTTTACATTAAATGAATATTGAATAAGGTGGAAATGGGGAAAAAGTCAAATGTGGCCTAGACCCCTGATATTTTACTGTTGAATAAGCTTGAGTTATATAACTCTAGTAAGTGGGATAAATGAGCCTTGTGTGGCATGAGTATTAAAGATAAACCAGACTGAAGGTTTAACTGTAATTATTACAAAAGAATTAATGGTAAAGGAATAAATGATTGATAATTAATTAATCATTGTGATATTTATGTGTGATGAAAAATAATGGGTTGAGAATATCCAACTGAATTATATTTAGCTCAATTGAAATAGTATTTCAACTAACTATGTGTACCTGAGATACATGAATATAAGTGTTTAATATATTATATATGAGTATATTGGAGGAGGGGGGGGGGGGGTACATAAATGACAGTGTATATATGTGCCCATAACTTAATTTAATATGGTAATGTTAAGTCATTATAATTGATTTAATAAATCCAAACGAAATTAACTTTAGTAGAATGTAGACTATTTTACTGATAAGTTAGAGGAGTAATGCATCTTATCCCAAAATGTGTATCTCAACTCATTATAACTACCGTGTGATAGGCAATTGGCCTATCCTATTCCCTCTTCACTAAGTAGTAGAGCTGATGATGAAGTGAGGGATGGAGGAAGATGTAGTTGGTCACCAAATCCTCTAATTCCACTGGGTTCTTCTTCTTCCTCTTGGTTTAAATTATTGGGAAAAATCATTGCATGGACAACACTTTCTCTATAAATAGAGACTTCTCCTTCTCATTAATGTTTGTTGAGTTGTTTGAGAAAATTGGCTATAGAAGGTTAGTAGAATTGAGAGCAATGGGAGCTATAGTTAGCAAATTCATGCAATTAAGAGGTAATGTTACTGACATTAATGCTCTTGAGTTCTAAGTTTTGTAATTCCTTAGTAATGACAAGAAATACTTGCTAAGTAAGTCAAAATTTGATGGGTAAAACTTGTTGTAATCTGTAAATTGTTGTTAGATGTTGTTAACATGGTTAAATACGAAACCAACAGAGGTTCAATGGACCAATTTGGTCTAGAAACAAATCTGGGATGATGAAATTTGGTAAATATGTTAAAAGATGGGAAAATAGCATAAACCATGAATTTGAGTAATCAAATTGGCTGTTTATAGAGTTTAAGAATTGCTATCATGTTAGTTAAGTGTTATATGCATGTATAGAAGTAATGTGATTAGTTTAAGCATGTTGCATGATGAATGTTGCATTTGGGTTTGGATTCTGCAGAAGTAGAGCCATTTCTTGGAACCATCTAGGAAGGGTGCAAGTGCGCCCATTCCATAAACCATTCAGTAGCATTGCTTGAATCTGATGTCTGAAAATGCTATGTGGTATAGCTGCACTGCCGTTCCCATAGTATAATATGGCACAATTGCGCCATGCACTAGAATGATTTACTGACTTTTTGGTTATTCCAAGCATCATGGTTTGACTTGGTTATGAATAACAATAAATATTACATGTGGGTTAAAGTTGTCTTACTTATAATGAATGTGCATTAGCATGATTTAGTATAGTTCTAAAAGAGACTTGAAGATTGTGAAAATAAATCTAGACTAACCTTAAAACTTTTGAATTTTGAAATTTGTAGCTTGTGTAAATGGCTTAGTCATGCATACAAATAAGAATGACATATGGTCTTGAGTACCTTTACGCACCATGAGTTGTTTAAATTGTTATTTTCTAAAGATTATATGAGGATTTTGAAAGTAAACTTTGACAGAACTTGTGTTCCTTAGATTTCTAGCCTTGATAAGCATGAATATGAAGTCTAAATATGCATGACATAAGGTTTGAAGTTGTTTCGTATGCAGTAGATTGCTTGGACTTGGTTTAAAATGATTTCAAAGGTAAACTCAGATACTTTTGCAGACTAAGTTTTATAAACATGGAATGGTTATATTTTGACATTATAAGCGTGTGTAGAAATATGTACAAATGAGTATGACATGTGATTCGAAGTTGCCTTACATTATTAGTTTGGTATGACATGGATTTGGAGAAATAAAACTTAAGACGTTTTGAAACCAATATTCATGAGCATTGTGTTTCCCACCCTCTTAACTTGTAGGATGGCATGCTAGTATTATGTTATTAAATAGGACCTACAAGTGCACTTAATTAGTTTGACACAATATAAGTCATTCAAGCATGTTTTAAAAGTAAGTTTCAAGCGATGAACTATGCTAGTTATATGTAGATAAGATGAATACATGTGAGCATGTGGATTGGAAATTGTTTAACATCGTTATATGGTTTAATGAGTACATAGTTAGACCCTTGTGGCATGAAATCGCTTAGCCGTGAAATAAATGGCAATAAAGCTATAAAGTGTAAAAACAACGTAAGGTAAACACAAGAGGCACAAACATAGGACAAGACCTTTTAATGTGTGTATATATTATGTGTAACCTTCATGCATGTTAAGAAATGAAGTATTAACAAAGAACTAAAGATTCAAATCTGAAAAGTGCGGCCGGGGGACGACGCAATTTGTTCCCATCTAGAAAGCCAAAGCAGTAAGCTAGCAATTTGCTACTGCTGAAGGCGATGTTGCTGACTATTTAAATTGTAATCTGAACCTTAAAACATGTGTGCATGAATGTCTCAAGTTACAATACTTTACATAAGTGATGTTTTAAGTATACGAGCATGTAATGGTTATATAAAACATAGAGTTGTTAAATTTTATTAAGGTTTGCAAAATACAAGAATAATGAGAATCATGCATTTATGTGTAATGAACACAAACGAGTCAAGTGTGTGATAAATGTACATGAATGTTGATGTCAAGTACGGGTTGTTAATGTATACCAATACATACCTCGTTATTCTAAGAGTATGATGAGAAAGTGAAATGAAGGTTTTACAAACCTAGTTAGGAAACGATGTAATATTTATTATTATATTAAGAGCATATGAAATGTATGACTCATGGATATGAATCCATGATTATATAACTGTGTAGGAATACACGAAGTGGAGATAACTATAAGCAGTTAAGTCGTAGATGATAAACTACGAGCCAGACAAGTCTTTGAGTTCATATTTGATATATGAATTCGATAACTGTTAGTTGAGCTATATTATGTTATGAGAATGTTGATTCATATATATGAAATGCATATGAGATATGTATGAAATTTGAAAGTTGATCATTGATGATATGCTTATGAAGTAAATCTCTATGTCTGTTATGTGAGAAGTAAAATGCGTAGTAAATATTAATTGATTATGAATGCATGAAATGAGTATGTTATTATATGCTATGTGATGTATGAAAACTATTAGAATTGCTGGGTTGTCGAGGACACCCTTGCAAATAACCATTTTTGTAGGTTAAAGACTCACGGTAAAGATTTCGTGATACTTGATTGATAGAGTTCAATAGTATCGAAGGAGATTGATTTATTCATTTAAATATATGCTCTTGAACCATGTTTAGGTTCTAGGAGATGTACATGATAGTAGTTTACGATGTGTAATTCATTTTAAGTTGCAAAGTTATACTATGTGATACATAGAGGAATTCGAATCGAGATGTAAAGATTTATAAAATAATTAAAATAGAATCAATCATAACATAATTTGATTCAAGGATATGTAATTGATTCAAGTTAAGATATCAATAAAAAAAATTCAAAGGAGAATGAAAAAGTTTAAATTATTTCGTATATTTTTATAACATCGAATATGATGTAAGACATGAATGGTAAATGACCAAGATTTGAAACTTATAAAAGTTTAGGGTCATTATACAGATCCTGGAAATGGAAAGAAATTATATTCTAAATTGTAATAAACAAAGCTTTATTCATTTAGTTATGAATAAAAGATATAAATAGTTTGACGATAGTAGTATAGTGGCGGACCGGATCCGAGGTTCGAAGGGACCCGGATTTGGGGGCGTCACAATTGATCTCATGATCATTTGTGTGGAGACACTAAAGTAACTATGTAGGTGCTTATTGGAGAATAAGTTCACTGAATGTGGCTTGCTATGGAATACCTAATATAGTTTAACTTATCTGTCAATAGAAATTCCTGTAGTGATAGTAGTACAAGTGATCCTTAGACTTTAGATCATCATAGTATCTTGTGTATAATGAATTATACACAAGATAATAAGTTCCTGTAGTGATAGTAGTACAAGTGATCCTTAGACTTTAGATCATCATAGTATCTTGTGTATAATGAATTATACTTTGACTTATTCCTTAAGACCTTTAGGGTATATCAAAGGGTATGATTGGGTGTAATAAGTTATATATGGAGATAATGATCAATAAAAAATCTACCACTTCTAGAAAAAGAAGAGAAATGTCCTATGTGATTCGATAAATGATAACCCAGGAATCCTTGGCCAAGGTGGAATGAAATTAGAAAGGAGTTTCTAATTTGCATTCATTCGGAGTTGTGCATTTGTGAATCGAAATACATATAATTAAATAAAATAAGGCTTGACAGTAATTACATGTCTTTTATTTAATTGGGACATTGTATGGTGGAAGGATTGAATTTTACGAAAACTATTTACTCAAAGGTTCTTTTATGATTAATGTTAAAATCTATATTATCTAGAAAGTCGTTGATCGCTAAGGAGGCTTATCCTTATTGTAGAATAAATATTATTTATTTAAATAAATTAATAGTTTAATTTATTTATTTAAATGAGATTATAATTGTTCTAATTGATTTATTCACAACTTGTTTAATATAGAGAACCTAAAGGGTCACACCATAAAAAGAAGAATACTTATTTAAGAAATTAATGGCATAATCGTAATAATATGTTAAGTGCGTGTAATTTATTACGTGGTGATAGAGTAAATTAAATAACTTAATATTTATTTTTAATATTTTGAAAATATTAAATATGAATTAATAAGAGGAGTCTTATTATTATTATTACAATTATTATTATTTTAATTTTTTGAAAAAGTTTGGAAATTAATTTAATATATGTACTCTCATTTATTCCTAATAAGATAAGGAGGAAAATTATTTAAAAGAGTTTAATTAATTATCCTTAATAAGATTAGGGAGCTTAATTAATTAAAAGAATTTAATTAATTAAATAAAACCCTATTTCTAATTAGATTAAAAGGGTTGACAAATATCTATATAAGAGGAGTCTTATGGTAGATATCAGTAGACATAATTCTTATTGTTAGAGAGTACTCCTTTTTCTATAGAGATAGAAAAAACTATGGTTTAGCCAACCACCCTTTTTCTTGAATAATCATTCTTCCTTGGTAGATCACCTCTAGAGGCCAAACACTTAGGTGACTAACGTTGATCAAAGAAAGGAATCAATCCCAGAGATTCAAGGTGTTCGCGGAGAACTAGGAGTTGAACTCGTACCTGTGGAAGCTCAAATCTACAAGGGTATGATTCCATAACTTTTTATCCTTGATTTTAATTAATAACATGCATAAAGGATGATCCGGGTAATTGGTTTGCGAAAAATTTTTAAATCCGATTTTGACATGCTTCCGCTTATTTTGCAATTTGATTTCGTCTTTGATTCTCACAAAACTTAACAGTGGCATCAGAGCCAAACTTTTATGCAGTTATTAATTATTTAGATTTGATATATATGATTAATATGTATTTTGTACAAATTTTCTGGGCATAATTATTAGCATAAAATTGAGTTTTTGGAGAAAAACAATAGAATTCACAAACTGGAAAACAATTTTTGCGAACTGGCGCTACAACACCGAGTCGGTTATCAAAACGGGTCAGCCAGCGCTGCAGTGCCCAAAAAGGAATAAAAATTATTTTTATTTATAAAATCTGATTTCTAATTCAAATAAAAGGTTTATTTAAATTAAAAATTGGATTTCATTTTTTTCCAAAATTTCTAAATTAAAGTAAAGTTGTTTATTTTGTATTTAGAATATAATTTCATGTTGATTAAATAAAGGAGTTTATTTTAAATCATAATTGAAATTGATGTTAATTAAATTTGCCCACTAAATCGATATCAATATATATATTAAATGTTTTATTATTCATGAGATAAATGTTTTATTTATTGATACATATGGTAATATGTATGATAATAAATGAGATTGATTATTGACTATTCACCAATGGGATTAGATTTATTTTGGTTGGATGCTTGAATGTATGTGTTTTATTAAATGGGATTTGCGTACCTTATTTTTTTTGGTTTTTTTCTTGATGTAAATTTTATCTCTCTCCTATGTACTTTCCCTTGACTGTTGATCAAGGTTTCTATTTAAATTAAATAGTTTATATAATAGGATTAGTTAGAATTTCTCGAAGAATCGGAGATCAAGGAGCAATGAGCGCTTGAAGACCCATTTGTAATGGAGCACGGGTTTAAATGTAATAATTATATTTAAATGTTAATTCTTGCACCCTACGAGAGAGATTCATGTTCAAAATGCAGGTGGAATCAATGGCAACTCACAGCTGGTCACTGCTAAGCAATTCAAGGAGTTGGGACCACCGAAGTTTTTGGGAAAGTCAGAGCCACTTAAGGCAAAGACGGAATTAAGCAGATCACCATGATATTTGATGGCTTGGGATGCTTAGAGGAATAAAAGTTTCCCTTCACAACCTTTATGTTGCGAGGAGAGGCAGATTACTAGTGGGAATCTGTAAAACATACTCATCTTTTCGCAGTAAAGATGTATTGGGAGAAGTTCCAAGAATTGTTCAACGCCAAGTACTTTTCAAAGAGTATTCGTCACATGAAGGAGGTGGAATTCATCAAGTGCAATAAAATAATAAGACTGTATCGCAATACGAGTCTAAGTTTACGGAGTTATCCCGGTTTGCCTCCCATTTTGTTGATAATGAGAAGCGTATGACGCGAATGTTTCTACAAGGTTTGAAGCCCAAAATTCGTCAATACCTCATTTCTCACAAACTTTATTTATATTTAGATGTTGTAAATAGGGCTCAATTATTGGAGCGCAATAATTAGTCAGCCCAACCAAAAGATATCAGCCGACAAAACGATAATAGTCATACCAATGGTAACAGTCATCGAAGCGGTGATAACAAACATGGAGGAATTCATCACGCCAGAAATGGTAACCACTTCGGTCGTAATCCTGTCCACGACAATAGAAGGAATGAGTCGAGTGATAATTTCAAAAAGAGAATGTTCAATAATGATGGAAAGACAGCAGCACCAACAACCTTTTTTAAAGAATGAGAACGAACACCGGTCCTATGCTACAAATGCGGAGAGGAGGGACACATCAGTCCAAACTGTACGCAACAACCCAAAGTGTGTTTCAATTGCGAAAAGGAAGGTCACCTAGCTCGATTTTGTCGTACAGCAAAGTCAAGTCCAACTGGGATGGTGACACCAAAGGCTGTCCCAGATAAGTCAAAGCCAATAGTTCAAGGGAGAGCGTTTGTCGTGACCTCCCAAAAAGCGAGGAATTGAACGAAGTTATCACAGGTAAAGTTATCATAAACTCTTGCGAAGTCTATACCTTATTAGATACCGGTTCTATCCATTATTTTATTTCACCTGTTTGTGCTCAATGTTTAAATTTGACTCCAGAGAAATTAGACTTTGACTTGTCTGTTGAAACTCCGTTGGGAGAAACCTTCATTACATCCACTATTTATAAATCTTATTTGATTGAAATCAACACTTTCACATTACCTGTTGTTCTCATCTATTTGAAAACATTTGCATTTGATGTGATTTTAGGGATTGATTAGTTAACTACTCATTAGGCTAAAATTGATTGTTTTCGTAAGGTTATTAGCTTTCATATTCGTAACCAACCTATTATGTGAATTTAAGTAACCAAACCACTAAAGTCAATCACTGTCATATCAAGCCATAAAGCCATTCGTTTATTGAAAAATGGATGTCAAGCTTTCCTAGCCCATGTCACGGATTTAAACAAAAATATGTCAGATTTGAATGATATTTCTATTGTTAATAAATTTCCTGACGTATTCCCTGAAGAACTTCCTGGCCTACCCCCATAGCGTGAAATCAAATTTTGTATTGACCGTGTACCCGGTATAAAACCCATTTCCAAAACCCCATATCGAATGGCTCAAATTAAACTTCAGGAGTTAAAAACCCAACTACAGGAACTGTTAGACATCAGTTTCATTCGTCCTAGTACATCAGGAAAGATGCGAGTATGCGACTTTGCATTGACTATCGGGAGTTGAATCATATCACCATCAAAAATAGGTACATGTTGCCTCGCATTGATGACCTGTTTGACCAGCTGCAAGGTGCTAAATTTTTTTCAAAGATCAATCTTCGTTTCGGATATCATCAGTTAAAGATTAAAACTGATGACATTCCAAGGACTGCTTTTAGAACTCGATAAGGGCATTACAAATTCCTAGTCATGTCTTTTGGATTGACTAATGCTCCTGCTGCCTTCATGGATATGATGAACCAAGTATTCAAGGAATATTTAGATCATTTTGTGGTTGTCTTTATTGATGAAATCCTCATATACTCCAAAAGCTGTGAAGATCATGAACAACACTTGAGGCTAATACTTTAAAAGCTTCATGAAAACAAGTTATACGCCAACTTGAAGAAATGCGAGTTCTGGCTTGAAGAAGTGGCATTCATTGGGCACGTGATATCGAAACATGAAATATCAGTTGATCCGACAAAGATTGAAGTAATACAAAGTTGGGAGCAACCTAAGTCAGTAACAGAAGTAGGTAGCTTTCTGGGCTTAGCTGGTTATTATTGGAGATTCGTGGAAAGATTTTCTCGAATCGCCACTCCATTAACTCAACTGACTCGAAAAGATATAAAATTCGGATGGAGCGAGGAATGTGAGAAGAGTTTTCAAGAACTCAAGAGGAGACTTATTTAAAGGTGGTATATTCATGTATACTACTACTATACTATGTGTATGTTCTTGGAGGTATACTGGTAATCCTCCTATACTTCATTCAAAAATGTATGAATATTCCTATGTATTTATGATTTTAAACATAAATACATACCTTGTACCAACGAAGATCTAAGCCTAAATTTCGAAATGTATGATTCTAATTAGTAATGAAGTTTGACAGTCTGTTTAAGAACTTTAAATCCCCTGTGAAAATAGAAGAAATGAATTAAAAATCCATGGTAGATATATTAAATTGAAGGCTGATTACACAGGTTAAAGGTAGGAGAAAATGAAGTCAAAGTACAATAGATCATGATCTTTAAACTTATGAGATGCTATATAAAACAGTTAAACGTAAGGGGCAAAACAAAATAGAAACACTTGTCACCATCACTCTGAGGGTTACACCATGCATTACATGAAAGTATTTCTCATGCCACTTAAAGAATATGTCATCAGGTATCTTTCTGAAAATCACTCAACTGGATATTGGATCCATAAAAACCATCACTGTTTGTCTTGTTTAGTTTAGATTTGTACCCCATATTTTATTTCAAATTGCAAGCAAAAAAAAGAGACTATCAAACTGTAAAACTTTTGAATTTAGTTTAAATTTGTACCCAATATTTTAAAGCTCTTAAACAGTCTGTCAAACTTCATTACCATTTAGAATCATACATTTCTAAATTTAGTGCCAATCTTACTAAAGGCTCGAAGAACAATCAGTCGCAAAAAACCCTAGAATTTAGTTTCAATCTTGCTAAAAGGAAGATGAAAGAGTTTTTAAACACAAAATCATACATATCTTGTACCAACAAAGATTTAAGCCAGATATTTGCAAGAAAAAACCCCCACGAAGATCTAAACCAGAGATTTGTAGAAAAAGAAACCCTAGATCGATTCGCCTTCATCACTGGAACCCTAGTTTACAGATCGAAGAATTAGTGAGGCGTGAATGAGGTTAAGAAGAACTTTAAACACAAAATCAAGGCTTCGTCGATATCTGAAGAGATTTTCAAAAGATGATCGATTCTCCTTTCCCGCTCTCTCTCTTTTTCTCTGAACTTTAACTTATTAACGTCATGTAAACGACAACAACACCTAGCCAAATTGAATCTAAAATATATTACAATAATATACAAATTTATACTGAAAATTTACTTACTGGGTAAAAATGACATCCATAGAATCTTTTTCCCTTTGATTTTTTCTTTGTGGAGACACAAATGAATGCCGATATACTGTAGAAACATTCTACCCTCTTTCGAGTAACCGACGAGGATATGTTATCTGAAGATGCCATTAACAACCTTTTAGGTGATCAAATGGTTTTAGAAGATGAAAACCCCTAATTTCCCCCTTCGATTCGCCTTTGTCGCTGGAACCCTATTTCTCAGATCGAAGAATTAGTGAGGCGTGAATGGGGTTGGGAAGAACTTTAAACAAAAAATTATGGCTTCGTCGCTATCTAGACAGATTTGCAGAAGAAGATTGATTCTCATTTGTCACGCTCTCTCTCTCTCTAAACTTCGACTTCTGATATATTTTGGCTTCATTTGATTATACTTGTTTAACATCTATTTTATTTTGTCGCGTAAGCCACGTATGATAGTGCCATGTCATTTTCTTCTTTTTTTAATTTTTTTTACGTTCATGTCAAATAATAGCTGAAAGGATTTAACAAAAGTGAGCCAGATTTAACAGAATGACCCAATTTAACAATAATAACTGTTTTAGTTGGGTAATTTAAAAAATTGAAAGTTCAATCGTGTATTCGGTAAAATGTGCCAACTACGGTGTCTAAATCTTTAGTTTTGCCGTTATTTAATTATGATTTTAAACATAACAAAGGTGTTAATATGATAATATTGTGTCCTAAGAATTATGTTCATTTTTATAAAAATCTAACAATAAAAATATAGACATATTGATGATTCAAAGGCTATATATGGAATAAAGATTCTCTCTTTTTTTCATTTTTTTTGGCTAATTTCTGCACAAACACACTGAAAGAATACTCACACACCCAAAGAATCGAACCTTTGACCTCATGGAACTATGAGGCAAGAGTTACCGCTGGGCCAAAACCATACGACACTCCTTTTTTTTCAAATTCATGATGTATACTTAAATGAGATCCTTATCAATATAATATGGGAGAGAACTATTTTCACATGTAATTTTGATATTTTCATATGATCTTCTCTCACAAGATAGTAGAGTAGGTCACACTTTTATGTGAAAGGAACACATGTGAAAATATTAAAATTAAATGTAGAAATATCATTTCCCTATAATATATAATGGTAGTAAAAAAATTCAAATATCATATGTAGCAACTTTTGTCAAATCATATAACGCACAAAAATTTAATCCACCATCATAGTAATATATTTTTGAGTCATATTAGTCCACCAAATGCTCACTCAAAAAAGTCAATACCAAAATTTAATCCACTGACATAGTAATATCTTCTTGAGTCATATTAACTCACCACATACTCATTTAAAAAAGTCAAAACTACATGGAAGACATATAATAGCCTGGAATTTTATAGAAATATCAAAGTATTCCATATATTTTAATATGAGATCGGGGTGTTACGAAATCTCGTGTTATATATATGGGAAATGATCCATAACATGTATGGATCAAAAATTAGTAAATATCATCTCTACTTTCTATTATACTTATGAATGACTCGGATTAATAAAGCCAATTCCACGTCCGCTAGTCATTCTAGCGGACTGGATTATTAGTATTTTTGGACAATTAGATATAGAAAATGCAAAAATGAAACAGATCCAAACCCCCCTACAAATTCCCTCAAATACTCAATCTACCCGCTGTAAATCCCCCATTTCTTCCCTTCTTCTTTCCTCCTTTAACTCCACAAGCAACAGTAGAAATCTGACCCCAAAGGAAAAAAATTCACATCTACAACATTTAGGGGATTGGGATGTGCACCACAAGTGTCAATCCCAGCAATGATTAAAACATCAATAAATTGGGAAACAAAGAAGGTAAGGAAGAAGAAGCAAGGGAGTTTGCAACAAAAGAAAAATAAGGCACATATTCAAGTAGTTGCAATGGCAAATAGTAACCCATTAACATCATCATCAAGTTCTGAGGTTATTTTAGATGTTTGGTGTGGGCCAAGGGTTGAGTTCAATTGAAACACCCTATTCCTCAAAATATAAATAAACAAATCACTAATAACTTTAAATATTTAATAATGATATCCGTCAATGAAGTACTAAATACAATTCTCCAAATAAAGTCAAAATAATCAAAACTTAAAATTGAATCAACCTAGATGGTCAAAGGCAACTCTCTCATCATACTAGCCCTGAATCACCCCTACAAACCTGCCGGAAGAAAAACACAGTACACGCCAATTATTTAGTACGGATATAAATAAACAAGGATGCACAACTAAAATACGAAATAAACGGAGTCAAAATACTGAACAAAGCCTCAAGCTTAAATAGCGATGAAAATATAATCTCCATATATCTGAATGGAATATATATGAGTCAACAGAATTAATGAAACAAATAGATGAATAAAGAAATAATGAACTAAAATAACTAACTCAATTAGTTGAACTGAACAGACATAAATAAAACTAATATAATGAAATAATAGGCTGAATCAAATGGATGAGGTGTTATTTCATACTGAATGAGCACATAAATATACATTGCCACACAGGCAAGTCGAAACAATGCTACGCATGCAAGTTAAAATAATGCCACACATGCAAGTCAAAATAATACCACATAGGCAAATCACACATTGCAACATTGCATCGCGAATCCAAATGTATGCAAATCGGATAGGTTTTTTTGGCACAACACCACCAATCCACATAATAGAAAAGTAGGATTAACCCATACGCCTCCCATAACAAAACACCAAATGGCCCACTTCCTCCGGAGCCCAAATAGAAACGCCATGGACTAATCACACCACCACAGAAAGTGTCATGCTTCGGTGCCAAGAGGACATATATGTGGTACCCCACAAGTGGTTATCGCTCAGGTATACCCTACAGTACATTCTAACAAAGATATAATGTCACAACACATGCAACACAATACCAACAAAAAAGGGTTCTATATGTATATGTTGAACCAGATCAAATCATACTCATAATATCTCCAAAAGAAGGTAACAACAAATATCGCTATATAAATATCAGAATAAATACTAGACATGACAACCTAATTCAAAGAGTACAAATATGAGTCCAATGTATCAACTTCAAAATGAAACTATTATATGAATTTCACAAGAAACCATTATGTGAAATAATAACAGAATTCGAAACAAGGAACAAAACGAACAAATCAATTTTAACAAGAGTATCACTGAAAAATTACAAAATATGTAAAAATTGTAATAGAAGAAAAAGAGTTTAAATTACTAAATAAAATCAAAGTATCAAAGTTCAAATTTCTATTTAAGATTGCCAATAGGATTATAAGAAAAATGAAACGAATGACTACATATCACGAGATATAAAGAATGCAAAAATAATCAAATGAGTGGAGTACAGAATCCGTATATGAATTAAGCAATGTAATATTTAAAATTATAATCTAAATATAGTTCGTTAAACTCCTTCCATCCGAACTAATTAAACAAAATAATAAATTAAGTACAATTAGTGAATTATTACTATTATTATTATTATTATTTTATAAACTTTAATGATTCCACCATGTGATGTACATTCACCATCATACCTTTTGGATAATCTTAGAAATTCGTACAAAAGAACACCAACTTTCAAAAAGCATTATACTTCAATTATGAACTTTCAGAACATTACTAACCTAAATCATTAACATACATATATTATAATAAATTTATTACGTAATAGCATGTAGTATATTAATTAACATCACCAAGACTTACTCTGTTATTAAACATTGAGTCCTTACATTCGTTTATATATATATACACACATACATAGACAAAAGATCTATACATATACACATATATAATATTTACAATTGATTTGAGAGTTTTATCTCACCTTTTGTTAAATGAATTTTCTCCTTCTCGGTATTGAAAGCTTGGGGCTTTCTCCCTCCCCATATTATAATGCGTTGTTCTCCCTTCCTTATTTGCAGATTAGGTTGTTAGTTATTTGTTTACTTCTTAATATATCGTGTTAACTCTCTTAATTATAATATGATTTAACATTAACCACATAAACATTCAACCCAATTAGTTGTAAGGCCCAATTAATGTAATCCCTTACTTATTATAGTCCACATGAATTAAATACTAATTTGACTCGAATAAATAATAGAGTCCAATTAATATATCTTAAAAATATATGATTTTATTTACTTATTTATTATTATTATTTGTACCACCGGGTATTAATTACCTCCCCCTTAAAAAGGATTCCTTCCTCGGAATCAAAAGAATGGAACATACCTAATTTTCAAAGTCTCCCAAGTATCTTCCCGCTCTGAATGATTCCTCCTCAAAATCTTAACAAAAGGAATTGTCTCCCTCCTCATAATCCGCCCTTGATGATCCAAAATATCCTCGGCATGCTCCTCAGAAGTAAAATCTTCTCGAATCTTATGTAATAGGTATTGCACAACATGAAGCGGGTGATAATTATATTTCCTTAACACCAAAACATGAAAGACATTATGTCCATGAAATAATTATGGAGAAAAAGCCATCTGATATGTCACATCTCCAACTCTCTCAAGAACTTCAAAATGACCAAGGAAACGCAGACTAAGCTTCCCTTTCAAACCGAACCTTCAAATTACACTTTTATAAAATAAAAATTAATTAGTGTTTAATTATTAACAAAAATATGGGTTATTACATTATTCTTCCCTTAAATAAAATTCAGTCCTCAAAATTCAAATAAGCTACAAAAGTTTTGTTTTTATTTATATTTAAATTGCGTAATTATTCAAAAATTTTAGTTAAGACGTAGCATCGCCCTTTTGTAATAATTAACGCTGGTAAGTTCATTTGTCCATGTAATTATTCATGTACTTGTAAAAGATTCGTCAGCTACAACGTCAAGCCTCGGTAAGGTTCTTCGCTTTGCATCGAATTATAAACAACATGCTCCAATGTTGGTGTGGGCCCATATCAATTTCTTTGAGTTTTATTCATGCAAACGTACTCTTCGAAACATAATTCGAAAACACATAATTTTCTGTTCATCAATAATAGAGTTTGAATACCCAAAATATTCAAAAGTATCCTAAATTGGTAAAAAGCTCATGTTCTGCGTATTACTAGGATCTAACAAATTATTTTGTTTTATTTATTTATTTTACATAATTTCATGGAAAAACTTCAATGACATCGGATAAACAAAACAACTCTACAAATTTTATCACCAACTCTACTAAGCCCTCAAGAGATTCAAAATATCATAACCTCAAATCGAATAAATTTTCAAATATTATTACACCAAAGAATATACTACCATGATCTCTTCATCACCAAATCAAACTCCAAGTCACATATTCTACCATCGGCATAAGCAAACTTCAATTTTTCAAGATCTCTCAAAATCAATTAAATTTCATCGCTTACTATCTAATCATTTAATGAATCAATCATTCTCTTAGTGTAAACCTTAATCCAACAAATTCCAAGATCTCCTCATACTATCACACAAAAACTTCATACAAGATAACTCCAATATTCTACTAGGAAATAACTACAAAATTCATTTACTCCAAATGATACATCTAATTACCTTGAATCTCTATAACTCCAATTTACAAGGGATCATCTATACTGTGACGCCCCCAAAATAGGTCCACACAACCCATTCTGAGTTGCCAAATACATGGTACAAAATTCAAATACAAACTTTATTTATACAACTACTAATTGTCATGTAAAATACGACAAAATATAAACTGTGAGTTTCAATACAAATATTGTCTTGTAGACAATATCCAAACTCAAATAAAGTCTTCATTACATTTATTATCATACTATTTAGTGATGACTACTATAATAACTATCTTGGACCATTACTCCACTCCCTGACTAGTCCCAGCTACATTCTCGTCTCCTAAGAAGAACAATGGGACCAAAAGGAAAAGGGTGAGCTCAACTAGCCCAATAAAGAATATTATGACAAAGATAATGTAGAACAAATTATCATTAGTCCTCAACAGGAAAAAATCTAATAGAATACAATAGACAACAAGTTTTAGATCAACAATTATAGCGGAAACAACAATCCATTAGAAAAGTCAAGTAGAGCATGATGTCTACTATCTTCTATGATTTAAAAGTCCATCATTAATATTTTATTGTTGTAACACCAATAAATAATTATCTCCAATCAACGAATTATCTATGCACTATGGGCCAAAGATAATCATTTGCATCACCAGTGGTCATGATAATGCAAAACACCTGTCCATCTATGCACTACAGGCCAAAGAGGACTTTCACCACAAACCTTTATCTGTAACATTAAAGGTCATGATTATACCAATACATAATTCTAGGTCATAATCATACCAATTAACAGTCCATCTTTGCACTATGGGCCAAAGATGACTTTTAGCACAATATAAGCATGAGGATGATGATAATGATATAAGGAATCAATCAAGTGAGATCAATGATAAATATTAGAGATTTATAATTTAATTTCTCTAGAGTTCAAGAATGTCCAAATTGTCAACATGATAACTAATTGTGGAGTAAAATTCAAGAATGATATTCATGTATCAAAAATAATTTGGACAAAAAAGAAACCAATTTTGTCATGAATAGTACCCCGAATGAATAATACTATGTATAAACCTCGAGCTTAGCTTTCCCTTTTTACCTAAACAAATTTTCCCCTTCCAAGGATAAACTTTTAGGAATACATAATTTCTTACGTTGAATGCACTATCTTTACTGTGTTGATCAGCATACTTTTTTTGTCGATCTTGGGCTGCTACCAATCTTGTCCTGATGAGTTTGACAACCTCAACAGTTTGTTGTACCAGTTCTGGTCCTAACAGTTGGCGTTCACCGACTTCATCCCAACACAGTGGAGTTCTACACTTTATGTCGTATAATGCCTCGTAAGGCGGCATGCCGATGCTCGCGTGGTAATTGTTGTTGTAGGAAAATTCCACCAACGATAAATGTTCTTCCCAGCTCCCTTTGAAATCTATGATGCATGCTCTCAGCATATCTTCCAACATTTGGATTGTTTGTTCACTTTGCCCGTCTGTTTGCAGATAGTATGATGTACTCATTCATAATTTTGTTCTCATACATTCTTGTAGTCTCTTCCCGAAGTTTGACATAAATCGCGGATCTCTATTTGATATAATTGACACTGGCACTCCATGCCTCGAAACGATCTCTTTAACGTACAACCTTGCCAACTAATCAGGATTGAACCTAATCATTATTGGTAAAAAGTGTGCTGATTTTGTCAGTCTGTCCACTATCACCCAAATCGCATCGCATCCTCTCTTAGTAGTTGGACGGCCCACCACAAAATCCATTGTGATGTGTTCCCACTTCCATTCCGGTATTTCTAACGGTTGAAGTAATCCGCTTGGTCTTTGATGCTCGACCTTAACTCTTTGACATGTCAAGCATTTCACAACATATTCTGCAACATCTCTTTTCATGCTCGACCACCAAAAATGTCATCGTAAATCCTGATACATCTTCGTACTTCCTAGATGAATCGAATATCTTGTGTTGTGTGCTTCGGTCAAGATTTTGTCCTTAATCTCTGGTACTACTGGAACCCAAATTCTTTCCTCGAACCGTAGTAGCCCTTAGGTATTGATCTTGTATTTTACATCACTACCCTCAACCACTTTCTCTTTAATCGTTTCACATTCTTCATCTTGTAGTTGAGCATTCTTCACTTTGTCCACCAAATTTGGACTAGCTTCTATCTGGTATAATTTTTCGTCAGTTTCTTTTGGAAATTTGATTTCCAACTCTAGCCTTGCCATCTCTGAAATAATCTCTTCCTAGTTAGTTGGTTAACAACATCACTTTTTCCCGACCTTTTCTGCTTAAAACATTTGCAACCACATTCGCTTTGCCATGATGATAAAACATCTCACAATTGTAATCTTTTATCAATTCCATCCATCTTCTTTGACGTATGTTCAGGTCCTTCTATGTGAAAATATACTTCAGACTTTTATGGTCTGTGTAGATCTCATATTTTTCTCCATAGAGATAGTGTCTCCATATCTTCAGAGTAAATACTACTGCAGCCAACTCTAAATCATGAGTCAGATACCCTTTCTCGTAGTCCTTCAGCTTTCTTGATGCATACGCAATAACTTTGATGTTCTGCATAAGAACATAACCTAACCCTTTATGTGAGGCATCACTATACACCACAAAGTTTCCCGTATTATCTGGTAATGACAACACCGGTGCCACACTTAATTTCTTCTTCAAATCTTAAAAACTCTCTTCACATTTCTCCGTCCACACAAATTTTACAGCTTTTTTTGTCAAATTTTTTAGCGAAGTGCTAATCTTAAAAAAATCTTAAATAAATCTTCTATAATAACCGGCCAGTCACAAGAAACTCCTCACCTCCGACGGTGTTCTTGGTTGTTCCCAATTGATTACAGCTTCCACTTTTGATGGATCCACTGAAATCCCATCTTGGTCAATCACATGCCCAAGAAATTGTACACGATCTAGCCAAAATTCGTACTTAGAGAATTTCGCGTATAACGTTTCCTTTCTTAGTGTTTCCAACGTCAAACGTAAGTGTTCCACGTGTTCTTCTTGAGTTTTGGAATACACCAGAATGTCATCGATAAATACCACTACAAACTTGTCTAAAAATGGTTGAAACACCTTGTTCATCAAATCCACGAATGATGCAGGGGCATTGGTCAAACCAAAAGACATCACCAGAAACTCGTAATGTCCATACCGAGTTCTGAATGTCGTTCTCGGTATATCCTCCTTCCTAACTTTCAATTGGTGATACTCACTTCTCAAATCTATTTTCGAGAAGTATTTAGCACCCTTCAACTAATCAAACAAGTCATCTATTCTTTCCAACAGATATTTTTTTTTAATAGTGTCTTTGTTTAATTCTCTATAATAAATCCAAAGATGCATTGACCCATCCCTATTCTTCATGAATAACACCGGCGCTCCCCACAGTGATACACTTGGTTGAATATACTTCTTATCTAACAGTTCTTGTAATTGTACCATCAGTTCCTTCATCTCTACAGGAGTCATTCTGTACAAGGCCTTCGATATCGGTGATGTTCCTGACGCTAAGTCGATCATGAACTAATCTCTCTGTCAGGCGAAAGTCCTGGCAAATCCTCCGGAAATACATCTACAAATTCCCCAACCATTGGTATCTCTTCCAATTTCACACCCTTCTTCTGAGTATCGACTATGTAAGCTAAATAACCCACACAGCCTTGACTCAACAACTTCTTGGCCTGCAAAATCGTTAGACATCTCATTTGTCTAGGCGATTTGCTACCATAGAAAACTACCTTTGACGGAGTCATAAGGTTTACACATTTATTTTGGCTATCAATTACCGCTCCATAATTGAACAGCCAATCCATTCCCAAAACAACATCAAACTCTCCAAGTCTAATCAGAATCAAATCTACCATCATGATATTCCCCTTAATATTCACCCTACAGTTCTTATATACGAACCTAACAGGAATTACCTCCTTATTCGCAATTTCTATGTTTAAAGGGAAATTCAATTCTTCACTAGGTATTTCTAACTTCTTAGCAAATTCATCAGATATAAACGAGCAAGTAGCACCCGAATCAAATAATACATAAGCATTTATATCATTGATTGGGATAATACCTGACACCACATCTTTTGATTGCACAACATCTTACACAATGATGTTGAATGTTCTGGCTGTGGGTATGTTTGATGTTGTTGGTCTAGCAATGGCCCATGTACCTCCACTGCTACCTCCATTGCTTCCTACTGTCTCTCCAGCCTTCTTCTTAGGGCATTCACGAGCCAACTGATCCTTGGATCCACACGTGAAGCAAACGTTCTTCTTAGGTTGAGTGCAATTTGGGGTGATGTGACCCTCCTGGCCAAAGTTGAAGCATACTCGTTTCCCCATCAAGCACACACCCTTGTGAAACTTCCCACATGTAGCACATGCTTCGAACTTCTTATTTTGCTGGTTACCCTGCTGGTTTCCAGCACCCACATTTCCATTCCATTTAATCTTCAAATTGTTGTTGCCATTTCCACTACCTCCACTACCATTCTTAACCTCCACCTCATTCTTCTTCTTTTTCTGTTCCTGATTGAACTTTGTCACAGCCTCGCCCCCACCTTCAGTGAAAATTGCCTTCTCCATTACCACTGCAAATGTCTTCAGCTGGAACACGGAGACCCTACTGTAAAACTAGGGCTTCAGTCCATGTTCAAACCTCTTCACCTTGCGTTCATCTGTACTGACTTGGTATGGCGCAAACCTTGCCAACTCGTTGAATTTCGCGGCATACTCAGACACCGTCATCGTTCCCTGCTTTAGTTCTAAAAACTGCACTTCCAGCTGACTCTTCGAACTTTCTAAGAAATAGGTCTTGAAGAATATCTCCTTAAACCTATCCCAGGTCATCACCCCTAGCCCTTCGCGAGTTTTATTGGCCTGCCACCAATAACTTGCCTCTGCTTTCAACATGAATATTACAAAAGCAGCCTTCTGATCATCCCCTACCCGAGAGACATCAAACACCTTTTTTATCTCCATAATCCAGGTCTGTGCGTCGACTAGATTCATGGACCAACAGAATTCAGGTGGTCCAACCGCCTTGGAATCCTTAAACGTTGTACCTTAGTTCTGTGGTTGATTCTGCAACGCTCCTTTCAGTAACGTCACTAGTTGTTGAATGGGGTTAACATCAACATTGTCGTTATTGGTTCCTTCAGTGGTTTTCTATCGTGGTGGTTGACGTCTTGGAGGCATTTCCTGTTAAAATATACACTCATTAGATTATTACTCAACTTCTTTAAGTATTTTCTACTTAACTTGCCTTCAAAAAGAAATAATCACATAACACATAGCACTTTGAACGAAATAATAACTTTTATTTATTCATAATCTCTTTGAAAATATAAAACGATAGCATCACTGCTATTTATATTACTTTCCTAAACTACAAAAGTTACAGGATAACATCATCATTATCATATACCATGGTTACATAACACTAGGGATTTACACATTATTTAACATTTTATTAAGCGCATACATTTCCTATGATGTCCTATTAAGATACTCTATAGCCTTTCGACACACTTCTTCCATAACCCAAATCATTGTTCGGTGATCTAACACGTACGATGGTAGTGTCTCGAACTAAATTGGATAACCCATGACCCGATCTTGAGCTTCATTAATCACGGTGTTTAATACACTATTCATCTCTTCCATCTTCATTCTCTTTGATTGTGCGTCTTTCACTGCTATCCCGACTCATTGAAAAGCCTCCTCATATGCGTCTTCGGCTCTTACCCTCTTAGTAGCTTCTTCGTTCAGCTTGTTCTTCAGTTCTGCGACCTTCTCGATCATTCTTTCTTTCTCTCCTTCAGTGTGAACCTGCTTCTCTTCGACATTAGTCAGATGTTCATCTCGATCCGGGATCTCATCAACATTCTATGCCATCAATGTCTGTTGCTCAGCTACTATCTCTTGTAACTCCTCGACGGTATCCTGAAGTTCCACGTTGTGGTCATAGACTTCGTCATATATACGAGCGACTATCGAGTTCAGTGGAATCTCCTCCTCCTCGTCCTCGTCATCCTCATTTGACGGTGGCAGCTCAACGGGATCCTCCTCATCCGTTTCCACATCATCATCCTCATCTTCAACCACTGTGACCAACGAGGCTAACTCCTGTGGTATTAGTTGTTCTCAAACAACCTGAATGTCGCGAGGCTCCTCCTCTATAGGCATCTGAGGTCCTTCATCCCTAGCCTGACTGGATTCTCCGACATTAGTCATCCTGACAAAAAAATTTTAAGTTTTAATTATTAATCATTACTACTCGACACTCACGAGCACATAAGTTATAAACACATAAGCACATAAGTGTTTTATTAATTCTTCCTTAAAACTCGATAAGAGTTTATCACCACTATCTTTTCAAAGGTTACTTCCTAAGGCTTTTTTCCCCACCTAAGGTTCATAACCTAAAGCTTTGATATCAACTTGTGACACCCCCAAATCTCGGTACTTCATTACCTCAAGATTTGGTGTTCACTTAATCAAAACATTCATATCTAACTACTCAATCATAATAAAACAAATTAAATAATAAACCTTCCCTTAAGGGATTACATTAATAAAAATCTCCCATGTTATCTAACCTTTAAATACAATCATTCAAATGCTTAAATTAAATACTTCATTACAATCATTAAAATAAGTCTGTTAAAATATCAACATATTACAAGTCTTCAATACTTGTTCATCTTTCCCTTTCCCTTACTGGTGCTAGGTACATCGACCTTCTCATCCTTAGCTTTAATAGTTATATAAGCAAGAGTGAGCAAACAAAGCTCACTTGAAATAATAATGGATAAACTTTACAACATTTGCCAAATAATAGGCTCAATAGAACTGAATGATATGTTCTATTAACATTCTGAAATATACAACTGAGGGTCTAATGACCACGAACCATGTCTACAATTATAAGTACTCTTTCAACTTAAACATTAACAGTCATAAGACTATAAGAACTCCACGTACTTAGGGGGATCAGCCCTTCGTACAATGTATTGTGCACAAACATTTCAACGCTAAGCGTAAACCCCTAATAATAGGGTTGTTCATCTCAGTATTTAGATTACAAATCCGCACCAAAGTAAGTTTGGTTTGGGGACATTTCAAGGTAATTTGGAATTCAACGAACATCAACTAAGGATTAGTTGAATAAAAGGTAATCACATTATGCTATGGAATAAATCATAAGTGAATCAACATTATATATTAAAGTTATGTTTTAGGAATAATCTAATAGCATAAATATTGAATAACTATCACATACATTGCTTGAACAATATTAAGCCAAAGTTATTTAGAATTGAATACTTAGCATGCATAACGAATAGCAATTTGAACAATAAAAACTATTCAACATCAGTATATCAGATTATATAAACTTGCACGCTAATTAACAAGTTAAAGACAAGAATAACTTGCTTAACATCGAAATAAGGTTTAGAAAACTTGCATTATCATGAACAAACTAGATAAAGAGCTTACGAAATTACAGTTGAAATAGGACAAGTAAACTTGCATAATAATAAACGAACTAGCTCAACGAAAGTGTAGAGTTAGAAAACTTGCTCAAAGAGACTTTAGATACTTGCACAATTATTATAAAAGTAGAGTTAGAGAACTTGCTCAATGTAAAAAGATAGGTTTAGAAACTTGCCTCGAGCGTAAGCTATAATATTAAACTCATGTTCACCTACATATAGGTTTAGAACCACCATCTATTAGATATACTAACATTCACGTTCCAACATAAAACGCATTTCTAGTAAGACTTATTATTTTAGCACAAGTCTTAAGCTACCATACAAATATCAGAAATTACAAGTGTTAACCTTCACAACACCTGTTTACTATTCATCATGCTCACTAAGTTCTAATATACCACATTCATCACTTACTAACCATTTGAAACTTTGAAACTACTAACCACATAGCACGATTATGTTTTAACTATATTATTACATGTTTATTATATTAACACATCATTAGACCAAAGTATGTCGCTACCGGAACTACTGACATGAAGTCTACGCCTCGAGATCGATGTAATATGGCGGTGAGCATACATACAATAGCAATTCTTGTGATTTTAGCTTTATGACTTAAGCAAGCAATTATTTGGTGTACTGAGATAAGCGAGGCGACTATGAGCGATGGCAGACTTTAGACCAACAAACACGAATTTCACCCACTAAAAAGTAACATTAACATAAACAATTGATATACAACCACCACAACATATTTGACAATATATTCCTCAACATAGAACAATTTAACAACAATTTTACTAGTTTAATTTCCTCAAATTGTATATTTTCATATAAAACTCCATTTTTGAACTTCTTCACAAAAATTCACACTGTAAACACAATTCCTGTCCAGATTGCTTCGATCAAATTACGTTATCTTCTTTTCTCAATGAACTAGCATAAACAAGCTTCAATTTGCAGTTTAGCATACGAATTGACCATCAAAATTGATACTTACACAAGCCACATAAGAAAATATTCATACAAACATACACTGTCATTATTTTTCTACTATTATCCGAAATTAACATGCAATTTCCTTGTTTAAACATAAACTCTAGCATTATATCACATATAACTACCATAATTTAGTTACATAACTACAATTTTGAAAAAAAATTAGAATTCACCGAACATAAACAAAATTTTGTCATAACTCATATATATATATATATATATATACATAATGGATCAAAATTTTTTTAATTTTTTTTTGCTTTTTTTTTAAAACAACTAAAAAAAATATTTTATATTTTATGGAACTGAAATTTTTCCATAATATAATGTTTTGGGCATGATTTGAATACCTATACCAAAAAATGGTGGTAGAGTCTGCACAGACAGTACATACATGTTTTGTTATACGTACCCAAATCACACCCAAAACACTGTATTATGGAAAATTTTCAATTCCATAAAATATTATTTATTTATTTTTAGTTGTTTTAAAAAAAAACCCAAATAAAAGCCCGGATTTTGGTCCGGTCCGGGAGTCCGGACCTGATCCGGCCTATATATATATATATATACTAAGGTTATGTAAAAATACCTTTTGTTGCTTAAGAAATCCTTGCTAATCAACTGCTACTTACTTTGAAAACTCAGAACTTCTTCACAATTCTCTCAAGCTTTCTCTCAGGCTTCTCTTTGAACTCTCAGGACTTAGCAAATGGCCAAAACCCAACTAATATGCGTAGTAATATAAAAACTGATATAACCTTAATACTACTACTAATTGTAATATCAGTTACAAACTAACGTATATATTATAAATATATTATTTTTATTTTTTTTTATTTCTTTTATTTATATTAATATAATTCAAAATTTGAAATTCCAAAAGCCATAAGCCTTTGTTTGGCAAAACCCTTTAAAAATTAAAGACTTAATATATTTAAGCCTTGTTTGGGTTAAATCAATTTAAAACTACTTTAATTATTTAAATAAATAATTTAGTTTATAATTTATAATCACAAATTATTTATTTGGATTTCCATATCAACATTAATCAATAAATTAATCAACCATGCTATATTTTAAATAAATATTCCACTTAAACAATTATCACAAAATTATAATTTCTTTATATTTTATTTAATAACTTAACACACCAATTTAAATTATTAAATTCAACAACAATATAACCTCTCATGTTATATTACAACTCTCTAAATTTCAAATTAATTTAATTTAGAATATTATCTAATAAATTTAATTCATAAATATTTACTAATAATAACCACATCAATTAAAATATTTATTTCATCAATTTCAACAATAAACACATCAAATAAATATTTATATAATTGATAAATATTTAATATTACAATTTGAAATTTCGGATTGTTACATCATTCCCTCCTTATAAGGATTCTGTCCCCAGAATCACAACTCAAACAATCAAATCATCACAAAAATAACATCATTTATGAATACGAAAGAAATAATATCCCTTGCCTTAGTAGGAGATTGTATACTGCAATAGTGTAGTAGCAGAATACTCTTCTTCTTTCTCTCTTATTATCTCTCTATTGTTTTTTCTTGTGAGTCTTAGTGAATTGGTGAGAATGAAAGAAGAAATAAGCTTCAATTTATAGAAGATTTCTAGCTTAGCCCTTGCAATGTGAAGATGCAAGTGGTTTGACGACTAGTAATGTGAAAAGGCAAGTGGTTTGACGTCTGTATTGTGAAAAGGCAAGTGGTTGGACGCCTGTAATGTGAAACGACAAGTGATTTGACGTCTGGTAAAGGCAAGTACTATTGGCGAAAGTGACTCTTAGATGATGACCTATGGGTCCCATAGAATAAACCAAACTTACAACAAACGTCTCATAACAAACCTCTTATTTATATCAAAGATTGAATAAATATTTACCACAATCACTTTATCTTAAAACAACACTTTTTTAATCTTTCAAGAATTATTTCTTCATCAATAATATTATAACTCATAATATTGACAACCAGATCATTCCCACGAAAGAGAGGGCTTTCCGAAAAGGATTTCTCATTATTGGCGCGCAATTAAATAACCTAACCCCTTTCCTCGACAGAACATTCTAGACATTGTAAATAATGAAAATAATAATATGAATAACTGTGTTGTTTCAATTATTGGTTTAATAATATAAAATATTGTGCAGATAATACTCTGACAATAATTGAATCAATAATATGCGATACTATGCAACAACTATTATAGCAATTATTGAATGAAACTGAGTGACTTCTTACATAATCATCAATAATCAGAGACACTGTGCAACAACGCGTATTATTGAACTTTTATCACCAGGTATTTCAATAGTTTAACGGTAAAAGTTTTGCCATTATTCTATGAAAAGGTTATTTTTTTCGCTTTTTATATCCAACAGTTATTTCATTGTGGGGTCCACCAATGAGTGCGTCGTCGTACGAATATTCCCCGACCAAACGAATATTTTATGAAAACTTGCTTACTTTGCAAAATTTGCACATATCACCCATAACTATAGCATTTTATCAAATCAACACTTTATTATTCAAAATAATATTTGGATAAAATTAAATCTTTATTCATAAAAAGTTGGGGTCTTACATATACTTAATAGTTGTTCAATTTATCATATTATCCCACCGGTACACATACCTCAAATTATCACCAACTTTAACAAAAATTAAAGTATAACCCAAATCAAATTAAATCCTTAGTTCTAAGATCATAATAATTTGTTACAAAATAGCTCTAAAAAATTCTCAAAAATTAAATACTCGCTGATACAAATAATCACATCATAATAGCATCTCATATATGATCATTTCTCATTAGTACAAAATATAACTTTATTCTCCTTAATGATCCAATCATAATTCTTAACTAATATCATTACTCCAACGCTTATCAATAATAATCTTAAGAAATTATCTCACCTTTCTCAAATCAACTACAACTCAAAGAGATAGTGACACTTGGTCAAAATCAAGACCAACCAAATAAAGAACAAAATCGAATCAAACTCTTATGTCTACCCAATAATTTACCGACAACTCATAGGTCTAACCTAAATAGGTTTTCAACAAGAAAGAGTCTAAGTTCTGATATCCTCTGTAACACCCCGCTCCTCAAAATATAAATAAAAAGAGCATTAATAACTTCAAATATTTAATAATGATATCCATTAATTAAGTACTAAATACAATTCTCCAAAAAAAGTCAAAATAATCAAAACTTAAAATTGAATCAACCTAGATGGTCAAAGACAACTCTCTCATCACACTAGCCCTGAATTACCCCTGCAAACCTGTCGGAAGAAAAACACAGGATAAGCCAATTGCCCAATAAGGATATAGATATACAAAGATGCATAACTTAAATAAGAAATCGACCGAGTCAAAATACTGAACAAAGCATTAACCTGAAATACCGACGAGAATATAATCCCCAAAGATTTGAATAGAATATATCTGAGTCAACATAATTAACAAAGCAAACAGATGAATAAAGAAATAATGAACTGAAATAAATAAGTCAATTAGTTGAACTTAACAGAAACAAACAAAACAAATACAATGAAATAATAGGCTGAATCAAATGGTTGAGGTGTTATTTCATACCGATTGAGCACAAAAATATACATTGCCATACATGCACGTCGTCATACATACGAGCGACTATCGAGTTCAGTGGAATCTTCTCCTCCTCGTCCTCGTCATCCTCATTTGACTGTGGCAGCTCAACGGGATCCTCCTCATCCGTTTCCACGTCATCATCCTCATCTTCAACCACTGTGACCAACGAGGCTGACTCCCGTGGCAGTAGTTGTTCCCAAACAACCTGAATGTCGCGAGGCTCCTCCTCTATATGCATCTGAGGTCCTTCATCCCTAGCCTGACTGGATTCTCCAACATTAGTCATCCTGACAACAAAATTTTAAGTTTTAATTATTAATCATTACTACTCGACACTCACGAGCACATAAGTTATAAACACATAAGCACATAAGTGTTTTATTAATTCTTCCTTAAAACTCGATAAGAGTTTATCACCACTATCTTTTCAAAGGTTACTTCCTAAGGCTTTTTTCCTCACCTAAGGTTTATAACCTAAAGCTTTGATATCAACTTGTGACACCCCCAAATCCCGGTACTTCATTACCTCAAGATTTAGTGTTCACTTAATCAAAACATTCATATCTAACTACTCAATCATAATAAAACAAATTGAATAATAAACCTTCCCTTAAGGGATTACATTAATAAAAATCTCCCATGTTATCTAACCTTTAAATACAATCATTCAAAAGCGGAAATTAAATACTTCATTACAATCATGAAAATAAGTCTGTTAAAATATCAACATATTACAAGTCTTCAATACTTGTTCATCTTTCCCTTTCCCTTACTGGTGCTAGGTACATCGACCTTCTCATCCTTAGCTGTAATAGTTATATAAGCAAGAGTGAGCAAACAAAGCTCATTTGAAATAATAATGGATAAACTTTACAACATTTGCCAAATAATAGGCTCAATAGAACTGAATGATATGTTCTATTAATATTCTGAAATATACAACTGAGGGTATAATGACCACGAACCATGTCTACAATTATAAGTACTCTTTCAACTTAAACTTTAACAGTCATAAGACTATAAGGACTCCACGTACTTAGGGGGATCAGCCCTTCGTACAAAGTATTGTGCACAAATATTTCAACGCTAAGCGTAAACCCCTAATAATAGGGTTGTTCATCTCAGTATTTAGATTACAAATCCGCACCAAAGTAAGTTTGGTTTGGGGACATTTCAAGGTAATTTGGTATTCAACGAACATCAACTAAGGATTAGTTGAATAAAAGGTAATCACATTATGCTATGGAATAAATCATAAGTGAATTAACATTGTATATTAAAGTTATGCTTTAGGAATAATCTAATAGCATAAATATTGAATAACTATCACATACATTGCTTGAACAATATTAAGCCAAAGTTATTTAGAATTGAATACTTAGCATGCATAACGAATAGCAATTTGAACAATAAAAACTATTTAACATCAGTATATCAGATTATATAAACTTGCATGCTAATTAACAAGTTAAAGACAATAATAACTTGCTTAACATCGAAATAAGGTTTAGAAAACTTGCATTATCATGAATAAACTAGATAAAGAGCTTGCGAAATTACAGTTGAAATAGGACAAGTAAACTTGCATAATAATAAACGAACTATCTCAACGAAAGTGTAGAGTTAGAAAACTTGCTCAAAGAGAGTTTAGATACTTGCACAATTATTATAAAAGTAGAGTTAGAGAACTTGCTCAATGTAAAAAGATAGGTTTAGAAACTTGCCTCGAGCATAAGCTATAATATTAAACTCATGTTCACCTACATATAGGTTTAGAACCACCATCTATTAGATATACTAACATTCACGTTCCAACATAACACACATTTCTAGTAAGACTTATTATTTTAGCACAAGTCATAAGTTACCATACAAATATCAGAAATTACAAGTGTTAACCTTCACAACACCTATTTACTATTCATCATGCTCACTAAGTTCTAATATACCACGTTCATCACTTACTAACCATTTGAAACTTTGAAACTACTAACCACATAACACGATTATGTTTTAACTATATTATTACATGTTTATTATATTAACACATCATTAGACCAAAGTATGTCGCTACCGGAACTCTGACAACAAGAAGTCTACGCCTCGGATCGGGGTGTATGGATGGCAATTGCACACATCTGAGCAAATATTCTTAGATTTTAACTTTAGCACCAGTAAGAATTGCTACCAAAAGTCTTGTGAGATAGAGGTAGAGACGACTATAAACAGTAGCCAACTTTAGACCAACAAACACGAATTTCACCCACTAAAAAGTAACATTAACACAAACAATTGATATAGAACCACCACAACATATTTTACAATATATTCCTCAACATAGAACAATTTAACAACAATTTTACTAGTTTAATTTCCTCAAATTGCATATTTTCATATAAAACTCCATTTTTGAACTTCTTCACAAAAATTCACACTTTAAAAACAATTCCTGGCCAGATTGCTTCGATCAAATTACGTTATCTTCTTTTCTCAATGAACTAGCTTAAACAAGCTTCAACTTGCAGTTTAGCATACGAATTGACCATCAAAATTGATACTTACACAAGCCACATAAGAAAATATTCATACAAACATACATTGTCATTATTTTTCTACTATTATCCGAAATTAGCATGCAATTTCCTTGTTTAAACATAAACTCTAGCATTATATCACATATAACCACCATAATTTAGTTACATAACAACAATTTTGAAAAAAAATTAGAATTCACCGAACATAAACAAAATTTTGTCATAACTCATATATATATATATATATATATATACATAATGGATCAAGTTTTTTTTAATCTTTTTTTTTGGTTTTTTTTTAAAACAACCAAAAAAAATATTTAATATTTTATGGAACTGAAATTTTTCCATAATACAATATTTTGGGCATGATTTGAATACCTATACCAAAAAATGGTGGTACAGTCTGCACAGACTGTACATACATATTTTGTTATACGTACCAAAAATCACACCCAAAACACTGTATTATAAAAAAATTTCAATTCCATAAAATATTATTTATTTATTTTTAGTTGTTTTAAAAAAAGCCAAAAAAAAGGCCCGGATTTTGGTCCGGTCCGGGAGTCCGAACCTGATTCGGCCTATATATATATATATACTAAGGTTATGTAAAAATACCTTTTGTTGCTTAAGAAATCCTTGCTAATCAACTGCTAATTACTTTGAAAACTCAGAACTTCTTCACAATTCTCTCAAGCTTTCTCTCAGGCTTCTCTCTGACCTCTCAGGACTTAGCAAATGGCCAAAACCCAACTGATATGCGTAGTAATACAAAAACTGATATAACCTTAATACTACTACTAATTGTAATATCAGTTACAAACTAACGTATATAATACAAATATATTATTTTTATTTATTTTTATTTCTTTTATTTATATTAATATAATTCAAAATTTGAAAATCCAAAAGCCATAAGCCTTTGTTTGGCAAAACCCTTTAAAAATTAAAGACTTAATATATTTAAGCCTTGTTTGGGTTAAATCAATTTAAAACTACTTTAATTATTTAAATAAATAATTTAGTTTATAATTTATAATCACAAATTATTTATTTGGATTTTCATATCCAACATTAATCAATAAATTAATCAACCATGCTATATTTTAAATAAATATTCCACTTAAACAATTATCACAAAATTATAATTTCTTTATAATTTTATTTAATAACTTAACACACCAATTTAAATTATTAAATTCAACAACAATATAACCTCTCATGTTATATTACAACTCTCTAAATTTCAAATTAATTTAATTTAGAATATTATCTAATAAATTTAATTCATAAATATTTACTAATAATAACCACATCAGTAAAATATTTATTTCATCAATTTCAACAATAAACACATCAAATAAATATTTATATAATTCAATAAATATTTAATATTACAATTTGAAATTTCGGATTATTACATCATTCCCTTCTTACAAGGATTCTGTCCCCAGAATCACAACTCAAACAATCAAATCATCACAAAAATAACATCATTTATGAATACGAAAGAAATAATATCCCTTACCTTAGTAGGAGATTAGATACTGCAATAGTGTAGTAGCAGAATACTCTTCTTCTTTCTCTCTTATTATCTCTCTATTGTTTTTTCTTGTGAGTCTTAGTGAATTAGTGAGAATGAAAGAAGAAATAAGCTTCTATTTATAGAAGATTTCTAGCTTAGCCCTTGCAATGTGAAGATGCAAGTGGTTTGACGACTAGTAATGTGAAAAGGCAAGTGGTTTGACGTTTGTAATGTGAAAAGGCAAGTGGTTGGACGCTTGTAATGTAAAACGACAAGTGGTTTGACGTCTAGTAAAGGCAAGTACTATTAGCGAAAGTGACTCTTGGAGGATGACCTATGGGTCCCATAGAATAAACCAAACTTACATCAAACGTCTCATAACAAACCTCTTATTTATATCAAAGATTGAATAAATATTTACCACAATCACTTTATCTTAAAACAACACTTTTTTAATCTTTCAACAATTAATTCTTCATCAATAATATTATATGTGACGCCCCCAAAATTAGGTATACATCACCCATCTTGGGTCGCCACAGTTGGTATCAGAGCTTAGGGATATGATCCCTGGCTAAGATGTGAGAATAGTACTAGGAGGGGAGAGACGGGGAATACCTTCGCTAGTATGACCTACCTAAGTTTATGTGCTATTTTATTGGTTGGTCAGAAGATAGGGATAATTTGTTACATGTCAATTAACCTTTTGTTTTGTGGCGACCCAAGATGGGTGATGTATACCTAATTTTGGGGGCGTCACATTATAACTCATAATATTGACAACCAGATCATTCCCACGAAAGAGAGGGCTTTCCGAAAAGGATTTCTCATTATTGGCGCGCAATTAAATAACCTAACCCCTTTCATCGACAGAACATTCTAGACATTGTAAATAATGAAAATAATAATATGAATAACTGTGTTGTTTCAATTATTGGTTTAATAATATAAAATATTGTGCAGATAATACTCTGACAATAATTGTATCAATAATATGCGATACTATGCAACAACTATTATAGCAATTATTGAATGAAACTGAGTGACTTCTTACATAATCATCAATAATCAGAGACACTATGCAACAACGCGTATTATTGAACTTTTATCACCAGGTATTTCAATAGTTTAACGGTAAAAGTTTTGCCATTATTCTATGAAAAGGTTATTTTTTTCGCTTTTTATATCCAACAGTTATTTCATTGTGGGGTCCACCAATGAGTGCGTCGTCGTACGAATATTCCCCGACCAAACGAATATTTTATGACAACTTGCTTACTTTGCAAAATTTGCACATATCACCCATAACTATAGCATTATATCAAATCAACACTTTATTATTCAAAATAATATTTGGATAAAATTAAATCTTTATTCATAAAAAGTTGGGGTCTTACATATACTTAATAGTTGTTCAATTTATCATATAATCCCACCGGTACACATACCTCAAATTATCCCCAACTTTAACAAAAATTAAAGTATAACCCAAATCAAATTAAATCCTTAGTTCTAAGATCATAATAATTTGTTACAAAATAGCTCTAAAAAATTCTCAAAAATCAAATACTCGCTGATACAAATAATCACATCATAATAGCATCTCATATATGATCATTTCTCATTAGTAGAAAATATAACTTTATTCTCCTTAATGATCCAATCATAATTCTTAACTAATATCATTACTCTAACGCTTATAAATAATAATCCTAATAAATTATCTCACCTTTCTCAAATCAACTACAACTCAAAGAGATAGTGACACTTGGTCAAAATCAAGACCAACCAAATAAAGAACAAAATAGAATCAAACTCTTATGTCTACCCAATAATTTACTGACAACTCATAGGTCAAACCTAAATAGGTTTTCAACAAGAAAGAGTCTAAGTTCTGATATCATCTGTAACACCCCGCTCCTCAAAATATAAATAAAAAGAGCATTGATAACTTCAAATATTTAATAATGATATCCATTAATGAAGTACTAAATACAATTCTCCAAAAAAAGTCAAAATAATCAAAACTTAAAATTGAATCAACCTATATGGTCAAAGACAACTGTCTCATCACACTAGCCCTGAATTACCCCTGCAAACTTGTAGGAAGAAAAACACAGGATAAGCCAATTGCCCAATAAGGATATAGATATACAAAGACGCACAACTGAAATAAGAAATCGACCGAGTCAAAATACTGAACAAAGCCTTAACCTTAAATATCGACGAGAATATAATCCCCAAAGATCTGAATAGAATATATCTGAGTCAACATAATTAACAAAACAAACAGATGAATAAAGAAATAATGAACTGAAATAAATAAGTCAATTAGTTGAACTTAACAAAAACAAACAAAACTAATACAATGAAATAATAGGCCGAATCAAATGGTTGAGGTGTTATTTCATACCGATTGAGCACAAAAATATACATTGCCACACATGCACGTCAAAACAATGCTACACATGCAAGTCAAAATAATGCCACACATGCAAGTCAAAATAATGCCACACAAGCAAATCACACATTGGATCGAAAATCCAAATGTATGCGAATCGGATAGGTGTGTTTGGCACAACATCACAAATCCGCATAACAAAAAACTAGGGTTAACCCGTACGCATCCCACAACAAAACACCAAATGGCCCACTTCCTCCGGAGCCCAAACGTAGACGTCGTGGACTAACTACACCGCCACAGAAAGTGTTATACCTTGGTGGCAAGAGGACATGTATGTGGTACCCCCACAGGTGGTTATAACTCAAGTATACCCTACGGTACATTTTAACAAAGATATTATGTCACATCACACGCAACACAATACGAACAAAAAAGGGTTCTATATATATATATATATGTTGAACCAAATCAAATCATAATCATAATGTCTACAAAAGAAGGTAACAACATATATTGCACTACAAATATCATAATAAATACTAGACATGACAAACTAATTCAAAGAGTACAAATACGAGTCGAATGTATCAACTTCAAAATGAAACTATTATATGATTTTCACAAGAAATAATAATTTGAAATAATAATAGAATTCGTAACAAGGAACAAAACGAACAAATCAATTTTAACAAGAGTATCAATGAAAAATCATAGAATATGTATAAATTGTAATAAAAGAAAAAGAGTTTAAATTATTGAATAAAGCCAAAGTATCAAAGATCAAATTTCTATTTAAGATTGTCAATAGGATTATAAGAAAAATGAAACGAATGATGATATATCACGAGATACAAAGAATTCAACAATAATCAGAGAAGTGGAGTACGGAATCCGTACCTGAATTAAGCAATGTAATAGCTAAAATTATAGTATGAATATAGTTCGTTAAACTCCTTACGCATGAACTAATTAAAAATAATAATAAATTAAGTAAGATTAGAGAATTATTATTATTATATTTTATAAACTTTAATGATTCCACCATATGATGTACATTCAGCATCATACCTTTCGAATCTAAGTTATATATATATATATATATATATATATATATATATATATATATATAACTTATGTTTCAAAATAATTATAATCTTAAAATTTCGTATCAAACAACACTAACTTTCAAAAAGTATTATACTTCAATTTTGAACTTTGAACATTACTAACCCAAATCATTAACATACATATATTATAATAAATTTATTACGTAATAGAATGTAATATATTAATTAACATCACCAATACTTACTCTGTTGTTAAACACTTTGAGTCCTTACATTCATTTTATATATATATATATATATATATATATATATATATATATATATATATATATATATATATACTGTGGGGTTGTAAGCAGACCAAACGTGCGGACTAACAAATGGACCAAGGCAAAAAGAAGCACGCGGGTCTCAAAATAAAATGGGGTAACTGAATTTGGTTATGATAAACACCGAATCCCTCTCTCTCTCCCCGATGCTCTCTCCCTGGCTCTGATTCTGAGTAGTTTGAGGCTGGATCGCCGGAAGGTCGAATCCATCAACGCCCCTTTACACTTTTGCCCCTTTTCTCCCCAAATCCTGTCGTCTCTCTCTCCCCGATTCAGAGCAGTCTCCACAAATTCCATCTATGTCAAAGCGAGTCTGAAGTAATCGAACAGACCTTGTTGTAAACATAGAGGTAAAGATTTTGAACATATGAATCTTGTAATTTCAGTTTGATTTGAAAGAAATCTAGGGTTTTTGAGCATATGCTTTTTGTAGTTATTGATTTATAGAAATATCTCATGTTGACCCCCAATCTAGGGTTTCAGTTTGATCGAACAGAACTTGTTGTTTTGACTATTTTGATGTTGCACAGTTTTGTATGGTTATAGATGTACTTAGTCACACAGTTGACATCAAAATAGTGGAAATAGTCTCAATTTTATTTGTTTAATGGTTAATTATTTTAATTATGCAGATAAAACATAAAGTACACACATTTATTGCTGGAGGGAGTTTCACATTTCGTAATTCCAACGAGTTTAAAAAAGTTTGGAATGACTTGATGGAAGCCATGGAAGAAGTTGGATATGTCCCAGATACAGGAGTTGTACTTCACGATGTAGATGACGAAATGAAGACAGAGTGGGTGTGTGGACATAGTGAACGTCTTGCAACAATGTTTGGGCTCATTCACACAGGATTTGGAATGCCAATTAGGATCACCAAAAATTTACGTGTTTGTGTAGATTGTCACATTTGGATGAAGATTGAAATGCGTTAATTGCAACTAACTCAAGGATTTGTCATAATTGTTAATGTTATGTATGCGGTGTTGTTTTTAATGTTATTAAATCGGTTGTAATTTTTAACCAACTCGTTATGTATGAGATTGGTGCTTCAATCTTTTAGGGACAAGAATTATTGTGATGTTGGGAATGACACTGATTTTAGGAACTGCTATTTGGAATTATTGTATTATTGTGATGTTGAGAATTATTGTAATATTTTTGTGATGTTGGGAACTGCTAATTTTGTGATCTTCTCTAATTCGGAGAGCTTGGTACTTTCATATCTTGATTTTGTGTATTCTGTAGAGCTATTGTGTTAGTTGGATGAGAATGGTTGAGGAATGTAACATAAATATGGGTGTCTGTGTGTGACTAAAATGTGTGGCAGTTGGATTTGTGTTGTATAATCGGGGGACTTGTTGGAATGTCTTGTGTTCTCACTCCATATCTTGAAACATAAGTGGGGTTATGTTTTTTTTTTTTTTGGGGGGAATATATGCCTGACTTTGTGCCTCTCTCTTCTTTTCTCCCAATCCCATTTCTTCTTTATTTCTTAATTTTCTTTTTTTGAGGAGCTTTGTTGGGATGAAGGAATCAAAGAATCCAACAACAGATTTTAGGACAAACTTGACGTATTTATTTATCAACAATTATTTTCAAGAAAAGTAAATGAATAAAGAAAATTCATCAAAAACTAAAAAAAGTTTACTTAATTCGATGGATTAGACTGGGATATGGACAAAATACCAAAATTTTATCAATCAGGCAATTTTATTTTATTTTTATTTTATTATTTTTTTATAAAAAAAACCTAAAAGGGACTCATGGCCTCACAGTCTATTCACTAAATAGTAAAAAAATCTACTACTTTGTTGCATATGGTTAGTATTGGACTTAAGCTTATAATTCAAGAATCAGCCTATAAATATGTAAACAGATCAAACAGAGGTCATAAGAATATCAGTCTTGCACTTTTACCCCTGTCACCTACTGCATTAGTCTAGACAAATTATGTTAACCAATCTCATGTAACAAATTAATGTCAGTAATACAAATTAAGAGAATAGAAGGTAAAAGAATACAAATTCATCTAAACTGCACTGTCTAACAAAGGAAAAAAAAATAGAAGGAATCTGAAGATTAAGAGGATACCAGAGAAATTTTTTAATTAATTCTCCTCAGCCAAACGCTAGGGTTGAGAAACAACAACAAACTTATAGTAGCTACGAAAAGCCAAAAGAGCCGACCATGTTATACTAGTATCTCCAGACTGTAGCTACTATATTATGAAAGGTTACCAAGAATTTAAAGCAACAATATTCATCTAAATACACAATGGCTCTAATTCCTTTCATAAATCCTAATATTGCTATTATACATAAGAAACTGAAACTGAAAATGCCAGTAATCCACTGCTCTGCACAAGGACAAAATGAAAGGCAGAATCTGAAAATGCACCCTCATATAAATAACATCATACATGCATTTGATTATGTATACAGACTCTGCCATCCTTTTCTAGGAAAGGGAACATGTTTAACATAACATCATACAGAATGCAGTCCATTCCAAAATCTCAGCAACAACAAAATATCAACAACAACAAAATCTCATCCTGAAATGCAAAATGTTAGTTGAAATCTCATCAAATTGCAGTACTAAGTACCAGGTTAACAATGTGTGATAAAAATACACCAAATTTATGCACACAAAAAATGAGCATAGAAGATGCAGGACATGTTTAGGCAATTAGAGGTTCCAGAAGTTTGACAAAAAATCTTAAGTTAAAACTTTTCTTTTTTGGGTTTTGAGTTGTGCAAGCAACAAAGTAAGAAAGTAGTACTATTGAATTAAAGAAGAGAAAAACAGAAATTTGTCCCTATTTTAATGCTTTATAGCAGACACCCAAAATGCCAAAAAAAAATACAGATACAAGACTATCAGCCACAATCCAATAAACAACTCTAATTAAACAAATATTGAGAAAAACTCTGTTTACAACTATCAAAGTTAGGTGATATCAGAAATTTTAGGAGAGAGAATCTCACTTACCTTACGATTTGCAAACCCTAGCTTCAAAGGGGCTTTGTTCTGTTCTCAGTCGTAAGGGACTTCGCGAATCTACCTTATTTAGTCGCGAATGGAAGAGAGGAATGACAAAAAGGGATTTCGCATTGGAAGAGAAAGAGAGAAGGAGAGGTTTTCGTTCTTTACAAATTGGAAGAGAGAGAGAAGAAGGGGAGTCTTCTTTCTGACCCGGATCTTTCTTTCTTTCATTTCGACCCGCCCCTTTTATTTTGAGACACGCGTGCTTCTTTTTGCCTTGGTCCGTTTGTTAGTCCGCACGTTTGGTCCGTTTCTAAACCCCACTGTATATATATATATATATATATATATACACACACACACACACAAAGACAAAAGTTCTATACATATACATTTATAATATTTACAATTGATTTGAGAGTTTTATCTCACCTTTTGTTCAATGAATTTCCTCCTTCTCAGTATTGAAAGCTTACAGCCTTCTCCCTCCCCAGATTATAATATGTCGTTCTCCCTTCCTTATTTGTAGATTAGGTTGTTAGTTATTTGTTTACTTCTTAATATATCTTGTTAACTCTCTTAATTATAATATGATTTAACATTACCCACTCAATGCCCAATTAATGTAATCCCTTACTTATTATAGTCCACATGAATTAAATACTAATAAGACCCAAATAAATAACAGAGTCCAATTAATATATTTTAAAAATATATGATTTTATTTATTTATTTATTATTATTTGTACCGAGTATTACACAACTCCCCCTTAAAAAGGATTCCGTCCTCGGAATCAAAAGAATGGATTATACCTAATATTCAAAGTCTCCCAAGTAGCTTCTCGCTCCGAATGATTCTTCCGCAAAATCTTAACAAAAGGAATTGCCTCCCTCCTCATAATTCGCCCTTGACGATCCAAAATTTCCTCGGCATGCTCCTTAGAAGTAAAATCTTCTCGAATCTTATGTAACAGCTATTGCACAATATGAAGCGAATGATAATTATATTTCCTTAACACCGAAAAATGAAAGACATTATGTCCTTGAGTTAACTGTGAAGGAAAATCCATCCGATATGTCACGTCTCCAAATCTCTCAATAACTTCAAAATGACCAATGAAACGCGGACTAAGTTTCCCTTTCAAACTGAACCTTCGAATTACACTTTTATAAAATAAAAATTAATTAATATTTAATTTTTAACAAAAATATGGGTTATTACATCAATACTGATGTTGCTACCTTTGTTGATTTTTTTGCTTTGGTTCACCATCGTTAACTTGGCCTCTTGGGCATAATCGTCCAAAATTACTAAAAATCTAGCTGGTAGAACGACTAGCGGGCGTGGAATTATCTTTTTTAATCCCCGTCGTTCATAATTGTAATGGAAGGTAGAGATGATATTTGTTTATTTTTGATCTATAACAAATACATGCTATGGATCACCTATATATTTATATATATCGTGTTCGTGTTATTTTCCAATTTGCCATCCTTCCAAAAAGAATCAACAATTGTTTTATTTAAGTACAGAATAAGATGTTAATTAGGTATGTGATTACTACTTTTATGGCAAAATTAATGAAATACTCACTGTAGTTGACACGTTTTATTGATTACACCATTAAACTTTTAATTTTTCAAATTATCCTACTAAACTAATTATTATTTTGAAATTGGGTCATTCTGTTAAAAAAAAATAAACAGACGTTAATTTTTTATCGACAAAACTAATAAATTACCCACTGTAGTTGGCACGTTTTAATGATTATACCATTAAACCTTGAATTTTTCAAATTACCCCATTAAACTAATTAATATTTTGAAATTGGGTCATTTTGTTACAGACCTCACGAGCGTTAAATTGTTTCAATTTTTATCCTATGTGGACATAAAAAAGAAAAAAGAAAAAAAATTAATTTATTTTCTCTCTCTTCCTTCATTTCATCTATCTGTTCTCCCCTTTCTTCTAAATTAAATAGATCTGCGTATTTTCTCTCTCTAAAATCTATGAAAATTCCTATATCTAAATACCCAAAATATTGAATTGAGCTACAAAGTTCAGCATTAGATAAAACAACGGAGTCTGAATCCCCAATAACAACAACAATAGATGAAATAAATAGTGTTGCAGTAGGTTTCCTGTAAGACCCCAACTTTTATGAATAAATATGATTTTTTTCTCTAAATATCATTTTGAATATTATGGTGTGGATTTGATATAATGTTATAGTTGTGGGTAATATTTATAAATTTTATAAAATATGCAAGTAGTTATAAAATGAGACGCCCCTAAAATTATACACCACCCATTTTGAGTCGCCAAATACATGGTACATAATTCAAATACAAACGTAATTTGTACAACTGTTAAGTGTTGTGAAGAATACGACAAAACATAAGTTGTGAGTTTTAATACAAATATTGTCTCCTAGATAATATCCAAACTCAAAATAAGTCCTCATTATAATTAATATCACACTATTCTTATAGAATAGTGAGGACTACTGTAACGCCCCGAAATCCGGTCTATCTTCACACCTGGATTCCGTACGTCACAGTTCCAATTTCTTCCAAACATACATCATTATATAGTGAAATATAACAACATACATTCTCAAATCCCAGGTTCTAATACCTTATAACCTCATTCATTACAAATAATGATAATTACATTATTCTTTACATCTTACAAGAGTGACTGTAATACCCAGAAAATAAAAATAATGAATGGAATTTAATTTTGGATTTTAAATATTTTAATTGGGATTTTCTTATGTTTAGATCAAATTGAATTTATTTATATTAATTTGGGCCTTAAAAATTCATTTGGGTTTAAATTATATGTAGGTAATATTAAAATCCTATTAAAATTAGGAGAAACAATAAGATATGTAAATATTAAGTAAAACCTAATTTTCCTCACAATATATCTTATACAAACTGATTAAAGAGAGGAGAAAGAGCAGCGACTCAACATGAGAAAAAGAGATGGAAAGAGAGACAAGCGGTTGCTGCAAAAAGAAAAGAAATTGACAATCAAGTGGAACCAAATCTAGTACGGTTTGGAAATTGTTTTAGCATTATAGATTCTTTAAGCAGTATAAGAATGATAATGACCAAGTCTAAATGTCAAATGATTTATGGATGGATATATGTATATATGCATATATAGTAACTAGGAGGATAAGTTTGACATTAATTTATTATATATATATATATATTGTGATTTGCATGGGTGAATTCAAGGCATATGGTCAGACCATGTTTTTTTTTACTATTATTAAATTGGACAATGATGTGGTTCGTTGGTTATGGCCGTGAATGGCCTTTCATGTGTGATCTGTAGGTGCTAGATATTTTTTTTATTTAATTAACAAATCAACTTTGAAAAAAAAAATAAGTTAGTTAGATTTATTATTATATACATGTATATGTAATACTTGTATTATGTATAGTATTGTAACAGAATGTTCTGCAGATTGTGGTGGAAGATAAATATAGTTTCATTATGTATCTAAAAATAAAGCCTTGTTTGGGATTAAAAAGAGTTATCAATTAGAGGTATATAATTATAGAATTTATAAATTTATAAATTATGATAATAGCAATAATATAATTAAGTTTGTAAATGGGGTAAAGATTAAAGAATATTTTTACAAGTGTATTTATATTTATTATTATTTTGTTTAATTAGTTCGGATGGAGGGAGCCTAAGCGAATTATTTTTGGAATATAATTTTCAGATATTACATTGCTTAATTCATGTACGGATTTTGTACTCTTTCAGCGATACTCTTGTAAAATTTGATTTATTCGTTTGTTTCCTTGTTTCGAATTCTGTTATGATTTCACATAATTGTTTCTTGTGAAATAAATATATTAGTTTAATTTTAGAGTTGATATATATAACTCGTATTTATACTCTTTGAATTAGGATATCACGTTTAGTATTTATTTTTGATAATTATAGAGCGGTACATATTGCTACCTTCTTTTTGAGACCTTGTGACTATAATTTGATTTGGTTTAACATGTACATATAGAACCCTTTTGTTGGTAGTATGTCGCATGTGTTATGATAAGGAATTTTTGTTAGAATATATTGTAGGGTATACCTGAGTTATAACCACCTGTGGGGGTACCACAGGCATGTCATCTTGGCATGAGAGGCATGACACTTTCCGTGTTAGTGTGATTAGTCTACGATGTCTCCGTTTGGGCTCCGGAGGAAGTGGGCCATTTAGTGTTTTTTTGTGGGAGGCGTATGGGTTAACCCTAGTTTTCTGTTATGTGGATTTTTGATGTTGTGCCAAACACACCTATCTGATTTGCATACATTTGGATTCGCGGACCAATGTGTGACTTGCTTGTGTGGCATTATTTTGACTTGCCTGTGTGGCATTATTTTGACTTGTCTGTGTGGCATTGTTTTGATTTGCCTATGTGGCATTATTTTGACTTGCTTGTGTGGCAATGTATATTTCTGAGATCATTCGATATGAAATAACACCCAACCATTTGATTTAGCCTATTATTTCATTGTATAAGTTTTGTTTGTTTCTGTTCAGTTTAATTCATTGAGTTAGTTATTTCAGTTCGTTAGTTCTTCACTCTTCTATTAGTTTCGTTAATTCTGTTGATTCCGATATATTCCATTTAAATCTTGGGAGATTATATTTTTGTTAGTATTTATACTTGAGGCTTTGTTCAGCATTATGTCTTAGTTGATTTCGTATATCAGTTGTATATCTTTTGTATATCTGTATCCGTACTGGGCAATTGGCTCATGCTGTGTTTTTCTTCCGACAAGTTTTCAGGGGTGATTCAGGGCTAGTGTGATGAGAGAGTTGCCTTTGACCATCTAAGTTGATTTGATTTTATGTTTTTATTATTTTTTACTCTAGTTGGAGAATTGTATTTAGTACTTCATTGATGGATATCACTATTAATATTTTAAAATTATTAGTGCTCTGTTTACTTATTTTGAGGTTTGTTGTGCTTTGCACGTGACCTCCATTTCCTTTTCGGGAAGGGGGTGTTACAGAGATGGTATCAAAGCTTAGGTTCTTTCTTGTAGAAAACCTATTTAGGTTTGACCTATGAGTGGTGGGTAAATAACTTGGTAGACATAGGAGTTTGATTCGATTTTGTTCTATGTTTGGTTGGTCTTGATTTTGATTAAGTGTCATGCTCTTTTCGAGTTGTAGTTGATCTGAGAAAGGTGAGATAATTTGTTAAGATTAATATGGTTATGTGTTGAAGCAATAATATTAGTTAAACATTGCGATTGGATCATTAAGGAGAATAAAATTATACTTTGTACAATTAATAAAGGATCGTATATGAGATGCGATTATGATGTGATTATTTGTAACAATGAGAATTTGGTTTAGGAGTTTTTTTTATAGTGCTTTTGGGTAATAATCTATTATGATCTTAGAATTAAGGTTTTGATTTGGGTGATGATTTAGTTTTGTCAAGTTTTGGATAATTTGAGGATCTTTTGTAAATTTGAGTTGTAGATAGTTGAGGTAATTAGATTAATCATTCGAGGCTAATGATCCATTTTTGTGACTATTTTCTAGTAAGATATTGGAGTTATGTGATATGAAATTTCTTTATGATAGTAAGAGGAGTTCTTGAATTTGTTGGGTTAATGTTTGCACTAAGAGATGATTAAATTATTAAATGATTAGATAGTAAGTGATGAAATTTAATTAATTTTGAGAGATTTTGAATAACTACAATTGCTCATATAAATGGTAGAATATGTGAATTGTAGTTTTATATGGTAATCAAGAGGTCTTAGTAGTATATTCTTTTGTGTATATTTGAGGACTAGCTCAAATCTAGGATGAGATATTTAGAAGCTCTTGAGGACTTAGGGAGAGACGTTAGTAATATAGCTTGCATAGTTTTTTTGTTTATCTGATGTCCTTAGAGTTTTATATGAATTTATGTAAAATAAATAAATATAAATAAAAATACTTTGTTAAATCTTAGTTATGTGTGGAATATAAATATTTTATAAATTAAATATAATTTTAAATGTTTCGGGTATTCGAATCGTATTTAGATGAAGAGAAAATTTTGTGTTTTCGAATTATGTAATGAAGAGTACGTACGTTTACAAGAACAAAAATAAAGAAATTTGACGAGGACCCGCACCAGTTATGGAGCATGTGGTTTAATACAATGTCAAACGAAGAATCGTAACGGGGCTTGACACGATAGCTGACAAATAAAGGCGTAAACGAACAGATTCGATCTGAGTATTGAGTTGCTCAGATTTGGTTCATAAAATTTATCGAGTATAAAATAAGGTTTGATTTAGGCTCATTTAGCTACCAAGTCGAGCACGATTCCGAATTGAGCTTGAGCAGTTTGAACTTTTCGAACGAATATGATTCGAGTATCAATGGAAAATTTCAATTTAAGGAGGTTCGAGTAATTTATCAAACATTAAAATGTGCTCATATTTGATTCATTTATATTTCGAGTCGAGCTCGAATCAAATTTTTAGTCAAGCGAGTACGAATCGAGCCCAAACTATTTGCTCATTTTACAGCCTTACTGACAAATCTTTTACAAGTACATGGATAATTGTGTGGACCGATGGACTTACTAGGCTTGATCGTTACAAATGGTGGCGCTACATCTTAATTAAAGTTTATGAATAATTATGTAATTTAAATAAAAAAAACTAAAATAAAACTTTTTGTAACTTATTTGAATTCCGAGGACGAAATTATTTTGAAGGAGGGAAAAATGTAATAATTCGAATTTTTGTTAATAATTAAATAATAATTTTATTTTTTCCTAATTTTTTTTTGGAGCGAGAAGCTACTTGGAAGATGGATGAGTCTATTCGAGCGAAGTATCCGCATCTTTTTGATAATTATGTACATTCATTCTTTTGATTCCAGGGACGGAATACTTTTTAAGGGGTACGTAATGTAATACCAAGAAAATAAAAATAAAAATAAAAATAGAGAATGGAATTTAATTTCGGATTTTAAATATTTTAAATGGGCTTTTCTTATGTTTGGATCAAATTGTATTTATTTATATTAATTTGGGCCTTAAAAATTTATTTGGGTTTAAAATTATATGTAGGTAATATTAAAATCCTATTAAAATTAGGAGAAACAATAAGATATGTAAATATTAAGTAAAACCTAATTTTCCTCACAATATATCATATACAAACTGATTAAAGAGAGGAGAAAGAGCAGCGACTCAACATGAGAAAAAGAGATGGAAAGAGAGACAAGTGACTGCTGCAAAAAGAAAAGAAATTGACAATCAAGTGGAACCAAATCTGGTACTGTTTGAAAATTGTTTTAGCATTATAGATTCTTTAAGCAGTATAAGAATGATAATGACCAAGTCTAAATGGCAAATGATTTGCGAATGGATATATGTATATACAGTAGTTAGGAGGATAATGTTTGACATTAATTTATTATATATATATATATAAATATATATATATATATATATATTGTGATTTGCATGGGTGAATTCAAGGCATATGGTCAGACCATGTTTTTTTTTACTATTATTAAATTTGCCAATGATGTGGTTCGTTGGTTATGGCCGTGAATGGCCTTTCACTTGTGATCTGTAGGTGCTAGATATTTTTTTTATTTAATTAAGAAATCAACTATGAAAAAAAAATAAGTTAGTTAGATTTATTATTATATACATGTATATGTAATACTTGTATTATGTATAGTATTGTAACGGAAAGTTCTGTAGATTGTGGTGGAAGATAAATATAGTTTCATTATGTATCTAAAAATAAAGCCTTTTTTGGGATTAAAAAGAGTTATCAATTAGAGGTATATAAGTATAGAATTTATAAATTTACAAATTATGACAATAGCAATAATATAATTAAGTTTGTAAAGCAGGGGTAAAGATAAAAGAATATTTTTACAAGTGTATTTATATTTATTATTATTTTTTTTAATTAGTTCAGACGGAGGGAGTCTAAGCGAATTATTTTTGGAATATAATTTTTGAATATTACATTGCTTAATCTAGGTACGGATTCCGTACTCTTTCAGCGATACTCTTGTTAAATTTGATTTGTTCGTTTGTTTCCTTGTTTCGAATTCTGTTATGATTTCACATAATTGTTTCCTGTGAAATAAATATATTAGTTTAATTTTGGAGTTGATACATATGACTCGTATTTATACTCTTTGAATTAGGATATCACGTTTAGTATTTATTTTTGATAATTATAGAGCGGTACATATTGCTACCATCTTTTTGAGACCTTGTGACTATAATATGATTTGGTTCAACATGTACATATAGAACCCTTTTGTTGGTAGTATGTCGCATGTGTTGTGATAAGGAATTTTTGTTAGAATATACTGTAGGGTATACCTAAGCTATAACCACCTGTGGGGGGTACCACAGGCATGTCATCTTGGCACGAGAGACATGACACTTTTCGTGGCAGTGTGATTAGTCCACGACGTCTCCGTTTGGGCTCTGGAGGAAGTGGGCCATTTGGTGTTTTTTTGTGGGAGGCGTATGGGTTAACCCTAGTTTTCTGTTATGTGGATTTGTGATGTTGTGCCAAACACACCTATCTGATTTGCATAAATTTGGATTCGCGGGCCAATGTGTGACTTGCTTGTGTGGCATTCTTTTGACTTGCTAGTGTGGCATTATTTTGACTTTCCTGTGTGGCATTGTTTTGATTTGCCTATGTGGCATTATTTTGACTTGCTTGTGTGGCAATGTATATTTCTGAGCTCATTCCATATGAAATAACACCCAACCATTTGATTCAGCCTATTATTTCATTATATAAGTTTTGTTTGTTTATGTTCAGTTCAATTCATTGAGTTAGTTATTTCAGTTCGTTAGTTCTTTACTCTTCTATTAGTTTCGTTAATTATGTTGATTCTGATATATTCCATTCAAATCTTGGGAGATTATATTTTCGTTAGTATTTATACTTGAGGCTTTGTTCAGCATTTTGTCTCAGTTGATTTCGTATATCAATTGTATGTCTTTTGTATATCAGTATCCGTACTGGGCAATTGGCTCATGCTGTATTTTTCTTCCGACAAGTTTGCAGGGGTGATTCAGGGCTAGTGTGATGGGAGAGTTGCCTTTGACCATCTAAGTTGATTTGATTTTAAGTTTTTATTATTTTTGACTCTAGTTGGAGAATTTTATTTAGTACTTCATTGATGGATATCACTATTAATATTTTGAAGTTATTAGTGCTCTGTTTACTTATTTTGAGGTTTGTTGTGCTTTGCACGTGACCTCCCTTTCCTTTTCGGGAAGAGGGTGTTACAGTGTCTTTTATCCGCCACCAAGGATAAATAACAATTCATTAAACTAATCTATAGTTCAATTAAACTATTCTATATTACAAGTCTTGACTTGATCTTCACGCTCGTTCACATACTGAATGACACTTTGTCTGGATACCGGTCAACTTGATCTTTACGGGATCCTTAAGTTCTTCTACTCATTTGCTGAAAATGTTTTTCATTTAAAGCATGTGTGAGCATTCAATTGCTCAGCAAGTCATGACAGTTGAATAAACTGTAACATTCCATAATTTTTAAATGAAATTTTAAATATTTATTGAGTTATATAAATATTTAATGGATGTGATTATCGGTAAATGAATATTTGTTTAATTGATTTTATATTATTTGGGAGAATTATTTGTTAAATAAATAATTGATGAATTAAGGAAATGATTATTATATTGATATTTCAATTAAATTATTAATTATTTGTATTGTGTTATGTGACTAAAGGATTTATTTAATTAATTGTGATTTGTATTAATTAAAATAAATATGAAAGCTTGATTAAATATAGTGTGACAAATAACTATATTATAAGGAGTTATTAAAATAAATTAAAATAGTTTAATTTAGGTTTTAACAAACAAGGCTTAATATATTAATTCTTTAAATTTAAATGATTTGCCAAACAAACCTTATGGCTTTTGAGATTTCTAGATAAATAAAATCAAATCAAATAATAAATATAATATATTTATAACCCAAGTGTTATAACAGATATTGTGTTTAATATATGTATTACTATTAGTATCAATATTAGTTTACGTTCAATTGAGCCTATACTAATAAAGAAGAGGTGAGAGCTTGGCAGAGAAAAATTACATAGAATTGAGAGAGAAATCAAGAAATTTCCATCATTTAGCAAAGATTATATTAACAAATTAAAGATATGTTCACAACTTTGTATTATATATATATGTGTGTGTGTATTCATATATTAACTTACGGCATAGTTTTGGCTTATGTTCTGTGAATCAAATTGGTGAATTGTGGATATATAGTTGGTAATTGTGGTTATACATGTTTGTAATGCTAGAGTTTATGTTCAAACAAGAAATCGCATGCAAAATTCATTTGACAGTGTAAGAAATTTTGACAGTGTTTGTATTCTTCATATGACTTGAGTAAAAGTAACAATTTTAGTGGCCAATTCTTATGTTAAACTGTAAATTGATGCTTTCATATGTTAGTTCAATGAGATATTAGTATAACGTAATTTGAATGAGGTAATTTGAATAAGAATTGAAATCACAGTGTTCAATTTTGTGAAGGAACTCGAAAATGGTGTTTTTGTTTGAAAACTTGAATTTGGAGAAATAAAATAGTTTTAGTTAGTGTTAAATTGTGATAATCGGTTGTAAATGTGAGCAATCATGTTAATGATATTGTTATATTTATTCTACGTGTTAATTTCACTGTTTGGTGGGTGAAATTCGTGTTTGTTGGGCTAAAAGTAAGCTCATTATTCATAAGCCGACTGCTGCGTCTGTCTGAACATCGGTAGCAATTGTAGCAAGTGTTAATCTAAAACTAGCAGTAGCATTGCCTTACAGGGTCAAGTTTTTGTATGGCGCAATTGCTTGAACCCCTGGTTTGAGATTCTAACTTCTGCTATTACAGCAGACTTGGGAAAGTGTCACAACATGGTCTGAAATTGTGTTAGCATGTTAAATGTGTAATGTTAAGGCTAACATAACATAGTGAGTTGTGGTTAGTACGATCAAAGTTGCAAAAGTGATTTTTAAATCGAAAACACGTTATGTGGTAATTAGTATACATAATGAAAGTTAGACAAGTGTTGTGAAGTAAAATACTTAGAGTTTCTGAAATGTGAATGGTAATGAACATGTTATGATATGTTAGCATGTCTAATAAGTATTGTGGTTCTAAAATTATGTGTAGGTGATCGTGAGTTTAATTTTATAGCTTATGTTCAAGGAAAGCCTTCTAACTCCATACTTTCATTGAGTTAGTTTGTTATGTTGATGAAAGTTTTCTAACTCTACACTCTCATTGAGTTGGTTCTATTATTATTTTGTGTAACTTCATTCTTTTAATTGAGAAAGCTTCTAAATCTATCTATTACATTGAGCATGTTTTAATTCTAAATTATTGGAATTCTAATCATTATTGACTTACTCTAACTTGTTTATAGTTTAACAAGTTTCTTTAGTTTAATCTTTTACAATAAATGTTCTTGAACCTTAATTCTTTCTGTTAAATGGTTCAATCACTTCGTATATTTTATTACTTGTGAAGTAAGCATTGTTTCCAGCTTGCTATCAACTAATGCATGATCGGTAACTAAAATTCTAATTTGACAAGATTATAGACCTAGCTTATTATTGTTCAAGCTAAGGTTTACCACTTCTTTATTTTGATCAATACTTATGCTCTCTAGTTATTTCAAGCATGAGTCTAGAATATAGTTAGTTCACCTATGATTCTCAAACGTTCTAAGCTATGTTGTTATTAAACAACTGTTGTATTATCAAGCATTATGGATTCAACTAGTTCCCTAGTTGATGATCATTAAACTTCAATTACCCTTGAAAGCTTATCCAAACCAAACTTTCTTTAGTGCGGACTTGTACTCTAAATACTGAGATGAACAACCCTATGTTTAGGGGTTTACGCTTAGCGTTGAAATTTTTCTGCACAATACATTGTACGAAAGATTGATCCCCCTAAGTACGTGGAGTCCTTATAGCCATATGGCTGTTAAAGTTAAATTTGAAAGATTACTTATAATTGTGGACATGGTTCATGGTCATTTGACCCTCAGTAATATATTTAAGAATGTTAATAGAACAAGTCATTCAGTTCTATTGAGCCTATTAGTTGGCAAATGTTGTAAAGTTAATAGAACATATCATTCAGTTCTATCGAGCCTGTAAAGATATTTATTCTTATTTCAAGTGAGCTTTGTTTGCTCACTCTTGCATATCTATACATTTATTGCAGCTATGAATGAGAAGGTAGATAAACCTACAACTAGCAAAGAAAAGGGAAAAATGTACAAGTGATGAAAACTTGTAATTTTGTTTAATCATCGATGATAGATTTTTAATAAGGATGTGATGTAATAATTTTATTTCTGCAGTTGAATGATTGTATTAAAGGTTAGAGAACCTGGGAGATAATGTTTTTTTATGTAATCCTGTATGGGCAATTTTTATTATTAAATTTATTATAATTGGGTAGTTAGATATGAATATTTTGATTACGTGAACACCAAATCTTGAGGTAATGAAGTACCAGGATTTGGGGGTGTCACAAGTTGGTATCAAAGCTTTAGGTTATGAACCTTAGGTGGGGAAAAGCCTTAGGAAGTAACCTTTGAAAAGATAGTGGTGATTAACTCCTATCGAGTTTTAAGGAAGAAATAATAAAACACTTATGTGATTATATGTTTATACTTATGCGCTCGTCAGTGTCGAGTAGTAATGATTAATGATTAAAACTTAAAAATTTTGTTGTCAGGATGACTAATGTCGGAGAATCCAGTCAGGCTAGGGAGGATAGACCTCAGATGCCTATAGAGGAGGAGCCTCGAGACATTCATGTTAGTTGGGAACAACTACTGCCACAGGAGTCAGTCTCGTTGGTCATAGTGGTTGAAGATGAGGATGATGATGTGGAGACGGATGAGGAGGATCCCATTGAGTTGCCACAGGATGATGAGGATGACGAGGACGAGGAGGAGGAGACTCCACTAACCTCGATAGCTGCTCAAATGTACGATGAAGTCTACGACCATAACGTGGAACTTCAGGATACTGATGAGGAATTAGAAGAGATAGCGGTGAACAACAATGATCGCAATGACACGTAAAGAAGGCGGTGAGATCCAAGATCGTGAGGAACGACTGACTAATGTCGAGGAAAAGCTAGAACAGACTGAAGGAGAGAAAGACCAACTGATCGAGGAGGTCGCTGAACTGAAGAATAAGCTAAGGGAAGAAGCTACGAAGAGGACAAGAGCCGAGGACACATATGAGGTAATGTTTCAACGAGCCGGAATAGCAGTAAAAGACGCACAGATAAAGAGAATGAAGATGGAAGAGATGAATAGAGTATTCAACACCATGGTTAATCGAGCTCATAATCGGTTTATGGGATATCCTATTCAGTTCTAGACGCTGCCGTCGTATGTATTAGATCGCAGAACAATGTTTCGAGTCATGGAGGAGGAACATAGTAAGGCTAAGCAGCATCTTAGTAGAACATCGTAGTTGTTGTACGCTGAATAGAAGCTTAAATAAATTATAAATCCCAAGTGTTATGAAACCTATGGGATATGATGATGATGTTGTCCTAAAACTTTTGTAGTTCAGGAAAGTAATGTAAATGGCAGTAATGCTATTGTTTTATGTTTTCAAAGAGGTTATGAATAAATAGAAGTTGTTATTTTATTCAAAGTGTTATGTGATTTGTGGTTATTTCTTTTGTGGAAGCAAATTAAGTAGAAATTACTTAAAAGAGTTGAGTAATAATCTAATGGGTGTATTTTTAAACAGAAAATGCCTCCCAGACGTCAACCACCATGACAAAGAACCAACGAAGGAATCAACAATAACGACAATGCTGATGCTAACCCAGCTCAACAATTAGTGACGTTACTAACAGGAGCGTTGCAGAATCAACCACAGAACCAAGGAACAACGTTTAAGGAGTTCAAGGCGGTTGGACCACCTGAATTTCGTGGGTTAATGAATCCAGTCGAGGCACAGACTTGGATTATGGAGATAGAGAAGGTGTTTGATGTTGCTAGGGTAGGAGATGATCAGAAGACTGCTTTCGCAACATTCATGTTGAAAACAGAAGCTAGCTATTGGTGGCAAGCCAATAAAACTTGAGAAGGACCAAGGATGATGACCTAGGATAGGTTTAAGGAGATATTCTTCAAGACCTATTTTCCCGAGAGTTCGAAGGGTCAGCTGGAAATACAATTTTTGGAACTGAGGCATGGAATGATGACGGTATCTGAGTATGCCGCAAAATTCAACGGGTTGGCGAGGTTTGCGCCTTATCAAGTCAGCACGGACGAACGCAAGGCGAAGAGGTTTGAACAGGGACTGAAGCCCTGGTTGTACAGTAGGGTTTCCCTATTTCGATTGAAGACTTTCGCAGCAGTAATGGAGAAAGCAATACTCACTGAAGGTGGAGGCGAGGCAGTGACAAAGTTTAATCAGGAACAGAAGTAGAAGAAGAACGAGGTGGAAATCAAAAATGGAGGTGGTAGTGGTGGAAACAACAACAACAACAACAACAACAACAACAATAACAACAACAACTTGAAGAGGAAATGGAATGGAAACATGGGTGCTCAAAACCAGCAGGGTAACCAGCAGATCAAGAAGTTTGAAGCATGTGCTACATGCAGTAAGTTTCACAAGGGTGCGTGCTTGAAGGGAAATGAGTATGCTTCAATTGTGGCCAAGAGGGTCACATCGCCCCAAATTGCACACAACCTAAGAAGAATGTGTGCTTCACGTGCGGATTCAAGGATCACTTTGCTCGTGAATGCCCTAAAAAGAAGGATGGAGTGATAACTAGAAGCAATGGAGGTAACAATGGAGGTACATCATCAAACAAACCCACAGCTAGAACCTTCAACATGACTGTGCAAGATGTTGTGCAATCAAAGGATGTCGTGTCAGGTATTATCCCAATGAATGATATTGATGCTTATATATTATTTGATTCGGGTGCTACTTGCTCGTTTATCTTTGATGAATTTGCTAAGAGGTTAGAATTGCCTAGAGAAGAACATAATTTCCCTTTGAACATAGAAATCACGAATAAAGAGATAATCCCTGTTAGATTCGTACACAAGAACTGTAGGGTGAACATTAAGGAGAATATCTTAATGGTGGATTTGATTCCGATTAGACTTGGAGAGTTTGATGTAATTTTGGGAATGGATTGGTACATTCAAATATGCGTGATGATGATTGATTGCCAAAAGAAGTGTGTAAACCTTACGACTCTATCAAAGGTAGTATTCTATGGTAGCAAATCGCCTAGACAAATGAAATGTCTGACGATTATGTATGTAAGACCCCAACTTATTATTAATGAAATTTAATTTTCTCTATTTATTATTTAGAAATAGTAAGGGTTGATTTGATTAATGTGGATAGTTATGGGTAAAATACGCAAATATTTCAAAATAAACAAGTGGTTATAAAATATTCATTGTTGTCGGGGAATATTCGTTTTGGTCGTGGAATATTCTTTCACATTCGGGTAATATTAAATGACAACGGCGTAGTCTTTTTTGTGGGCCCCATAACTGAAAGCGATTGGATGAAAAAAAGCATAAATATAAGTTGTTTAAAAATAACTGGCGTAGTTGTTACCGTAAATATTGTTAAAATACTAACGGTGGTTAAAAACAAAGAACGGTACCAGTACGGTATTGCACCAATTATTGATTCTTACGTAAGAAGACACTACTCAATAATGGTTATAGTAATTCTTATTCGATATTTTATTGATTTAGTAATTCTTTGCGTTGATATTTTTATATTCTTTGTTGTTTCAATAATTGTCATTACACAAGATTTTTCATTATCGAAGCAATAATTCATATTATCTGAATAATATTATTAGATAACATTATTGGCAATGTCTAGAAAGTTCTGTCTAAAGGAGAGGTTTGGTCACCTAATTACACGCCATAAAGGAGAAATTCTTATTGAAAGCCCCCTCTTTCCTTGAACCGCTCTGGTTGCAAGATCTTGTGATTACGTAATATTATTTGTGAATAATTAATTATTGATTTATATAATGAGGAAACTATTGATTTTATGTGGATATAGATGGAGAAATTTTTTTTTAATGTGACAATTGTTGAAAATTAAAATTTTATCTTTTTCTAATAAAATAATTCATTTAAATATATTATTTTAATAATATATTAACGGTGATATTTTTATAATGAATGTGGGATATATGAGTATATGAGGAGGAAGAGTATTTTTGTGGCATTAAATGTTTAACACATTTTGTGTGTTGGTGGACACAATTATTGATCGAAATTTGATTATAGGCTGTAAAATCGCCCGTTTGTGGATTTTGGCCATTACATTTGGAATTTGGAAAAACTTTCTTCGCAAAGTTGTAGAGAATTGAATTTCCTACAAAAATTTGCGAGATTCAATTTTTACGATAAAAGGGCTATTTATTATAAATTATTGAAGTTTCAAGTCTCAAAATAATTAATTTTTGGAAGTTTAAAATAATTTAAATTAGAAAAACGTTTTGATATGTTTGGTGGGCTTGGTTGGTTGTTGAAATGAGCTGATTTTAGTTTATAAGAGTGTGCGTAAGAAAATTTTTATATATATTAATATTATATTAAATTTTCTACTTTGGTGTTCTAAGCATTTTCCTATAAATAGGGTGCTTAGGTTAGAATTGAAAATCACACCAGAAACTGAAGTTTTCTCTCTCTATATTATCGATCGTATTCTTGTGAGTATTTTGAGTATATTTTGATTATTGTTATCTGATGCAAGTTCAATTCATAGCCTATATCAAGGTGTTTCAACTAAATCTTGTCTTTGTGAGGTAAGGGATATTTTTTTTTCGTAATGATATTATTTCTTCAATATCATTATGCTGAAATATTGATCTGAATTTTTTTTGGAACTTTTGGTGTCGGAGTTACTATTCACGTATACGGCACTATTCACGTATACAACACTATTCACGAATACGGCACAATTCATCGAAAAATGAAAATTTTTCTTTTCGTCCAGAATATCTATTCTAGATACTAGCTTTGATTGTATCCATGTTTTGATAATTCTTGAATTTTACACCACTATGATTATTTTTGAGGTATTTTTGGACATGGATAAAACAAAGTACGAATCCTTAATCCTTAATCCTTGTCATTTTGTTTCACTGGATTCGTTTCTTTAAAAATATTTTTCATCATCCTCAGTCTTAAATGATGATAATATTGAATATCTTTGGCCTGTAGTGCAAAGATGAATGATTGCTAATGAATATCTTTGGCATGTAGTGCAAAGATGAACAGGTGTTTAGATGAACATGACCAACTGATGAATATCTTTGGCCTGTAGTGTAAAGATGAATATTTGATTCCAGATATATATTGATTGATGTTACAGGGATAAAAGATAGACGATGAACTTTTAAATTCATACATAGAAGATAGTAGTTTGCATTCTCTACTTAACTCTTCTAATGAATTATTATTTCCATTGCGAATAGTGATTTAAAACTTGTTGTCTATTGTATTCTATTAGATTTTTTCCTGTTGAAGACTAACAATAATTTGTTGTATATTATCTTAGTCATAATATTCTTTCTTTGGGCTAGTTGAGCTCACCCTTTTTTCATTTTTGTTCCATTTTTCTTCTCGTGAGAGGCGAGAATATAAGCGAGTATGCAGTGGGGGTATGGAATGAAGGTTCTAGAGAGAGTTGTTTAGTAGTCCTCACCATTTTGTAAAATAATGTATCAATAAATGTGACGAGGATTTATTTGAGTATAGATATTGTCTAGAAGATAATATTTGTATTCAAACTCACAGTTTTACTGTTGTAATAATAAATTTGTAGTTATTTCTGTACCATGTATTGACAACTCAGAATGGATGATGTATACCTATTTTGGGGGCGTCACAATGCAGGCCATGAAATTGTTGAGTCAAGCCTGTGTGGGCTATTTAGTTTACATAGTCGATACTCAGAAAAATAATGTGAAACTGGAAGAGATACCAGTGGTGAGGGAGTTTGAGGATGTGTTTCCAGAGGATTTGCCAGGACTTTCGCCTGACAGAGAAATTAAGTTCGTGATCGACTTAGTACCGGGGACAACACCGATATCGAAGGCCCCGCATGAGAACGGCCCGAGAGAAATGAAAGAACCGATGAAATACAGGTTGCAAGAATTGTTAGACAAGAAGTATATTCAACCAAGCGTATCACCGTGGGGAGCACCAGTATTATTCGTGAAGAAGAAGGATGGGTCAATGCGTCTTTGTATTGATTATAGAGAATTAAACAAAGTCACTATTAAAAACAAATATCCATTACCAAGAATAGATGACTTGTTTGACTAGTTGAAGGGTGCTAAATACTTTTCAAAAATAGATTTGAGAAGTGGGAATCACCAGTTGAAAGTGAGGAAGGAGGATATACCACAAACGGCATTAAGAACTCGGTATGGAAATTACGAGTTATTGGTGATGTCTTTTGGTTTAACCAATGCACCTGTTGCATTCATGGATTTGATGAATAGGGTTTTTAAACCATTCTTAGACAAGTTTGTAGTGGTATTCATCGACGACATTCTAGTGTATTCCAAAACTCAGGAAGAACACGTGGAACACTTACGGTTGACATTGGAAACACTAAGAATGGAAAAGTTGTACGCAAAATTCTCTAAGTGCGAATTTGGCTAGATCGTGTTCAATTTCTTGGGCACGTGATTAACAAAGATGGGGTTTCCGTGGATCCATCAAAAGTGGAAGCTGTAATAAATTGGGAACAACCAAGAACACTGTCGGAGGTGAGGAGTTTCTTGGGACTGGCCGGTTATTACAAATGATTTATTCAAGATTTTTCTAAGATAGCTACTCCATTAACAAATTTGACCAAGAAAGCTGTGAAATTTGTTTGGACGGAGAAATGTGAAGAAAGTTTCCAGGATTTGAAGAAGAAATTAAGCATGGCACCTGTGTTGTCATTACCAGATAGCACATGAAACTTTGTGGTGTATAGTGATGCCTCACATAAAGGGTTGGGATGTGTTCTTATGCAGAACGACAAAGTTATTACGTATGCATCAAGACAACTGAAGGATTATGAGAAAGGTTATCTGACTCATGATTTGGATTTGGCTGCAGTAGTGTTTGGTCTCAAGATATGGAGACACTATCTCTATGGAGAGAAATGTGGAATCTACATAGATCATAAAAGTCTGAAGTATATTTTCACATAGAAGGACCTGAATATGCGACAAAGGAGATGGATGGAATTGATAAAGGATTACGAGTGTGAGATCTTTTATCACCCGGGCAAAGCGAATGTGGTTGCAGATGCTTTAAGTAGGAAAGGTCGGGAGAAGTTGATGTTGATAACTACTCAGGAGGAGCTTATTTCAGCAATGACGATGCTAGAATTGGAAATCAAATTTCCAAAGGAATCCGATGACCGACTATTCCAGATAGATACCAGTCCAACTTTGGTGGAAAAAGTGAAAAGTGCTCAACTTCAAGATAAAGAATGTGAATCGATCAAAGAGAAAGTGGTTGAGGGTAGCAATGTAAAATACAAGATCGACACCGAAGGACTACTATGATTCGAGGAAAGAATTTAGGTTCCAGCAGTGCCAGAGCTTAAAGAAGAAATCTTGACCGAAGCACACAACACAAGATATTTGATTCATCCTGGAAGTACAAAGATGTATCAAGATTTGTGGCGACATTTTTGGTGGCCGAATATGAAAAAAGACGTTGCAGAATGCGTTGCAAAATGTTTGATGTGTCAGAAAGTGAAAGCTGAACATCAACGACCAAGCGGGTTACTTCAACCGTTGGAAATACCGGAATGGAAATGGGAGCATATCACAATGGATTTTGTGGTAGGACTTCCAACGACTCAGAAAGGATATGATGCGATATGGGTAATAGTGGACAGATTTACAAAATCTGCACACTTTTTGCCAATAAAGATTAAATTTAATCTTGATCAGCTAGCGAAACTATACGTTAAAGAGATCGTGTCAAGACATGGAGTTCCAATGTCAATTGTGTCAGATAGAGATCCAAGGTTCACATCAAACTTCTGGAAGAGACTACAAGAATGTAAGGGAACACAGTTACGAATGAGTACAGCATACCACCCGTAAACTGACGGGCAAAGTGAACGAACAATCCAAATGTTGGAAGATATGCTGAGAACATGCATCATGGATTTCAAAGGAAGCTGGGATGAACATTTACCATTCGTAGAATTTACCTACAACAACAGTTACCATGCGAGCATCGGGATGCCACCTTACGAGGCATTGTACGGCAGAAAGTGCAGAACTCCACTATGCTGGGATAAAGTCGGTGAACGCCAACTGTTAGGACCAGAACTGGTACAACAAATTGCTGAAGTTGTCAAACTCATCAAGACAAGATTGGTAGTAGCCCAAGACTGACATAAAAAGTATGTCGATCAACATAAGTAGAATCGCAAATTTGAAATAGGAAATTTCGTTTTAATAAAAGTTTCTCCTTAGAAGGGGAAGATTTGTTTTGGCAAGAAAGGAAAGCTCAGCCCAAGATTTATTGGACCATTTGAAATACTACGAAGAGTGGGGAAGTGGCTTATGAGGTAGGTCTACCTCCAGAATTGGAAAACATTCATAATATTTTTCACATTTTGGTATTACGACCGTATAAACCCGATTACAAGCACATGATCGAGTATGAACCATTGCAATTCGATAAAGATTTGTCTTATGAAGAAGTTCCTATCCAGATAGTCGACATGAAAGAACAAGTGCTCAGACATAAAGTGATACCTTCCGTGAAGGTGATATGGAAAAACCACAATGTCGAAGAGGCAACGTGGGAACTCGAAATCGAAATGATGAAAAGTTACCCTGAGTTATTTGTTTAGTCTATGTCTTCAATTCTGGGGATAGAATATTTATAAGTATGGAAGAATGTGATGATTTGATTGTTTGAATTGTGATTCTGAGGACAGAATCCTTTTAAGGAGGGAATGATGTAACATTCCAGAATTTTTAAATGTAATTTTAATTATTTATTGAGTTATATAAATATTTAATGGATGTGATTATCTGTAAATGAATATTTGTTTAATTAATTTAATATTATTTGGGAGAATTATTTGTTAAATAATTAATTGATGAATTAAGGAAATGATTATTATATTGATATTTCAATTAAATGATTAATTATTTGTATTGTGTTGTGTGACTAAAGGGATTTATTTAATTAATTGTGTTTTGCATTAATTAAAATAAATATGAAAGCTTGATTAAATATAGTGTGAGAAATAACTATATTATAAAGAGTTATTAAAATAAATTAAAATAGTTTAATTTAGTTTTTAACAAACAAGGCTTAATATATTAATTCTTTAAATTTAAATGATTTACCAAACAAGCCTTATGGCTTTTGAGATTTCTAGATAAATAAAATCAAATCAAATAATAAATATAATATATTTATAACCTAAGCGTTATAACTGATATTGTGTTTAATATATGTATTACTATTAGTATCAATATTAGTTTACGTTCAATTGAGCCTATACTAAGAAAGAAGAGGTGAGAGCTTGGCAGAGAAAAATTATAGAGAATTGAGAGATAAATCAAGAAATTTCCAGCATTTAGCAAAGATTATATTAACAAATTAAAGGTATGTTCACAACTTTGTATCATATATATATATGTGTGTGTGTGTGTGTGTGTGTGTGTTCATATATGAACTCACGGCATAGTTTTGGCTTATGTTCTGTGAATCAAAATGGTGAATTGTGGATATATAGTTGGTAATTGTGGTTATACATGTTTGTAATGCTAGAGTTTATGTTCAAACAAGAAATCGCATGCTAAATTCGTTTGACAGTGGAAATTTTTTTGACAGTGTTTGTGTTCTTCATATGGCTTGAGTAAAAGTAACAATTTTAGTGGCCAATTCTTATGTTAAACTGTAAATTTAGGCTTTCATATGTCAGTTCAATGAGATATGAGTATAACATATTTTTAATGAGGTGATTTGAACAAGAATTGACATCAAAGTGTTTAATTTTGTGAAGGAACTCGAAAATGGAGTTTTTGTTTGAAAACTTGAATTTGGAGAAATAAAATAGTTTTAGTTAGTGTTAAATTGTGATAATCGGTTGTAAATGTGAGCAATCATGTTAATGATATTGTTATATTTATTCTACGTGTTAATTTCACTATTTGGTGGGTGAAATTCGTGTTTGTTGGGCTAAAATCGGCTACTGTTCATAGCCGACTCTACGTCTGTCTGAACACCACCATACCCTGGTTTGAGATTCTAACTTCTGCTATAACAGTAGACTTGGGAAAGTGTCATAACATGGTCTGAAATTGTGTTAGCATGTTAAATGTGTAATGTTAAGGCTAACATAACATAGTTAGTTGTGGTTAGTACGTTCAAAGTTGCGAAAGTGATTAGTAAATCGAAAACACATTATGTGGTAATTAGTATACATAATGAAAGTTAGACAAATGTTGTGAAGTAAAACACTTAGAGTTTCTGAAATTTGAATGGTAATGAACATGTTATGATATGTTAGCATGTCTAACAAGTATTGTGTTTCTAAAATTATGTGTAGGTGATCGTGAGTTTAATTTTATAGCTTACGTTCAAGGCAAGTCTTCTAACTCCATACTTTCATTGAGTTAGTTTGTTATGTTGATGCAAGTTTTCTAACTCTACACTCTCGTTGACTTGGTTCTATTATTATTTTGTGTAACTTCATTCTTTTGATTGAGAAAGCTTTTAAATCAATCTATTACATTGAGCATGTTTTAATTCTAAATTATTGGAATTCTAATCATTGTTGACTTACTCTAACTTGTTTATAGTTTAACAAGTTTCTTTAGTTTAATCTTTTACAATAAATGTTCTTGAACCTTAATTCTTTGTGTTGAATGGTTCAATCACTTCGTATATTTTATTACTTGTGAAGTAAGCATTGTTTCCAGCTTGCTATCAACTAATGCATGTTCGGTAACTAAAATTCTAATTTGACAAGATTATAGACCTAGCTTATTATTGTTCAAGCCAAGGTTACCATTTCTTTATTTTGATCAATACTTATGCTCTTTAGTTATTTCAAGCATGAGTCTAGAATATAGTTAGTTCAAATATGATTCTCAAACGTTCTATGCTATGTTGTTATTAAACAATTGTTGTATTATCAAGCATTGTGGATTCAACTAGTTCCCTAGTTGATGATCATTAAACTTCAATTACCCTTGAAAGTTTATCCAAACCAAACTTTTTTTGGTGCGGACTTGTACTCTAAATACTGAGATGAACAACCCTATGTTTAGGGGTTTACGCTTAGCATTGAAATGGTTGTGCACAATACATTGTACGAAGGATTGACCCCCCTAAGTACGTGGAGTCCTTATAGTCATATGACTGTTAAAATTAAAGTTGAAAGATTACTTATAACTGTGGACATGGTTCATAGTCATTTGACCCTCAGTAATATATTTAAGAATGTTAATAGAACAAGTCATTCAGTTCTATTGAGCCTATGAATTGGCAAATGTTGTAAAGTTAATAGAACATATCATTCAGTTCTATTGAGCCTATGAATTGGTAAATGTTGTAAAGTTAATAGAACATATCATTCAGTTCTATCGAGCCTATTATTTGGCAAATGATGTAAAGATATTTATTCTTATTTCAAGTGAGCTTTGTTTTCTCACTCTTGCATATTTATACATTTATTGCAGCTATGAATGAGAAGGTAGATAAACCTACAACTAGCAAAGGAAAGGGAAAAATGTACAAGTGATGAAGACTTGTAATTTTGTTTTATCATCGATGAAAGATTTTTAATAATGATGTGATGTAATAGTTTTATTTTCGCACTTGAATGATTGTATTAAAGGTTAGAGAACCTGGGAGATAATGTTTTTTTAGTAATCCTGTATGGGCAGGTTTTTATTATTCAATTTATTATAATTGGGTAGTTAGATATGAATGTTTTGATTACATGAACACCAAATCTTGAGGTAATGAAGTACCGGGATTTGGGGGTGTCACATAAACAACTTCAAGAATTTAAATATTCTGTTAAGACTTCAATAACCGAACAAAGGTTATGAAGCAACTTGAATAATAGGAATAATCTCGATTCCTATCATTTTAAAACATTAGTCACATTCACTTTGAAATACTTTCATTCTTCTACATTTTTCATACACATCCTGTCCGACTAGAATCATTAGCACATACTTAACAATAACGGGTCATGTATAAACATAACATTTTCATATTGAACAGTTCAATCACGGAACAGTTCATATCATAGAAACACCTAAGTGTTAAAATTATGGCACAAGGCCTCATACATTCTACCACCTTGTACAAAAATCACACATTTGCATATAAGTAAAACTTATCATGTTCAACATCTGAGAAAGTTTAATAAACTGGCATTCATTTAAAATATGAATGAAGTTAGGAAACTTTCCTTACGCACAACTACAACTTAAAGTTTACGCTGAACTACTCATTGAAATCCCTATATAACACATAAGGAAAATAACACATATACCAATTAGTCATATTCATGACTTAAGCATTGGTTTAAGCTTAACTTTACTTCTTAGGGTTCGCGTTCTTGCAACCTAAGTTTACGCAATCAACTTTCTTTACCGGTTTACGGCTTCATGACATACGGAGATGTCTTACTCAAACGATCATCATCTTTGATGATTTATATTCTTATCTTCTTCTTATAACTCTTCTAGGACTCAGCACACATCGCGTCTCTGCTACTAGTCCATATTGTACTCTGAGTGGTTTCCCACAAACAACCAACAAACAAGTTCCCTTCTCATCTACACTGTCTTTCAGAGTGAGTTAGATCGGTTGCCAGTTTCGTATATACCTACGCTGTCTGAAGGAATTGTTTAGCCCAGCTCCAATATGTCAACCATAAAAGATTACGATTGTACCACAACCTAAACTTATCTTAAATTATCCGAACCATTAAACTATAATGTTTGTTAAGTCAATTTCTTATTCCTTATGGCTTTTTGGTACCTAAATGCCATACCTCGTGATTCATTCTTTATCGTCTAAGTCATAAAGTCTTTTGTATACTCAGCATGATTATTCAATGTCAATACTATGTGTTCATAGCGTTAAACATTTTACATTACCTTATTCATATCTTATAATGTCCGTTTCATTCGACTCAGAACGTTATCCAAGTTATAATTACTAACTCGACTTCTTAACATTATATGTCATTGTCTTTAATTTAGTTTCTTCACCATTCATAGGTTTAATCATTATTCTTCATTACCTTACGGTCAAACCACACACGGTGTGTAGGTTCTACTCGTTTAATATTCGCGTACACTCAACCCTCACGTCGGTTAAAGTGTTTAACGCTTATTTTCATACTAACATTCTATATTCGAATCACATTTGGACCTTCCTTAATTTTTTTTACCGTTCATTACGGATTTCTTGATAAATTCATATCTTACTTATTACCTTTGTCAACGTCTAGGTCATACAACCAATGTATACTTATAACGTTTGTTCGACGCGAATACGATTCACGAGTATCGTTTACGTATTCCGCGTTCACGTTGCTCGACTCTTAATCTCTCATTTAACCTTTACCTAAGGTTTTAATTGCTTTTATTCATTATTCATTACATGAACCCCACATTCAATATTCTTTCTTAATGTCGAAGCCATACGGTTTGTTGTATGCTAAGATCATTCGTTCATCGCAACTACGTTGCATTTACATTCTTTGTCTTTTAATCTCGTTCAATATTTCCGTTCAGCCTTCATTAAAGGTTTAAATTACTTGTTTAAGTGTTACATTCGGTGAACTATATGTTCTTTATCTGTCATTACACTTCTCCCAAGAGTTGAGCAATTAAAAGCTCTTCACTGGGTTTTGTCATGCACCGGCGCTGCGGCACCGATTCCTTCCTTTCTTCTCACGCTACAGCACGACTAAGTAGTAGTGGACTTCCTGAGTTAATGTTGCGGCCCCGCCTCCCAAGGCTTAACTGGCGATGCGGCGCCATACATCAAACTTTTAATTTTTTTTTCTAAGTCTTGAACTGGTTTAAGACGCTTACTTAACAATCTCATAACTTCTTCGTTATAGCTCGTAACGAGGTCGTTCCAAAGCCATTCTCTTCCTTATCTTACGTAATTCAATTTTCCTTGGACAGAAATTCATTCTGAATCCATTAACATGCCATTCAATTGGCTTAAATTCCATACTTCGCTCGTTTTACGTTATTAACGTTCTTCGTTCGTCCGTTCGTAATTCGGTAATCCGAACTCAAAACTTATTCGTTCTTGAGTCCATGACTCACGTTTTCTACGTTTCTTACATTCTTATGAAACCCTACACATTCGGGTTCATTTACATAATTTCTACTTCTCGTTTGTATTTTACAAAAATTTTGTCATAACTTCGTTATTACTAAGTTTAATCTGTTCTTCATGAACGTTTCTATCGTTCTTAACCAAGCAATAAGCAACTAACTTATATGCGATGGTTTTAATCTTGTCCATCAACAACAAGTTATACTATGATGGTTTTGAATTTGTCCAATAACAACGTTCTTCGTGTTCTTCATTTTAACTGATATTTTGATTACAATTTCACTTTTTCTTAGAATTTGGTGTTATAAGATATCATTCCTTACTTATTTCACTGAATTGTTCATATGATTCATTCGGATCGTTCAAATTCATTACAAAACTCATACTTCCTTAAGAAATTTATAAACTAAACTTCTAATTCTTATTTCTTCATTTTCTCATGATTTCAACCATATGAAAATTATTCTTAACATCTTTTACTTCTATTCTCATTAAGCTATGATTTTAACATAGAAAAAAGAAAATTTAGATTAGACTAGGTTTTGGATTACCTTTCTTCTTTAATCTTCTTCCGTTGGACAGAGTTTGCACTTGGGCTAGCTTTTCCTCCTCCTCATCTCTCTCTCTCTCTCTCTCTCTCTCTCTCTCTCTCAAGTGTTGGTGATTTTCAAAATCACCAACAAATGAGCTAAGGCTCTCCTTTTATAGAAAACCAAGGCAAGGGGTATTTTAGTCATTTGGAAAAGCGCCTTACTATTCATGAAGCTTCCCTTGGAAGCTTCGTGCTTCCGTCTTGTGGAATTCGTCCGACAGTTTGTAAAACAACGATTCTCGGAATCCAAATATTTTTAGATATTTCGTCATTCCTTTATAGATTAACTTTTACGCATTCTTTGGAAATTTGAAAAACTAAAAATGACTTTTTGATGATAAGCGATTTGCTTCACGTTTTTCCCTAACGTAGTTAAACGAATGAAAAGTACATAACAGTACTTTTCGTCGTTTTTATTCCGTCCGATTTCTGCACGTTTTTTGAGAAAACTTTTATCGGTATACTTAACTTTTCACGATATATTATCGTCAAATCTTTCGACGGAATGTCATTTCGACATACCGAACTCTCAAAAATGCTTAGGTTATTCAAAACCTAACCCTTAGGGTTTCGTCGGGTGAATAATGCTTATTTCGTCTTTTTACTTAGAAATATTTTTGTTCCCGAATTGTTTTTTATTTTTGTCTTGAAAATTCTTACTCGTTCAGTCCAGCTCATAGCCAGAATCCTCCCGTATTATGATCATCCTAGGTTTTAGAACGATTAATAAACACACAACACAAAATATTATTAATAAAGATTTATTTTATTAATAATTATTCTTTAAACTTAAATTATGGACAATCTGATTTTCCTGGTTGTCACAACTAGTATATCAATCATCTTGGACCATCACTCCATTCCCTGACTAGTCCCATCTATATTGTCATTTCCTGAAGAGAACAATGAAAGAGAATAGTGAGCTCAACTAGCCTAGTAAATAATATTATGACTAAGATAATGCAAAATAAATTATCGTTAGCCTTCAACAGTATAACAACTGATAGAATACAATAGACAAAAAGTTTTAGATCAACAACTGCAGCATAAATAACAATCCATTAGAAGAGTTTAGTAGAGCATGATATCTACTATCTTCTATAATTTTGACTAGTATAGCGGAGATATTCTTGAAGAAAATTTGCATTGTTTTCTACACTCAAAGCTTTCTTAAACTCTAAAGAAATACACTCAATATTATAGAAGAAGAATTCTCTGATTCTGGTGTGATTTTCATTTCTAAACTGAGCATCCTATTTATAGGAGAATGGAAGGGTACCACTGTTTAGAAATTTCACGGGCGAAACAATTGAAAAACTCACGGGCAGAATTTTAAATTCACAGACGTCCATTTTTTAAAAATAAGAATATAATATTCAAGTAAAACAAATAACTTTATATATAATATAATATATTCTATTTATAATATAATAAAACGAATAACTTTATAAAAATTATTCTGTTTTATATAAAAAGTTTTCTTTTTTATTACTATTATAATATTAATAAAAACAAAAAATTATAATATATATATATATAAGTAATAAAACCAAACTGAAATAACTTTCTACCGATGATTTTGAAAAATGAATGAGTGGGGGTCCATATAATAAGCCAAATTTAAAACAAATACTTCATAAAGTACCCCTCTATTTTTCTCAATTCACTTGGCTTCAGAAAACACATTTTTAATAACATTCAACATTAATATTATAACTCATAATATTAACAACCAAATCATTCCCTAGAAAGAGGGGGATTTCCAATAAGGATTTCTCCCTATTTGCGCGCAATTAGGTGACCAAACCCTTTTTCCTCGACAGAACTTTCTAAACATTGTCAATAATACAAATAATAATATGAATAACTTTGTCGTCTCAATTTTTGATTTAATAATATAAAATATTGTGACAATAATTGAATTAATAACGTGAGATACTATGCATCAATTACTGTGATAATAATTGAATAAAACTGAGTGACTTCTCACGTAAGCATCAATAATAAAAAATATTGTACAATACCGTGTGCTACTATGCAACCATGCGTATTACTGTACTTTTATTGTAACGCCTGAGAAAATCGAATCTTTAAGTGAATTAAATTTTATTTGATTATTTGAATTAAATGAATTTAATTGATTATTTATGTGAGTAAGATGTTTGAAGGTCGTTCTATGACCTAGAATGTGTAGATGTGGTTAGTATTCTGGCTATGTGCTAGAATTAATTGTTTTGAATTTCAAATATGAAAATAAATATTTTTTGAGAAATTTTCGTAAAAACACTATTCATCCATTTCTGCTCAGAGATTAAGTTTGAATTTCTGAGAAACGCGTAATGATAAAATACGAAGACGTGATGGAATATCCAATAATATTTCAATATAGAATTGATAACGCTATCCTACGCCAATTGTTTGGTACTGATTCAAGGTAAGCCTAAGTATGAATAAACAAATGTATTTTACATCGATTATTCGATGGGCACGCGTGGTTTCCAAAACTTAAACGTAAATACGTTTAACGGATGAATGTTGATCAACGTAGAGTACTGTAGGTTGATCACCTAGATGTACTCGTAAGATATATCGGACTTACGGTCTTAGTGCAGGGTTATCCTTTTTCATGAATGAAAACAAAAGAGAATGTTCATCGTCTTTGACCTACTCAGAATTCCTAAGTTCCTATAAGTACTTCGGAATTGTTTTATGAAAAAGAAAAGTATTATACAATATTTCATAGTACTTCATAGCTATTTGTTCAGTTATTGAAGAGTAATCATACGATTCTCGATGTGGTATTTATATTATACATTGTTAGACTTGCTGAGCTAGTTATGCTCACTTCTGGCTTGAATTATATGATTGCGGCTAAGGCCGAACGAACTGAGGGTTCTAAGAAAGATAAAGGCAAAGCTAAGTTGGATAATTAGATATCCTGTAATAGACTAGTATGTTGTATGTATTACACTTATGAACAACAAAGAATTTATTCAATTTCAAAACCTGGGAATGGATTTATTATGATTGTAATAAGAATGTAGTTAATACACTCAATTTGATGTCGTTTCAATGGAATGAATGTATAGTTAGTAGTACCCTGTAGCACCATCTGTCGGGTTGGAAGATACCTGGATTTGGGGGCGTCACAAGTTGGTATCAAAGCATTAGGTTATAAAACTTAAGGGGGGTAAAGAACCTTAAGCTAATAACCTCATTAGTAGATGAGAATTAGGAGCAAATGAACTCTAGTTGAACGAGTTAACTAAGTATTGAGGAAACTCAGTACCGAAAGATTTAAAAGATAGAAATTAACCCTAAATACATTGATTGTGATTTATGCTTATATTATTGTGTATTATGTACTAATCAACATGTTATGTGTTATTGTAGATGTCCATCAATAGCTACATGTATAGGGATATACACGTAGTGAGTGAAGAGTCGGTGAACAGAATAGAGCGTGTACCAGTGCCAATAGTGGTAGTACCAATGATTAACATATAAGAGTCCGAGCCTGAGGAGGATATATCAGAGGAGGACTATTCAGAGGGAGAGATGGGATTAGTGTCATACCTAGATATGATGATTGATGTAGAGGATGATATGGAGGTAACATCAGTTAATACGGTGATGCCTGCACTAGAGCCAACACCTCTGGATACAATGAGGGTATTGTATCTATCAATGCTTCGATCAACGCGTAAATCGCTTGTAATATCAATGAGAACCGTAAGGAGGAGATTAGTGATATCCATGAGGCCAAGGAGTCTGCAGAAGCAGATTTTGAGATTGAGCATAATGAGAAGGTGCTCATGAAGGATAAGGCCACGGAGCATAAGAAGGAGGCCGTTGAGCTTCGTAGAGAATTGGGGTTGAGGGACCATAAAATAGCACAGATGTCTTACATCCACGAGAGTGCTCATGAGGATTTCAAGCTAAAAATTGCTTATTATTCCATTGAGTCAGGAAAAACTCGACATACTATAAGTCGGGATATTGTGTCGATTCTATAGAATAAGAAGCACGAGAATGTTGTTATGCAGTATTTGAAGTTTAGATCGGTAAATACTTTTGTGTAGTGACGTAAAGCCCTCTTTTGTATATTTAAATGGTAGTCTTTTTGTAAATCCCAACTTCTGTGAAGTTCAATTGTGGGATAGAAATGTAATAGCTTTTGGCTATGGAAAGCAAATTGTAAATAGTTTTAACTATGAAGAAGCATATGAATATAATGAAGTTTTTATTAAATGTGCTTAGTTGTGTATGAGTTATTGTTTGGCGAATAATAACTAAGTAAGAAAATAAGTAATAATGAAACTTTATTTATTTAATAGGAAAATGCCGCCAAGAAGGAGACAACGTAATCAGGAGGTTGAGTCTCATAACGATAATCAGGGGGACCAGAACAACCCTGTGCATGAGTTCGTTAATTTATTAACGGCTGCATTTAACCAAATTGGGGGTAGCGCTCTCGTAGTACCTAGGGTAGCCAGAATGACTACCTTTAAAGAATTTAAGAGTGTAGGTCTGCCAGAGTTCAAGGGAACCACGGACCCAATAGAGGCCCAGACATTGGTGAAGGAAATAGAGAAGGCGTTTGTTATTACAAATGTGAGTGAGGCGCAAAACTCTTATATGATAAAAGGGGAAGCCAAATTTTAGTGGGAGGCTCACAAGGGTGGGTCTAGAATTGATGTTGTTACATGGGAACCGTTCAAGAAGGTTTTCTTCAAAAACTACTTTCCTACTAGCATGCAAAGGAGGATGGAGATTAAGTTCCTAGAACTTAAGCATGGGATATGACAGTTCCCCAGTATGCAGGCACATTCAATGAATTGGTAAGGTTTGCTCCACACGAAGTGTACACAGAGGAGAGGAAGGCTCGTAGGTTTGAGCAGGGACTTAAACCCTAGCCCTATAGCAAGATTTCTGTGTTCTAGAGTGCTTCCTACGAGACCATTCTGAAGAAGGTAATTATTGCGGAGGGTGGTAGTGAGGCGTTGACCCAATACCATAAAGAGAGGAAGAATAAGGGAAAAGGAGAGGGAGGATCCAAGGCGGAGGGAGCCAGTGGTAGTGGCAGTATACCAAATAGGAAGAGTTTGAACTCCGGGAATACTATAGTGAAACAAGGGGATCCTAAGCGTAGGATCGAGGCATGCAAGACATGCGGAAAGACTCATTTAGGAGTCTGTTTGAATGGGAAGTCTGTTTGTTACAACTATGGGCAAGAGGGGTATATATCACCCAATTATCCTAATCCTAAGAAGAACCAGGGATGTTTGGGTCGATGGACCATATGGAAAGAAATTGCCCGAATAAGGAAAATGAGGATAGTAAGGGTGTTAGTAGTGGTAAGTTAGCCTTTACTGGACCAACACCATTGGGTAGACCTACTTCCCGTACTTTTAATATGACTGTCCAAGATGCGGTTGCATCGGTGGATGTAGTAGCATGTATCATTCCGGTCAACGAAAGGTTGTAAACCTAGTGTGACAGCTTATCAGTAGATCTTTTACCGATAAGGTTGAGAGAATTTGATGTAATTCTCAGTATGGATTGGTTAATTAACCATAGAACGATAATAGATTGTCATAGAAAGAGTGTAAACCTTCAGCTTTCTAAGAAACTCGAGGTAATGTTTTACGGTAATAAATTACCGTGACGTTCTTGTTGTCTAACCATGACACAATCTAGGAAAATGTTGAGGAAGGGGTGTATAGGTTACCTGTGCCATGTTGTGGATACCTAGAGAGTGGGAGCATCATTTGAACAGATACTTGTAGTTCAAGAATTCGCTGATGTATTTTCGGAGGAGTTACCAGGTATTTTGCCAGATAGGGAAGTCGAATTTGTGATTGACTTGGTACCGGGTACGACACCAGTTTCTAAGACACCTTGTAGAATGGCGCCGGTAGAGATGAAGGATTTAATGGTTCAATTACAAGAACTATTAGATAGGAAGTACATTCAACCTAGTGTGTCTCTATGGGGAGCACCAGTGTTGTTTGTAAAGAAGAAGGATGGGTCGTTACGACTTTGTATCGACTATCGAGAGTTGAACATGTTAACGATTAAGAATAAAAACCCACTGCCCAGGATTGATGATCTATTTGATAAGTTGAAAGGGGCAAATTATTTTTCTAAGATAGATTTGCGTACAGGGTATCATCAGTTAAAAGTAAGGAATGAAGATGTACCTAAGACGACATTCAGAACTTGTTATGGTCATTACGAGTTTCTGGTTATGTCGTTTGGGTTGACTAATGAGCCAACCGCATTTATGGATATGATGAATAGAGTGTTCAAATAGTATTTGGACAAGTTCATCGTAGTGTTCATTGATGATATTCTAGTCTATTCTAAGACGCCAGAATATAATGTTGAATATTTAAGGATAGTGTTGGAGACACTACGGAGGGAGAAGTTGTATGCGGAATTCACTAAGTGTGAATTTTGGCTTGAGAGAGTGCAGTTTCTAGGACATGTTATTGATAAAGATGGCATTTTCGTGGATCCAGAAAAGGTGGAAGCAGTTAATAATTGGGAACAACCAAAAACACCAACTGAGGCTCGGAGTTTTCTGGGGTTAGTGGGATACTATATAAGGTTCATTCAAGACTTTTCTAAAATAGCTACTCCGTTGACAAATTTGACTATGAAGTTGACAAAGTATGTATGGACTGAGAAGTGTGAGAATAGTTTTCAGGAACTAAAAAGTAGATTAAGTAAGGCACCTGTATTGTCTTTACCAGATGATACAGGGAATTTTGTAGTTTATAGCGATGCTTCGCATAGAGGATTGGGTTACGTGGTCATGCAGCATGGCAAGGTCATTGCGTATGTGTCATGCCAGTTAAAGGATTATGAGAAGGTTTATCCTACTCATGACCTAGAATTGGCAGCGGTAGTTTTTGCCTTAAAAATATGGAGACATTATTTATACGGGGAGAAGTGGGAGATATACACAGACAATAAAAGTCTAAAATATATCTTTACACAGAAGGAGTTGAATATGCGATAGAGAAGGTGGTTAGAATTGATAAAAGATCATGACTGTGATATATTATATCATCCGGGGAAGGCAAATATAGTAGTTGACGCGTTAAGTTAGAAGGGTAAGGAAAAGCTGTCAATGTTAACGACTCAAAATGAGTTAATAACGGAGATGGCAAGAATGGAGTTAGAAGTAAAGTTACCAAGTGAAGTGGTAGAGATATTATTCTTAATGGAGACTCGACCAGCGATAGTGGAACGGGTTAAGGACGTACAAATAGGTAATGAAGAATGCGAGCGAATGAAAAAGATGATGGGGGATGAAGTGAAGACCAAGTATAACCTTGATAAAGAAGGATTACTTCGTTTTGAAGGAAGAATTTGGGTTCCAAATAATTCTTAGTTGAAAGAAGAGATTATGAGTGAGGCCCATAGTTCGAGGTACTTGATATATCCTAATAGTACTAAGATGTATCAAGATCTTCGTCAGAACTTTTGGTGGCCAAATATAAAGACATAAATAGCATAATATTTTAGTAAGTGCTTAACTTGTCAAAAAGTTACGGCTGAACACCAACGACCTAGTGGATTGTTACAATCACTAGATATTCCTGAGTGGAAGTGGGAGCATATCATAATGGACTTTGTGGTGGGACTTCCAATGACGAGGAAAGGTTACGATGCTATTTGCGTAATAGTGGATCAATTAACGAAATCGGCTCACGTTTTACCAATAGGAGTTAGGTAAAACCTAGAGCAGTTAGCTAAGCTTTATGTCAAAGAAATTATTTCAAGACATGGAGTACCGATTTCGATTATGTCAGATCGTGATCCACGATTCATGTCAAACTTTTGGAGGAGTTTGCAAGAACAACTAGGAACGTAGTTGAGGTTAAGTACGTTGTATCATCCTCAGATGGATGGACAAAGTGAAAGGATAATTTAAACGTAAGAAGATATGTTAAGATCTTGCATTATGGATTTCAAGGGGAGTTGGGACAAACATCTGCCTTTGGTAGAGTTCGCTTACAACAATAGTTTTCACGCAAGTATAGGCATGCCGCCTTACGAAGCGTTGTATGGGAGGAAGTGTAGAACACCACTTTGCTGGGATGAAGTAGGTGAACGTCGAATGTTGGGACCTGAGATGGTACAACAAATGACAAACATGGTTAAGCTAATACGAACTCGATTGATAGCGGCTCAAGATAGACAAAAGAAGTATGCAGATCCTCATCGTGAGAAGAGGGAGTTTGAAGTAGGTTCATATGTCTTTCTGAAAGTATCGCCTTGGAAAGGGAAGATACGTTTTGGAAAAAAAGGGAAGTTAAGTCCAAGGTTTGTAGGACCTTTTGAAATTTTAAGAAGGGTAGGAGAGGTAGCTTATGAAGTAGCCTTACCTCCAGAGATGGAAATAATACATAATGTGTTTCATGTGTCAGTGTTGCATCAATATAAACCGGACTACATGCACAAAATATAGTATGAATCTATTCAAGTAGAAAAGGACTTAGCGTATGAAGAACTTTTAATTCAGATTGTTGATAGGAAGGAACAAGTTTTGAGAAAGAAGATAATACCTTCTGTAAAGGTAATTTGGAGTAACCACAATGCCGAAGAAGCAACGTGGGAAATCGAGAATAAAATGAAGGAAACTTTTCCTCATTTGTTTTTGTAATTATAGCGAGATTCTGGAGACATAATCCTTATAAGGGGGAGAGAATGGAACGCCCGAGAAAATTGGATCTTTATGTGAATTAAGTTTTATTTGATTATTTGAATTAAATGAATTCAATTGATTATTTATGCGAGTAAGATGTTTGAAGGTCGTTCTATAACCTAGAATGCGCGGATGTGGTTAATATTCTAGCTATGTGCTAGGATTAATTGTTTTGAATTTCCAAGACGAAAATAAATGTTTACTGAAAAATTTCTGTAAAAATACTATTCATCCGTTTCTGTTCGGAGATTAAGTTTGAATTTCTGAGAAACACGTAATTATAAAATAAGAAGACATAATGGTGTGACGCCCCCAAATCCGGGTATCTTCCAACCCGACAGATGGTGCTCCACGATACTACAATCCATACAATTATTCCATTGAGATAACAACAAAATGAGTGTAATTACCATCTTTGTATTACATTTGTAATAAATCCCTTCCCAAGTTCATAACCGAATACATTAATTGTTCTTCATAAGTATATTACATACAAATACACTAATCTATTACAGGACGATTAATTGTCCATCTTAGCCTTGCCTTTATCTCTCTTAGAACTCTCAGTTTGTTCGGTTTTAGCTGCAAAAATATGGTTCAAGTAAGAATGAGCATTACTAGCTCATCAAGTCTAACACAGGATCATATGAATATCACATTGAGAATTATATGCTTAACTTCAATACTTGAACAGTTAACTACTAAGCTCTATGAAACATTTGACTAGTACTTCTCATTTCATAACAACGATTCCAACGTATATATAATAACTTAAGAATTCTAAACCGGTCAAAAGACCATGAACATACTCTTTTCGTTTTCATTCTTGAAAAGGATATCCGGCACTAAGGCCATCCACACGTCTTTACTTACTAGAACTTCTAGGTGATCAGCCTATTGTACTCTATGTTGATCAACACTCTTACGTTAAACGTATTTACGTTCAACATTTGGAAACCTCGCGTGCCATTGAATAATCGATGAAAATACTTTTTGTTTGTACATAGACAAACTTACCTTCTCATCCATACTAAATACATGGCATAGGATAGCGTTAACAGTTTTATATCAAAAGACTTGTAAACAAATCAAGCAACTCTTCAGTATTAGTCTAGCCAAGTTAAAACAGGCATCGACTCTTTCTTTAATACCTTTCATGCATTGTATAACATGAATCACAGAAAACTTGACTAACACGAAGGTTAGGCAAACGTTAAGAAAGACTTGCCTTCTTCAAGTGTCTTCGAATATATAATTCAACTATTCTTAGTCTTTATAGGATCTACATGATACATTCACATGGCACACTGTAATTAGTTATCAAACAAACTAACTTTACGGGTCTAACCAACTTCTTTCTCTTCTATGTCTTATTCGAATTAACTTCGTTATTAAAGTCTATTCGACTTTCTATACTTCATTACGGTTCGTTAATGTTTTTACGTTACTAACCGACATTCGATCATTATTGGTTAAGTACCAACGTTAAACGTCATTTACGGTTTACTTATTATGTTCTTGTGTTCTTTGATTAATTTCTATTAAACCTTACTAAATCGTCTAACATTATCACCTTATAAGTGATTTAAGGTTAGCTTGATTATGAACATTAAGTACCTTCACTGTCTTACTTTAGGTCTACATTCAAATGGAATAAAACCTAACTTGGTCAACATTTTTCTACTATCGGTGCTGCGGCGCGGCATCCCTTACATTTTAGTGGCTCTACGGCGTCACTCTCCAGAGGTTTTGCCCGGACTCGGCGCTGCGGCGCGAGTCCATGTACAAATTCTCGCTCTGCGACGCGAGTCTCCAGACATTTTTATTTTCTTTCACCATATACCAGTCTTTGTGGGCGTGGCAAAAATATACATCGAGTTGGCATCATGGCGACTACATGTGCACCAGTTGACCAAAATAGTCCACGTTTCTAATGAAACTCCCGGTTTCCTAATTTATTCGTTTTACATCCAAATTGACCCATTCGAAAGCCTACAAGTCACAAATTACCTCCTTTACGTGTGCATATAAGAATTCACATTTTCAAATCCGTTAACTCGGAATTCACCTTCGAGTTCATTTTTGAGCGTTCGTTTAACGTTTTCGACCGTTCAAAACTCGTTTTCTTCGTTATAAGTCGGAATGCGATGATTCTAGCGCCTACAACTCTTAATTACCTTATCTCACGTGCTGACCTTGGAAACTAACATTTTCAAGTCACACGACAACTTTTGACCTTTAATCCAAGATTTTTACGTTTTCAACGTTTAACGTCTATTTTTGCAAAATTCGTCATAACTTTGTTACTCGTGTTCTATAAGCCAAATCAAATGGAAAACTCCATTGATTCATCATAGTCATCCTAACCAAACAATAGGCACATTCCTTAGCTATAACGGTTTTCAAATCATTCGTTCAAAACTAAGTTCACTTCCAAGACTTTCTACGGTTTAACTTATGTAAACACTTACGATTTCTATTTGGTCATGACCTATCAATGATTTGATCATTAATAGACATCCTTATCTCTCCTCAATAAACATGCTCCACCAATCTACGATTCTTCTACGAGAAAGAAATCGAAAAAGATGAAGATTACGGTTTATGAGAATTTACCTTTGAAGTAATTCACATTCTTGATAAACGTTTATTGGTTTGCTTGGAAGTAGAATGATTAAGTGTTTCTAAATTTTCTCTCTCTCAATATAGATTGAACAATGTTTACAAAACATCAAAAGTCCAAGTCTAGCTTTGTATTTATAGAAATCCAAACAAGGGCAAAATTGTCCATTTCCCCCACCTCCTTACTATTGTACCTCCTTAATCAACTTTGCCACCAAGTAAAGTACTTGGTGAGCAAGTTGTCACTTTACTTGACCACCAAGTGGCCGACCCACTCCCCTTTTGGATCATCCCATGGGTTGCCCCATAGGTTTTACCCATCCCATGACCCACCGGTTTGACCCACGATTTAGAATGTAAGTTAAATTTATGATTTTATTTAATCAGATAATGCCGCCAAGACGTCGAACTCAAAACCAAAGGGTAGAAGAATCTTTCAACAACGCGGAGGGACAACAACGAGCAGACCCGATGCAGAACTTCGCGAACATGGTAGCTCAGGCTATGCAACAAGGAATACCTGCCGTGGGGAACCCGCCAGACAACCGCTTGGCAAACTTTAAAGATTTCAAGGATGTAGGACCGCCAGAATTCAAAGGTACAACTGACCCTGTTGAAGCCCAAACTTGGGTCAAAGAGATTGAAAACGCATTCGTGATAGCTAAGGTAGTTGAAGGGCAAAAGACCACTTTTGCCACCTACATGATGAAGGGGGAGGCAAACTTTTGGTGGGAAGCGAATCAGGCTAGGGCAGGAGAAGGTTTAGTTACATGGGATAGGTTCAAAACACTATTTTTCGAAAACTATTTTTCATCTAGTATGCAGGCTAAGATGGAGGTGAAATTTTTAGAGTTGAAGTAGGAAAATATGACGGTGTCAGAATACGCCCCTAGGTTTAATGAGTTAGCTAGGTTCGCTCCGCATCAAGTTGATACGGAGGCTAGGAAAGCTAGAAGGTTTGAGCTAGGATTAAAACCCTGGCTCTACAACAAGGTGGCAGTGTTGAAGATTCATACATTTGCAGCACTCATGGAGAAAACTATTATTGCTAAGGAGGGGAGTGAGGCCATGAGCCTCTACAACAAGGAGAGGAAGAATAAGGGTAAGGTTGAAGGAGCTGGGAAGGTGGAAATTAATAGTGGGAGTAGGGGTGGTAGTAGCAAGAGGAAGGGGAGCAATTTTGGAAGTGTGCAGGTAAAAGAAGAAGGTGCAAAGAAGCAGATGGTGTCGTGTAAGACTTATGGAATGAACCACTCTAGGGAGTATTTGAAAGGAAAGTTTGTATGCTACAAGTGTGGGAAGGAGGGCCATATCTCTCCCAACTGCCCCAATCATAGGGTGAACAGTGGATGTTTTCTATGCTGGTCGACAGAACATAAGGTGAAGGATTGTTCGAAGAGGAGGACAGAGGCAGGAAGTGGGAATACTGGCACAGGAAGCGGGACTTTGGCAATCACAGGACCGACTTCGTCAAACAAGCCAACAAAATCAACAGCAAGGGTCTACAACATGACTGTCCGGGATACGGCGGTAGCTAGCAATGGAACTCCATGTATTATTCGTATAACTTTTATTTTCTTTTACATGATTTTCCTATATATAGTAAATAATTATATAAAGAAATTTTCAAAGAGGAATTTGAGTTCTTTTAGAAATTGAATTTCCGTTTAATCAGATAGACAAGCTTTATGGGAATAGTTAAAGATCACTTCGATCAAATTATGATCGAGATCTACTTGCAATGATTGTATATGCTATGTACCCGTGTATGTATAGGTTTTAAAACGGTGATTCCGGGGACGGAATCTTTATAAGGGAGGGTGAATGTAACAACCCGATATTTTTTATGTAAATAAATCAGAAATTTTATGTATAAATTATTATTTTTATTTTAAGGATGAGGATTTGTACAAGATAATGTGTATATGTATTTATGTGATAAATAAAAAAATATTTATTACATGAATATTTACAAATAATTTTATTTTAGAATTATTGATTATTATAAACTATATTCTTATAATAATTAATTTATAGTAGAAATGTTTTTATTAATTAATTTCCATGAAAATAATTATATATTATTTAAATAATATATGAAATGATTTTTAGAATAATTATAATAATTATTCTATTATATGAATTTTAGTCTGATTATTAAGTTAATTATTTTACATTAATTATTAAGGTTAAATATGGAATAATAAATCGGATATGGAATCCAAACCCTAATTTTGGATTTTTATCGAGAAATGAGAATAAGATTATAATAATATTATATTTTGATTTTTTAGTGCTATAAATATGTACTGTATGTACGTATTGATAATGGTTGGTCAATTATGATTTATATTGATACTGTATATACGTATTGATAATGGTTGGTCAATTATGATTTATACGCGTTCCAGACGGTGTAGTAATGGTGTTATTTGATTTATGTTGTGTTATATAGGATTCTATGATAATTAGGAAAACCCTTATTAATTTTGGAAACCCTAATTAGCTAGAAATCCTAATTCTAAAATTAGTAGCCCTGATTAATATTTCAAAAACCCTAATTTCTGAAATGAGAAACCCTAATTGGAAACTCAAATTAGAGTTCGAGATTGTTTGTAATTGTGATAAGTTGATTAATTTACAAGTATTAGAATTATAATTTTTAATCATGAAAACCCTAATTCCTAAATTTGAAACCCTAATTTCTATATTTAGTCACCCTAATTAGTAATTTTAAAACCTAATTACTAATTATAAACCCTAATTGCTAAATTAGCAAAGTTAATTATAATTAGAGATATTAAACCCTAATGTTCCTGTATAAAGTAATTAGAAAACTAATCTAATTTAGAAAACCCTAATTACAAATTATAAAAACTAATTTTTATTTTATTTTATTTTTAAACCCTAAATGAAAACCTAAAATTTCATTTTGTGCTAAACCTTAGGGTTAAACCCTAAGGGTTTGCAAGGATTACAAGATTGCCATTAAAATTATGTAGCAATTGACCATTATACCCTTTTGTGCATAATTGAAGTCTAACAAGTAGGTTTTGACAATAGGAGAAGTTGGTGACCTAATGTACCAACTCTCTTGACTTAAAATTGACAGCACAAGAGCTCTAGATCAGCCAATACATGTATCTACCACTTCTATATATAGATTGGAGAGAGAAAAAGTTCATTTGTTAGCTTATTTTGCACAACACTTAGCCTTGAGCTTCTCTATCTAAAACCCACGATTTTCCCTTCATTTACCAGTCAAAAAACAAGCCCCACGAAATCCACTAACCAAATCAGTAGCCTTGAATCATAAATTGATTATAGAAGGTATAAACCCTAACTTGAAAATCTGTCCATTAATTTTGTTGTTAGATGTTAATTTGACGTGTTAAATATGTTGTATGGAGTCTAATTAAGTGATCTGGGTTGATAGATGTTAGATCCATAACATCTATAGGCTCAAATCTAGCATTTTATAAAATCTAAAAAAAAGTTCAATCTGTGGTCTGACAAAGAATGTCGGTAAATACAGATCCACTTCGCATTCTGAGTTTTGTTGTTTTTAAGTTATTATATGTAGCTTGTAATGTGGTCTTTAATCTGCAAGTGGAATCAGGGTCATTGGATGTGTAGATTTGTAGTTATTAGCGGTCAAAATCCGTTGACCGACATTGTCCGGGCCTTTTTTGCGCAGCCCAGAAAGCCACGAACAACGTCTGACAACATATTCAATCGCTTAGATCTGGCAGGTTGTGGGAGTTTTGTTGTTGTTCTGGTATCTAAGTTGTAGATTTGTATATGTACTAGATATTTATGCCTTCAAATATCCTAAGCATCAAGTAGGTTTGATTCAGTGGCCGGTCAAAGTAGTCTGGTAGAACACAGTTCATGTTTTCTGGGCAACCCAGAAAATTGATGAACATGTGTTCTGACATGGGTTGACCAACACAGATCTTGGTGATGTAACGTTGTTATATGTATTTTATGTAAACAGATCTATTCTCTTGCATGCTAGTTACAATCTAGACATCGTAAATCACATTAACATCAACAAAAATGCAAATTGTGGAATCCCAAAATGGATAGGTCGAACTGTTCTTCATTTCTGGGCAACCCAGAAAATGAAGAACAGGTCAGACAGCCACTTTGCAGGCTTATATCTTCTGATTGTGATGTTGTTTGATCGTGTTTCTTGTTGGGTCTTGTAGTGTTACATGTTTGCTACACGATCTGACCAGAAACATTCACTCAAACATCATGATCTGATTTGTGTGTTTGGTCAAACATGCCCACTCGGTAACTGTGTATGAATATCTGAGTTTCATGAAGAACATGAAGAACACCTATAGCGACAGTTCTATCACTATTGGTGGTCTTTAGCGACAGACAGTGTATTTTAATTAATTTAATTTCTGAAAATTAATTATTTTAATTAAATAAATAGAAAAAAATAATTTTTAATTATTAAAAATACAAAATAAATTATTAAAAATTATTTTAAATTCTGAAAATCAGTTTTTATTTATTTTAAGTATATTTCATAAATATTTAATATTTACGAAATATTGTTGGTATTTAATTTATTTAATTATAATATTAAATAAATTAGTTAAAATGATTTTAGTACTTGAAAAATCATTTAAAATTATATTATGATATAAGAAAATATTTTAAGTTATTTTTAATGACTTTTAATATTATGTGATGAAATTCATTAATAAATTAGTATTAATTATAATTAATTTATTTACTAAATGAATTAAATAAATAAATTAAAAATGATTTTATTATATTAAAATTATTTTAAATAATAATAAGGTATTTGAAAATATTTTAAGTTATAAAATATAACTTTTAATATTTAAAGGTAAATTTCATTAATTAATTATTATTAATGATATTAAAGTTATTTAATAATTATATTAAATAAATTAGTTTAAAAATGATTTTACTATTATAAAAATCATTTTAAATAAAAATAAAGTGTTTAAAGATACTTTAAGTTATAAAATATAACTTTTAATATTTAAAGGATAATTTAATTAATAAATTAATATTAATGATTATTAATTTATTATTAATTATATTAAATTTATTTAATAATTATATTAAATAAATAGTTTAAAATGGTTTTATTAATTTAAAATAATTTAAAAGGATATAAATAAATTAAAAATATTTTAAGTTATACTTAATAACTTTTAATATTTTGGATAAATAAAACATTAATACTTTAATATTAATGATAATGATTTAAAATATTTTAAAAATCATTTAAGGGTAATATAAATACTTTAAAAATATTCTAAGTTATTATAAATAACTTTAATATTTTGGCAATGATTTCATTAATAGTTTAATATTAATTAAATATTAATGCTAATAGAATTGTTTAATATTTTAATCATTTAATAACGATTCCGATGTTTGAAAATTCATGACAAATTATAATAAATGTTTAAAAATTATTATATGTCATTTAAAAATAATATGACTGATATTAAGTTAAAGAATAGAGTCTTAGACTCGATAATTACCGGATAAAGCCGTCAGTACACCGACATGTTTCAGAAATTGATCTGGATTTAGATAATTTGATTAGATATGTGTTTGTTTGTGATTCAATGGTTATTAAACATGGGTGACAATGTGATTAGGTTATGTGCTGACTGCAATAAGCAGTATTATGTGTTGAGATATGTTATTTTAATCAGTAAAATGATCTTATTAATGATAGGTGATTACATAAAAGATAAACTAAGTTACAAATTATAAGCAGCGCATCAGGCAAATATCTTACCTTTGCATTTCCTTTATGCAATGGACATGAGTAAGAATATTTCTGCATTACACTATAATTGTACAGATTATTAACCCTATATTATATACGCTCATTGATTATTAGCATGTTAGTATATGGTAATTCAGATATATATTCTGTTCATTAATTTCTATAAATGGTTATATAAGTGTCCCCACTTGGATAATCATTATATTTAATCACATGTTGATACACCTTTGTTAGTTACCCCGTATATATATATATATATATATATATATATATATATATATGTTGAATTATAGATTATTGTTGAACAAGATAAAACCTTACTATTATCCAACTGAATACCTTTGGTTTGGAACCCAGACAAGTATGAACATCCCTTACACGGGGAAAACTTTTTATGCACCTAAGGTGGACAGAGTGAACGATACCCTCGTTCTTGCATGTAGTGTTGATCAATACAAGGCATAACAGGTTAATCACCCCCATGCCCGTAAGTTATGACGGTTAACAGATGAAGTTCTGTTTAACCTTTTCGAAAATGAAAACAATGTTCATAGTATGTCACCTTAACCTTAGTTATAGTCAATATGTAGTTTTAAAAATTTGAAAGAGAGTTGTTATGTTATTATTATCGGTTCATATTACTTCACAACTGTTGATTTGTTGTAGAAGGGTAGTATAAAGAAAACATTTAAATTCTTTCAGCTTATATATATAATTGTTATTACTTGTTGGGCACTCAAATGCTCATCCTTGCTTAATTTACATGTTTTCAGCTAAGTGTGAACAACTAGAGAGCTCTGCTAAGAATAAGGGAAAGGTAAAGGTTGTTGTAGCGCCCCCAAATCCGGGTATCTTCCAACCCGACAGATGGTGCTATACTGTACAACATTCCTACATTCATTCAATTGAAAAGTCTCAAAGAATGAACATAACTTCTATATATTTAAATTAATATTTATATTTCTCAGGTTCTATACCCATTACAAAGGTTCTTTGTCTTAATATCAGTTACATTACAATAATAGACCTATACTATTACAAGACAGCTTAACAATCTGCCTTAGCTTTTCCTTTATCCTTTTTTGATCCTTCCGGACGTTCAGTCTTAGCTGCATTCATATGGTTCAAGCAAGAGTGAGCATAACTAGCTCATCAAGTATACCAATTCAATAGCAACATGCTTGACATATACGAATCATATATCTTCAATAACTGAACAATAGTTATGAAGTACTATTGATAATAAAAAATAGCACTTCATCCTTTCTTTCAAAATGTTTTACAATCATAACAATATTTAGCAAAACATTTTCTCCGGTCAAAGACCTCGAGTATTCATTCTTTATTGGAAAAGGACAATCCGGAAGCAAGTCCGTAAGCCCAATATTACTTACGAGCGCTTCTAGATGATCAGCCTATTGTACTCTATGTTGATCAAAACTACATCCATTAAACGTATGCACGTTTAAGAATTTGGCAACCTCACGTGCCTGTCGTTTTTATCGACAAAACTTTTTTTTAACATTTCAGTCTTCTTTTGAAAACCATATCGAGTAGTTGACAAAAGATAACAACATTTGATAATAAATGAATAGATTATCAATATATCACGTCTAGCCAAAGGAATCGGCCTTAACTTCAACATACTTCAATTCATGCGAAAGAATACATGAACTTAAAAAAAACTTATTCAGAATGAACTGAGTCAAGAGTTAGAATACTTGTCTTTAGCGTCTGCTATGGTATATTAACTTTATGTTCAAGTCGTTCAAGTCTCTACAATACATGATCACATAATGCCTTACATTAGGTCACATATAATCTGTGACGAACGAGATTTTTGTAATTTAATTTTAATATTTATTGAATTAAATAAATATTTTTCGATGATTTAATTATTGGATTAAATAATTATTTGATTCAATTGTTGTAGATTAATTTAATTATATGTGTTACATTTATTAAATTAATGTGGAGAATATTTATTATTCAAGTATGTAATTATGTCAGCTTATTGAATTAAAAAAGTATTTAATTAACCATGATGTTATTCTAATTAGTTTATTTATTAATTAGAGATTTAATAATTTAATATAATTAATTAATGAGAAAATTAAATATATGACTATGTGAATTTATGAGAAGTTATTATATTTTATTTATATTAAATAAGATATATGAATTAGTGTGCAAGTGGGTGTGACATGAATTAAACTATATGATAAAGATTTATTAAATTAAATGATTTTTGAAATCTATTAATCTAGCCAAACAAGGCCCTATGGGGAGTTGGATGCGATTACCACTCATCGAGTAACCATTATTATCAGCGTCGGTCGAAGTTCTTATAATACGTCGTTCTCTTTTCTTTTCTTTTATTATTCTAAGTCTGGAAGAGCAGAGAGCGAGAGAGATTGAGAATTTATCAGAGAAAATTTGTGAGAATTAGAAATATTGTGAGTGTGTAATCATCAGGTAATTGTGAAAGGATCATCTTGGATCACCTCTTCTTAATTTATACTCTGGGTAATTTCTCCAAAGCAAATTCTATTTTTACGTTATTTGAGTTTTATGAAAATGGCTTTCATTCATATTGTAAAGCCTCTGTAATTGAGATAGGAGTAATGATTATTGGTTTTGTATGTGTTATGGCACATCACATCGTATTTAATTATATATATTTTGTAAACCATATCATAAGTTTCATAATATGATGACTTGCTATTTCAAAATTTACAGAGTTTGGGTTTTGGCCATATGGCCTTATACGTGGTATTTTATGTATTGATCGTATATTATCCCTAAATTTTACACTTGTATGTTGTTATGCATGTTGATACGAAGAAACCAAAGTTTGAATAAACGGATTCGGTGTTATAACGAATCCGTAGTGATAATTTTCATGTTTTATTTTCAAAACCTTTAAGAACATCAAGAACAGTGGAAGTAAATGTGTTGATTTTGCAAATTATGTGTTGTAAATTGTTAAAAATCATGCTAGATGGGTTAAGTAATGATTATATATGTATTACAATGATTGGGTAAGTCTAAATTCGTGTAAAAATAACTAATTGGAAGTTATGGCCATATTCATGAATAATTTTACCTGTGGTTGATTTTTGGCCTAATTTAGCCTTGTTATGTTCATTAATCGCAGAAGCTAGAACTATGAGAAAATGAGCACAGGTAACCCGCCCCAAACAGGCATTACCAAACTAAATTACCCTTACAATGGTCGAATAATAATAATAATAATAATAATAATAATAATAATAATAATAATAATAATAATAATAATAATAATAAAATAACAATAATAAATATTTGATGAAAATTATTATTAAAATATTTATAAAATAAATTAAATATTTTAATTGAGATATTTATGGAATAAAATAAATATTTGATGAAAATTATTATTAAAATATTTATAAAATAAATTAAATATTTTAATTGAGATATTTATGGAATAAAATTATTCGATGAAAATTATTATTAAAATATTTATAAAATAAAGTAAATATTTTAATTGAGATATTTATTGAATAAAATAAATATTCGATGAAAATTATTATGAAATAATTTATTCGAGTGTAATAATAGTAAGAGAATGAAAATATTCTTATTTAATTAAGTAATTAAATTAGAAGGGTAATGATTTGTTAAATAAAGTGGAGTTTATATTAAATAATTAAGTGAAAATGTAACTAATGAATGTCATGAATACATATGGTATGTGTGTAGGATTTGTGGTGAACGAAAGTAGTAATCGTTTAACCTACGCACGAGGAAAGTTTCCTAACCCTACTTGTCATTATTATTCAAGTTTATTATTTACCTCGAGTAAATTATCATTATTATTATTCAAGTTCAAATGTTATATTAAAGATTGATTATCTTTTCAAAGCATGATTCAGTTATACAATAATTGTCCTATTGTATACTCCTTGAGATTATTATTCAATTTAAATATCATTATTGTTGAATCTTGTTAGACTAGTGAACCTTATTGATTCGACTAGTCCATAGTTGATGAACGTTCTAAATTTTAAAACCCTTATTGAATTATCCGAACCAAACTTCCTTTGGTGCGGACTCGAATGTCAAACTGAGATGAACAACCCTGCAAAGGGATTTACTTATGCGTTAGCGTTAAGATATTGTGTACGATGATGGTACTAAGAAATTTGATCCCGACGCATCACGAGTAGAAAGGTCCATAGTCTTATGACTGTTAAAGGTTTCAAGTATAACCCTTGATAACCTAGGACATAGTTCAAGGTCTTATGTCCCTCAGAATTCTTTTGATTCTTGTTATTCATTCTTGATTCAAAAGTTGAGCTTTTATTCAGATGTCTTTGATTTACTCACATGTTATTATACTGTTATTTCATTATTATACTTGTGGGCAATAGTGCTCACTCTTGCTTAATAATAACAGTGCAGTTAAGAACGAAAGAACTGATGAACCTTCCAGTAGTAAAGGCAAGGGCAAAGTTAGAAAGTGATGAAGACTTGTTATTTATTTGATGATGTATTTTATTTAAGACTTGATTTAATGATGTTGTTAAGACTTATTTGTTTATGATTCCGCACAAATATTTAAGGTTAGTTTAAGCTGGGATTGTATTATTATTATTCAGGTGTTGTAACCCTTAAGGGGAAGATTTTAATTCTATCTATTGCATGGCTTGCATTTATTATGGGTAGATAGATAGATGATATTTGTACAGTGAATACCAAATCCCATGGAATTGAAGTACCTGGATTTGGGGGTGTCACATAATCAAGTATGCATATGACTATATCGTACCCTTCATCTCAATCTAATTGTGTATTAGATTCAGTTATTATTCATTCCGATTTATCATTATTATTGCATTTATATTTAACTAGATTATCTAAACCTTTATACAACATTCTTAAGGTTTAACAAAGTTTAACAATGTTACATTTCATTCCTTAAGTTGTGTTTACTTTTAAATTAATTAACTTTCTTTTCTTTGTACTTAGAAACATTCATCACCATCCTTGTTTCGAGATCCAGGCATGACGCTTGAGTCCTTACTTAGTGAAGTAAGGCGCATGTGCCACACTTCAGAGAATTTTCATATTGTACATGGCACTACGATGCCACAAATTGTACTATAGTTCGTGTTGCGGCGAACTCTTGCAGTGTCTTTCGAGACACCGCATTGCGTCTTCTGGCGTGACGATTAGGCCTAGGGTTTAGCCATGGCCAACTCTCAGGCACCAGAAAAAAATTTCATTTTTTGAATTTTGTGAACTTCCCGGACGCATAACTTCTTCGTTATAAGTCCGAATTGGCTCGTTCAAAAGCCTACGTTTCACAAATAATAAAAGATAATAAAAGACCTTATGTGTTTATGTGTTAAAGTATGCGTTAGATGATACGACTTAGTAACTAAAACTTAAAATTTTGTTGTCAGGATGTCGAATGTTGGAGAAGCTAGTCAAGCTGGGGAGGAAGAACCCCGAGTACTTATAGTACCTCCACCGAGGAGGAAACCCGTGTACCTATCGTACTCGACAGAGGAGGAGCCCTTAGAGACATTCATGTCGTTAGGGGGAGCAATGGTGATGCAGAGGAGTCATCTCCATTGATCACCATTGTTGGTCGAGCATGAGCCTGAGACTGATCCTGAGGAGGATCCTGAAGAGGAAGAGGAAGAAGAGGAGTTACCACGGTACATCGTTGATGTTGAGATGTATGACACGTTATACGACCGTAACGTGGAGTTACGAGACGAGGTCCAGGATTTGACCGAGCGAACGGTTATTCAGATATTACTCTAGAAAGCGAAGGAGAGGAGATTTCGACTCTTCACTCTCATTGGCAAATGTAGAATGGGATTTGATCCATGAGAAGGGTCAAACTGAAGATAAGATCGAGGAGATAGAGAAACTGAAGAAGGAACTGAAGGAAACCTCTGAAACACTAAACATAGCATAGGAAGGCTGGGTAAGAGAATCGCATCTAGCTGATCGTGCAGAGGATGATAGTCGTGCAAAGAAAGCGAAGATTGAGGAAACGTACTCTACACTTAACAAGGCAATGAATGAGACCCAAGATCGAGTTTTAAGGTACCCTATCCAGTTTGAAGGACTACCATTGTACATAATGGATCGCAGGACGATGTATCACATCTTAGAAGAGGAGCGTAGCAAGGCTATTCAGCACCTTAACCGGCAGTGATATGATTTGCTTAATTATGTAAAGAACTTAATTAGCTTTTAGATGTAAATTCTGACGTGTTTATGAACGAAAGAATATTTGAATGTTTTAATCCTGTGGATTCTTTATTCCGAGATAGTTGATGTAAATAGCAGATTATATGCTATCGTTTAATGTTAAAACTTTTGATTTGAATGAAAATATATCAAGTTGTTTGAGATGATGTGTTAAATGAGTATGTTAAATTGTTAAGTAATGCCTTAACTATTTAGAGAAATAAATAAAGTTCTAATAAAGCGTTTATATAACAAAAAAATGCCGCCAAAGAGAAGATAACAACGTCAACCTGCTCAGGAAGAGTCAACCAATAATAACAATAATGTCAACGCTAATCCCGTGCAGCAGCTGGTTAACTTACTGACTGGAGCCATGAATAACCAACCTCAAGTTCCACCAAACATAATGTTTAAGGACTTCAAGGCGGTGGGACCGCCAGAGTTCAAAGGTTCCATGAACCCAATCGAGGCTCAAACGTGGGTTATGGAAATGGAGAAGGTTTTCGACGTTGCTAGGGTTAGAGAAGACCAGAAGACCACTTTTGCAACGTTTATGTTGAAGTCTGAGGCTAGCTACTGGTGGCAAGCAAACAAAGTGCAAGGAGGTGAAGGCGTGATTACATGGGAAAGATTTAAAGAGATGTTTTTTGAAATGTATTTCCCAACTAGTTCGCAGAATCAGATGGAGGTTCAATTTATGGAACTGAAGCACGGAAACATGAGTGTACCTGACTACGCGACTAAATTCAACGAGTTGGAAAGGTTCGCCCCCTACCAAGTACACACTGACGAGAGAAAAGACAGAAGATTCGAACAATGACTAAAGCCTTGGGTGTACAATAAGGTATCAATGTTTCAGCTAAACACATTTGCTGGAGTACTGGAAAAGGCCATCCTCGCTGAAGGAGGAAGTGATGCGGTGACCAAGTATAATCAAGATCAAAAGAAGAAGAAGAATGAAGGTGAAACTAATAACAAGGCCAATGGAAGTGGCACAGGAGGTGGAAATTTCAATCAGAAGAAAAGGTGGAACGACAGCTCATAATCGGGGAATCAGCAAGGTAATCAGAAGAAAAGAATCGAAGCATGCCCAACTTGCGAAATAGCCCATCTGGGAGTTTGTATGAAAGGAAAAAGAGTGTGCTACAATTATGGTCAGGAAGGCCACATAGCACCAAACTGTCCAAACCCAAAGAAGGGTGCTTGTTTTACTTGTTGTTCGAAGGACCATCTTGCAAGAGATTGTCCCAAGAAAGGATCGGGAGGGTCAGGATCAGGAGGAAACCGGTGAAATAACAGTGGAAATGCCATAACCATCACCAGACCAACCGCAACAAACCGACCGATCGCCCGGACTTTTAACACGACGGTGCAATATGCAGTTCAATCCCGTGATGTGGTGTCAGGTATCATTCCGATCAATAAAGTTAATGCTTACGTATTATTTGATTCGGGTGCTACTTATTCCTTTATATCCGATGATTTTGCCAAGAATTTAGATTTGCCTAAGAATGAATTGGATTACCCCATGAACATAGAAATCGCGAATAGAGAAATAATCCTTGTTAAGTACGTACATCAGAACTGTAGAGTTGATATTAAGGGTAATATCATGAACGTAGATCTTATTCCTATTCGACTTGGGGAATTTGATGTTATTTTGGGAATGGATTGGTTATTCAATTATGGGGCTGTAATTGATTATCAAAAGAAGCGTATTAACCTTATGACTCCGTCAAAGGTTGTGTTTTATGGTAGCAAGTCGCCTAGACAATTGAGTTGTCTGACGATGATGCAGGCCACGAAGCTGTTGAGATAAGGCTATGTAGGATACTTAGTTTACATAGTCGACAGTCGAAAAGAGAATCCAAAGGTAGAAGAGATACCAATTGTGAGGGATTTCATTGACATATTTCCAGATGATTTACTAGGACTTCCACCAGATAGAGAGGTAGATTTCGTAATCGATTTGGCGCCCGGAACTGCTCCAATATCGAAGGCACCATACTGAATGGCACCAGTAGAGATGAAGGAATTAATGGTACAACTACAAGAATTGTTGGATAAGAAGTACATTCAACCGAGCGTATCGCCGTGGGGAGCCCCGGTGTTGTTTGTGAAAAAGAAGGATGATTGATGCGACTTTGCATTGACTACAAAGAACTGAATAAGGTTACGATTAAGAACAGATATCCATTACCGAGGATCGATGATCTGTTTGATCAGTTGAAGGGAGCAAGATACTTTTCCAAGATAGACTTGAGAAGCGATTATCATCAACTGAAGATGAGGCGGAGGATGTCAAGAGAAGGCGCTCGTAACGCGAGCAGCGATACGGTCACTATGAATTTTTAGTAATGTCGTTTGGTCTAACGAATGCTCCTGCAGCATTTATGGGACTAATGAATGGTGTGTTCAAGCTGGTTTTGTTCAAATTCGTAGTGGTATTTATAGATGACATTTTGGTAAATTCCAAAACCAAAGAAGAACACGAAGAACATTTGAGGTTAACATTGGAAGTATTGAGAAGGGAGAAGTTGTACACTAAATTTTTGAAGTGCGAATTCTGGATCGAGCGAGTACAATTTCTTGGTCACATAATCGATAAAAACGGAATTTCGGTAGATCCATCCAAATTAGAAGTCGTGATTAACTGGGATCAGCTGAGAACGCCGTCGAAAGTAAGAAGTTTTCTTGGATTGGCGGGATATTATAGAAGGTTCATACAAGACTTTTCCAAGTTCGCAACTCCGTTAAAGAATTTAACTCAAAAAGCTGTGAAATTTGTTTGGACGGATAATTGTGAGGAAAGTTTTCAAGAATTGAAGAAGAGGTTGAGTACTACCCTGTGTTATCTCTTAGGATGATACAGAAATTTTGTTATTTTATAGTGATGCGTCACATAAAGGACTTGGTTGCAGTGTCTTGATGCAAAGCAGCAAAAGAAAGTCATTGCGTATGCATCACGACAATTGAAGGATCACGAGAAGGGATACCCAACCCATGACTTGGAGTTAGCTGCAGTTGTTTTTGCTTTGAAAATTTGGAGGCACTATCTATACGGGGAGAAGTGTGAAATATATACGGACCACAAGAGTCTGAAATATACTTTTACACAGAAGGATTTGAATATGCGTCAAAGAAGATGGTTGGAATTAATTAAGGATTACGACTGTGAGATTTTATACCATCCTGGGAAAGAAAATGTAGTTGTCGACGCCTTAAGTAGAAAGGGTCGTGAGAAATTGATGATGTTAACTGCTCAGGAGGAGCTACTTTCAGAAATGGAGAAATTGGAGTTGGAAGTGAAGTATCCTATGGAGATCGAGGAGAAGCTATTCCAGATGCAATCTGGTACACCTCTACTAGATAAAGTGAAGGAGGCTCAGCTTGAGGACGAAGAATGTATAAAGGTGACAAAGAAGATATCTGAAGGAACCGAACCGAGATTTAAGATGGATAAGGAAGGAATATTGAGATTTGAGAGTAGAATTTGGGTACCGCCAGTACAAAAGATTAAGTAAGATATTTTAATCGAGGCTCATAGTTCACGATATTCGATTCACCCTGGTAGTACCAAGATGTACCAAGATCTTAGACAACATTTTTGGTGGCCGAATTTGAAACGTTATGTTGCAGAATGTGTTGCCAAGTGTCTGACCTGTCAGAAAGTAAAAGCAGAACATCAGAGACCGAGTGAATTGCTACAACCATTAGAGATCCCAGAATGGAAATGGGAACATATTACAATGGACTTCGTGGTTGGCCTTCCGACGACTCAGAAAGACTACGACGCAGTATGGGTTATCGTTGACCGATTGACGAAATCTGCACACTTCCTTCCGATCAAAATAATATTCAACTTAGATCAGTCGGCGAGGCTATACATAAATGAGATTGTTTCGAGGCATGGAGTTCCGGTATCAATTGTTTCAGATAGGGATCCGCACTTCACATCAAATTTTTGGAAACGTCTTCAGGAATGCATGGGTACGCAATTGCGAATGAGTACAGCTTACCACCCTCAAATAGACGGGCAGAGCGAGAGAACGATTCAAACATTAGAGGATATGCTAAGAGCCTGTGTGATGGACTTTAAAAGAAATTGGGATGATCATCTACCATTAGTAGAGTTCGGCTACAACAACAGTTACCACGCTAGTATTGGTATGCCGCCTTATGAAGCGTTATACGGCAGAAAGTGCAGAACTCCGCTTTACTGGGATGAAGTTGGTGAGAGACAATTTCTAGGGCCAGAATTGGTACATCAAACATCAGAAATAGTCAAAGTGATCCGAGCACGATTGGTAACAGCTCAAGATTGACAAAAGAAATACGCTGATCCACATCGTAAAAATATCGAGTTTGAATCAGGTAGTTATGTTTTCTTGAAGGTCTCTCCCTGGAAGGGGAAGATCAGGTTCAGAAAGAAAGGGAAATTGAGCCCAAGATTCATTGGACCCTTTGAAGTACTAAGAAGAATCGGTGAAGTCGCATATGAGGTAGCCTTACCTCCAGCACTCGAGAATGTCCACAACGTCTTCCATGTTTCTGTGTTACGACCATACAAAGCCGATTACAAACATGTAATTGAATATGAACCCCTACATTTTGAGAAAGACTTATCTTACGAAGAAATTCCTGTCCAAATTGTCGATCGAAAAGAACAAGTTCTCAGAAATAAAGTCATACCTTCTGTTAAGGTAATTTGGAGGAACCACAACGCTGAAAAAGCTACGTGGGAACTCGAAGAGAATATGATGAAGGACTACCCTCATTTATTTACTTAGTTATGTGTAGGCGATTCTGGGGACAGAATCTTTGTATAGGGGGGAGAATGTAACGGGTCGAATTTATTGAGTCGTGATTCTGGGGACAAAATCCTTTTAAGGGGGGGAAAGATGTGACGAACAAGATTTTTGTAATTTAATTTTAATATTTATTGAATTAAATAAATATTTTTCGATGGTTTAATTATTGGATTAAATAATTATTTGATGCAATTATGGTAGATTAATTTAATTATATGTGTTACATTTATTAAATTAATATGGAGAATATTTATTATTCAAGTATGTAATTATGTCCGCTTATTGAATTAAATAAATTATTTAATTAAGCATGATATTATTCTAATTAATTTATTTATTAATTAGAGATTTAATAATTTAATATAATTAATTAATGAGAAAATTAAATATATGACTTTGTGAATTTATAAGAAGTTATTATATTTTATTTATATTAAATAAGATATATGAATTATTGTGCAAGTGAGTGTGACATGAATTAAACTATATGATAAAGCTTTATTAAATTAAATGATTTTTGAAATCTATTAATCTAGCCAAACAAGGCCCTATGGGGAGTTAGATGCAGTTACCCACTACTGGAGTAACTGACCATTATTGCGCGTCAGTCAAGTTCTTATAATACGACGTTCTCTTTTCTTTTCTTTTATTATTCTAAGTCTGGAAGAGCAGAGAGGGAGAGAGATTGAGAATTTATCAGAGAAAATTTGTGAGAATTAGAGATATTGTGAGTGTATAATCATCAGGTAATTGTGAAAGGATCATCTTGGATCACCTCTTCTTAATCTATACTCTAGGTAATTTCTCCAAACTAAATTCTATTTTTACGTTAGTTTAGTTTTATGAAAATGACTTTCATTCATACTGTAAAGCCTCTGTAATTGATATAGGAGTAATGATTATGGGTTTTGTATATGTTATGGCACATCACATCGTATTTAATTATATATATTTTGTAAGACCCCAACTTTTTGAATAAAAATGAATTTTCTATAATTATCATTTTTGAATATTATGGAATGAATTTAATATAATGTTATAGTTGTGGGTAATATTTATAAATTTTGCAAATTATGCAAGTTGTCATATAATATTCGATTGGTCGGAGAATATTCGTTTTAAATAGGAAATATTCGTATGATGGCACAATCATTGGTGGACACCACAACAGAATTATTGTCGGATTGAGAAAACGACAAAAATACTTTATGAAAATAACGGCGAAAGTTTTACCATTAATGTTGTTAAACTACTTGGTAGTAAAAGTATAGGAATGCGCGTGGTTGCATAGTAGTACACGGTATTGATGCTTATGTGATAAGTCACTCAGTTTTGTTTTATTGGTATTATTAATGTAATAATACGAGAAAATCTTTTATATAAAATGTAATACTTTTATAAAGTTATTCTATAAATAGAATATATTATATTCTATTATGCATAGTGTTGCGTATAGTGTGTGCATAGTATTTTGCATAGTAAAATCTTTTTATATAAAATGTAATACTTTTATAAAGTTATCTATTTTATTAGACAATAATTAGAATATATTATATTTTATTATGCATAGTGTTTGCATAGTGCCTGCATAGTGTTTGCATAGTAAAATCTTTTATAAAGTTATTCGTTTTATTAGATTATAAATAGGATATATTATATTTTATTTAAAAGATTTTTCTTTAATTATGGACCGTCAGATTAAAGTAAATCAATCTGGACCGTTCATGGATTAGTTACTATGCATTCCATTTTCTTATAAATAGAAGCTCATTCCTTCATTATTTTCTTACGAATTCACTAAACTCTAGAGAGAGAGACTATAGAGAGATAGAAGAAAAGTATTCTGCTACTTAACTACTTTTATATTCAGTTTCTTTTGCGGTAAGGCATATTATTCTTTCATATTCATGAATTGAACTTCTGTTATTCCATTTCTTATTATTCCGTTGGAATAACCTGTATACGCGGAATACCCTATACTTGGTGACATTCTTCTATTATTATGTCCTTATTATTCCGTTAGAACATCCTGTCTGTGCTATATGCCGGACCTGGTTCCATTTTTATTATTCTGTCTTTATTATTCCATTGGAACATCCTGTCTGTGCTTTACGCCGGACTTGGTTCCGTCTTTATTATTTCATTCTTTATTATTCTGTTGGAACATCCTGTTGGTGTGATTTTCACCTGACCTGGTTCCATTATTATTATTCTGTTGGAATAACCTGCCTATGCTAAGTACCGCATGCATGGTGATTTCTATTGTTATTCCATTCCTTATTATTCTCAGTTGGTTAAAATTTTGACTTCTATACTCCATGAAATTAGTGGAATATCCTTGATATTTGCGCTTCATCCAGTATTTTTCATGGAAATATTCTTCTGAGAAATCTTGAATTTTACTCTACAAAGCAGTATCATGTTGACAATTTGGACGTTATTAGTTCCTGAATAACTTAATTCTTGAACTTGTTTTATTGAATTCTTATATCATTGTCATCATCCTCATGTTTATATTTTTTTGAAAGTCATCTGTGGCCTATAAAGCATGGATGGACTTGGTATGATTATGACCAGGGATTATTCGGTGTAATCATAACCGTAATGTTACAAATGATGTATAAAAAGTCCTCATTGGCCCGTAGTGCATTGATGGGCAGTTGTTGGCATGATCATGACCATTGATGAATACATAAATATCCTTGGCCCGTAATGCATGGAATTTGTGGTTGTGACCCTAATGAATATCTTTGGCCGTAGTGCAAGGATGATATGGATTATTTATTAAGCTGAGTCTCAGCGATAAAAGTGATGAAAAACTTTTTAAATCATAAAAGATAGTAGATTCTATTCTCTACTTGACTCTTTTAATGGATTGCTTGATCCGCTGCAGTTAAACTTGATGTTGTTATATTTTATCAGTTTAACACTGTTGAAGGCTAACGATAATTTATTCTGCATTATCTTAGTCATAATATTTCTTTCTGGGCTAGTTCAACTCACACTTTCTTTCATTGTTCTCTTCAGGAAATGAGAACATAGTAGGGACTAGTCGGGGAACGGAGTGATGGTCCAAAGGATAGAATTAGTAATCCTCACTATTTTGTGAAATAGTGTGTTAATAATTGTAGTGAGGACTCCTTTTGAGTTTGTATAATCTCTAGTAGATAATATTTGTATTCAAACTCACAGTTTATGTTTTGTCGTATTGTACACGACAATTGTATTAATAAGTTTTATTTGAAGTTATGTACCATGTAAGTGGTGACCCATGATGGGTGACGTATACCTAATTTTGGGGGCGTCACATATTTTGTAAACCATATCATAAGTTTCATAATACGATGACTTGCTATTTCAAAATTTACAGAGTTTGGGTTTTGGCCATATGGCCTTATACGTGGTATTTTATGCATTGATCGTATATTATCCCTAAATTTTATACTTGTATGTTGTTATGCATGTTGATACGAAGAGACCAAAGTTTAAATAAACAGATTCGGTGTTATAAAGAATCTGTAGTGACAATTTTTATGTTTTATTTTCAAAACCTTCAAGAACATCAAGAACAGTGGAAGTAAATGTGTTGATTTTGCAAATTATGTGTTGTAACTTGTTAAAAATCATGCTAGATGGGTTAAGTAATGATTAAATATGTATTACAATGATTGGGTAAGTCTAAATTCGTGTAAAAATAACTAATTGAAAGTTATGGCCATATTCATGTATAATTTTACCGTGATTGATTTTTTGGCCTGTTATGTTCATTTAATCGCAGAATCTATGAACCGCAGAAAATGAGCTCAGTAACCCGCTTAACCAAGCGTTAACAAACTAAATTACCCTTACAACTGGCCAATAATAATAATAATAATAATAATAATAATAATAATAATAATAATAATAAAAATAATAATAATAAATATTTGATAAAAATTATTATTAAAATATTTATAAAATAAATTAAATATTTTAATTGAGATATTTATGGAATAAAATAAATATTTGATGAAAATTATTATTAAAATATTTATAAAATAAATTAAATATTTTAATTGAGATATTTATGGAATAAAATAAATATTCGATGAAAATTATTATTAAAATATTTATAAAATAAAGTAAATATTTTAATTGAGATATTTATTGAATAAAATAAATATTCGATGGAAATTATTATGAAATAATTTATTCGATTGTAATAATAGTAAAAGAATGAAAATATTCTAATTTAATTAAGTAATTAAATTAGAAGGGTAATGATTTGTTAAATAAAGTGGAGTTTATATTAAATAATTAAGTGAAAATGTAACTAATGAATGTCATGAATACATATGGTATGTGTGTAGGATTTGTGGTGAACGAAAGTAGTAATCGTTTAGCCTACGCACGAGCTAAGTTTCCTAACCCTACTTGTCATTATTGTTCAAGTTTATTATTTACCTCGAGTAAATTATTATTATTATTATTCAAGTTCAAATGTTATATTAAAGATTGATTATCTTTTCAAAGCATGATTCAGTTATACAATAATTGTCCTATTGTATACTTCTTGAGATTATTATTCAATTTAAATATCATTATTGTTGAATCTTGTTAGACTAGTGAACCTTATTGATTCGACTAGTCCATAGTTGATGAACGTTCTAAATTTCAGAACCCTTATTGAATTATCCAAACCAAACTTCCTTTGGTGCGGACTCGAATGTCAAACTGAGATGAACAACCCTGCAAAGGGATTTACTTATGCGTTAGCGTTAAGATATTGTGCATGAAGATGGTATTAAAATTTGATCCCCTAAGTACGAGTAAAAAGGTCCATAGTCTTATGGCTGTTAAAGGTTTCAAGTATAACCCTTGATAACCTAGGACATAGTTCAAGGTCTTATGACCCTTAGAATTCTTTTGATTCTTGTTATTCATTCTTGATTCAAAAGTTGAGCTTTTATTCAGATGTCTTTGATTTACTCGCATGTTATTATACTTGTATTTCATTATTATACTTGTGGGCAATAATGCTCACTCTTGCTTAATAATAACATTGCAGTTAAGAACGAAAGAACTTATGAACCTTCCACTAGTAAAGGCAAGGGCAAAGTTAGCAAGTGATGAAGACTTGTTGTTTATTTGATGATGTATTTTATTTAAGACTTGATTTAATGATGTTGTTAAGACTTATTTGTTTATGATTCCGCACAGATGTTTAAGGTTAGTTTAACCTGGGATTGTACTATTATTATTCAAGTGTTGTAACCCTTAAAGGGAAGATTTTTATTCTATCTATTGCATGGCTTGCATTTATTATGGGTAGATAGATAGATGATATTTGTACAGTGAACACCAAATTCCGTGGAATTGAAGTACCTAGATTTGGGGGTGTCACATAATTAAGTATGCATATGAATATATCGTACCCTTCATCTCAATCTAATTGTGTATTAGATTCAGTTACTATTCGTTCCGGTTTATCATTATTCTTGTATTTATATTTAACTAGATTATCTCAACCTTTATACAACATTCTTAAGGTTTAACAAAGTTTAACATTATTACATTTCATTCCTTGAGTTGTGTTTACTTTTAAATTAATTAACTTTCTTTTCTTTGTACTTAGAAACGTTCGTCACCATCCTTGTTCTGAGACTGGCGCTGCGGCGCGAGTCCTTACTTAGTGGGCCGCACTGCGGTGCCACACTTCAGAGAATTTTCATATTGTACATGGCGCTGCGGTGCCACTAATTATACTATAGTTCGTGACTGGCGAACTCTTGCGAGGTGTCTTTGACAAGACGGTGTTATGTCATGGCGTGTGATTGGGCTTGTTTGGGGTTGCCATGGCCAACTCTGTGCACCAGAAAAAAAATTCTGTCTTTGAATTTTGTGAACTTCCCGGAAGCATAACTTCTTCGTTATAAGTCCGAATTGGCTCGTTCAAAAGCCTACGGTCCACAAATTATGTAATCTACGCATTCATGCAAGAATTTTATCTATTTGACTTTGTTTGCTAAAAATTCACCTATTAGTTCATTTTTAACGAAAACGATTAACGTTCGTGAACGTTCAACTCTCGTTTCTTCGTTATAAGTCGGAATCCGGTCATTTTCGAGTCTGCAACTCTTAAATGCCAAATATGACTTGTCTCCATTGGAAAACAATGGTTTCGAGTTCAAACACAAAATTTGACTTCTATTCCGAGAATTTTACGAATTCGACGATTATCGTCCAATCGTTCAAATTCTGGAAATTCTTCATTCTTATGATTTGTTCAACATTATAAATGACTTCCATTCGTCATGTGAACATCTCAATATATTATTTACCACCACTTACATTCATTAATGGATTTTAGACTTATTTTTTCATGAGCTTATAAATTGTCAAATTATAAACTACTTAAGATTTCATTGTTCATGACTTTTGATAATTAAAGTCTCTTTAATCATCATACCTTATATATTCTTAACATATAAATTTACTTATGTATTTATGATACATAAGTTCATACAAGTTCCTTTTCAATTCTCTTAATAAATTCATTACAAGTTCATAATTTTCATACTAACATTCAAGGTTAACTTATAATAAGTTTATAACTTTTATAAGTTCAAATGACTTTTTGCCAACTTACGTGGCTTAAGTTCATGACTTACACATTCTTCTTTCTTCTTATCATTCATGTTTCTTAATCCATCATTTCTTATCAACCTATCATGGTAGAGATAGAAGATAATTTAGAGAAGAAGTCTTACTTTTGAATTTTTGTGTAAGGTAGCTTTCTTCTTCTTCTTCTTACAAATGAAAGTGACTTATTTGTAGCTTATTCTTTCTAACACTTAAGCACTTTGAAATGTTAGATTGTTTGAACAATTAATAAATGGCTTATAAGCCTCCTATATTTATAGAAGTTGCAAAGCTAGGGTAGTTTAGTCATTAAATCTCCCCACCTCCTTTAAGCCACCTCCTTACTATTCATTATTTTCTAATCACAACACTTATCCTATGCTAGGCCATTACTTCAAAGTCTTGGTAAATACTTCTAACGCTTGATCACCACACATTTAATTTGATTACCAAGTTAAACCATATTAACATGGTTTGCCCCATGGGTCAATTAATTCATTTGACTCTAGCTTAGGCTTGGACCAACTTAATATTTAGGCTTTGCATTAATAAACATTAACTTGTTTATTAACCAATAATTGGTCCTTAACATTTAATTTACTTGGACTTTAATATAATTGTTAACCAATCTTCCAAGTCCATTACTTAATATATATACATATAGTTTATGTATCATTTTCGCATTCTAATTCATATAGAAAATATAAACGATATTTCATTCTTCATAACCACTCGTATAATACTTTCAGATATACTCGCTTTTCATTACCCTTGTACAATACTTAAGTATTATACAATTATTATTTATTCATTACTACTACTTTTACTTAAAATTTATAAATTAAGTCCATGTTTAATTATTACATTTTCCATAATTAGATTTTTATTACATAATCCATCTTACCTTGTCATTCTATCATTACATATTTCTCGAAAATTCAAAAAGAAATCCCGAGCAAATATCGATGAATAGTGTTTTTCAGAAAATTCCTCAGAAATCTTTTATTTTCGTCTTGGAAATTCAAACACTTTAATTCATTCACGTAGCTCAAATACTATGACATTCTAACATCAATAGGTCATACAATGACAACCATCTTGATAACACATAGAATAGAATTTTATTATTATTTAACTTAATAAAATCATTTTACAATAAGATCCGAATTTCTCGGTCGTTACATTCTTCCCCCCTTATAAAGATTCTGTCCCCAGAATCTCGTCTTACCTCAATCAAATAGATGAGGAAAATTTTTCTTCATCTTTTCTTCTAGTTCCCACGTTGCTTCTTCAGCATCGTGGTTCTTCCATAATACCTTTACTGATGGTATTGCCTTGTTCCTCAGAACTTGTTCCTTTCTATCAATGATCTGCATTGGCGATTCTTCATATGTTAAGTCTTTCTCAATATGAATCGGCTCATACTCGATTACATGTTTATAGTCCGGCTTATATAGACGTAATACATATATGTGAAATACGTTATGTATTCGTTCTAGGTCTGGAGGTAATGCTATCACATAAGCTACCTCTTCCACCCGTTTTAATACTTCAAAAGGTCCTATAAACCTTGGACTTAATTTTCCTTTCTTTCCCAATTGTATCTTTCCTTTCAAGGGAGATACCTTTAGAAACACATACGAGCCCACCTCAAACTCTCGACTTAGTCTATGCGAGTCCGCATACTTCTTCTGTCTGTCTTGAGCTGTGACGAGATGCATCCGAATTAACTTTACCACATCCGCTGTCTGCTGCACCAATTTTGGTCCTAGCATCGGGCGTTCTCCCACCTCATCCCAACACAATGGTGTTCTGCACTTTTTTCCATAAAGAGCTTCATAAGGCGGCATACCTATGCTTGTATGATAACTATTGTTATACGTAAATTCTACCAGTGGTAGGTGATCATCCCAACTACCCTTGAAATCCATGACGCAAGACCTCAACATATCTTCGAACGTCTGAATTGTTCTCTCAATCTGCCCATCAGTCTGTGGATGATAAGTTGTGCTTAACTTCAGCTGTGTTCACAACTGTTCTTGCAAACTCCTCCAAAAATTCGATGTGAATCGTGGATTAGGATCTGACACAATCGATACTGGTACTCCATGTCTGGAAATGATTTCCTTAACATAAGGTTTAGCTAACTGGTCTAAGTTATACTTGACCCTAATTGGCAAAAAGTGAGCCGACTTCGTCAACCGGTCCACTATTACCCAAATCGAATCGTACCCTTTTTTCGTCGTTGGAAGTCCCACCACGAAGTCCATCGTGATATGCTCCCACTTCCATTCGGAATCTCCAATGACCGTAATAAGCCATCGGTCGTTGATGTTCTACTTAACCTTTTGACAAGTTAAGCACCTACTCACATACTCTGTTATTTCTCTCTTCTTGTTTGGCTACCAAAAACTCTGTCGAAGGTCTTGATACATCTTAGTGCTACTAGGATGTATCGAGTACCTCGAACTATGAGCTTCTTGTAACACTTGCTCCTTTAATTCTGTTTCATTCAGAACCCAAATTCTTCCTTCAAATCTTAATAATCCCTTATTATCAAGACTATACTTAGCTTCCTTCTCGGATAACCGCTTCTGCGTTTGGTTACTGTAACGCCCGAGAAAATCGGATTTTTATGACAATTAAATTTTTATTTCATTATATGGATTAAATGAATTTAATTGATTTCTTTATGAGTAAGCTATGTGAAGGTCGTTCTATGACCTAGAATGTGCTAACGTGGTTAGTATTCTGGCTACGTGTTAGAAATAGTTGTTTAGAATTTCCAAGACGATAATAATTGTTTTCCGAGAAATTTCCGTAAAAACACTATTCATCCGTTTCTGTTCGGGGAATTATTTTGAAATTTCGGGAAACGCGTAATGATAGAATATCGTGATGAGTTGGAATATTCGATAATATTTCATTTATGGAAAACGTAGTTTTCGCCTGCGAACTTAAAACCTAAGGGTTGAGTATATTGATTTCCGAGGAGGAAATAATATGCGTAGAAGGAATGTCGTTAGGGTTAAGGCGAGTGTTATGCCTTTGGTGATACTATTTATTATCTATGTATAATACGTTGAGTAAATACGAAGTACAATACGATTATTGTACGAGTAGTATACGGAGATAATACGTAAATTGTACGTATGTGATACGATTCGTATTATAGAATTAATTTAAGACTTAATGACTAATTCATTTGAGTTGGATTATTAATTAATCCAATCATTTGGATGACCAAGGCCCAATGTTAATTTAGTTAAGCCCAATTCATTAAAACCGAACCGTGGGTCGAACCGGTGGGTCACCGAATAGGTAAAACACATGGGGCAACCCATGGGATGTCACAAAAAGGAGGTGGGCCGGCCACCTTGGTGTGGAAGCCAAGCATAAAGCTTGGTCACTAAGTGTTTTACTTGGTGACCACACATGAATAGTAAGGAGGTGGTGTTTATTGTCCAAATTGCCCTCCATTCTAGTTTTCTATAAATAAGAAGCTAGGTTGTTTCATTTGAGAGTTTTCAAATTTGCCAACCTAGATAATTTGAGAGAGAAAGAAAGCTACACTTGCAAAACATACACTTGGAAGCTTTAACTTCTATTTTTCCAAAAGATTTCCTAAGAGTTCTTGAGGTAATACTTATTGTTTCTCATCTCCATCTCTTTTAGATTTTCTTTCATTTTAGAGAATCATGAAGGGGTGGTATATGTCATGAGGGAGGTTTTGAAGATGACTTACCATAGATTCAATCTCTATAAGTCATGAGATTATAAAAATAATAAGGTTTAATATAGTTTTGAACCATGGAAATATTGATAGTTGAGATCGATTGTTGATAAACAATTGAGCTCCATCAATACGTTAGTATATGCATCTTGTTTGGTTAGGATGTAGATATGAAATCCATGGAGTATTCCATGTGATTTGGCTTAGAGAACATTATTAACGAAGTTATGGCGAATTTTACGGAAATAGACGTTAAACGTCAAAAACGTAGAAATTCCGGAATGGTAGTCGAAAGTTGCCGTGAGACTTGAAAACATTAGTTTTCAATGTCAACAAGTGAGATAGGGTAATTAAGAGTTGTGGGTTCGAGAATCATCGGATTCTGACTTAGAACGAAGAAAACGAGCATTGAATGCTCATTAACGTTTACAAACATATATAAAATGAACTTAATAGTGAATTATGAGTTAACGGATTCGAAAGTGTTGAATTCTTATATGAACACGTAAAGGATGGAATTCCTGACTTGTAGGAATTCGAATAGGTCAATTCGGATATAAAACGAACAAATTAGGAAGCCGAGAGTTTCGTTAGAAAACCAAAACTGGTTTGGCCAACTGGTGCACTGAGACTGGGGGCACATAAATATTAAAACCAAAGACAAAGTGGTGGCACCGTAGCTAAGCTTAAACCCCTACCAGACCTTAACTTCAGCAATAGCCACTAATATACAAGGGATGCAGCTAGAGTTGGGACCACCGGAGGTTTTGGTAAAGCCAGAACAACTTAACGCGGAGACGTGGTTAAAGCAGATCACCAAGATATTTGATGTCTTGGGATGCTCCGAGAAGAAAAAGGTTCCCTTTGCCACCTTTATGTTGCGTGAAGAGGCAGATCCTTTGGTGGGAATCAGAAACGCATCCAACCCGACGACTCAAGATGTCTTGGGAGAAGTTCCAAGAGTCATTCAATGACAAGTACTTCCCAAAGCATTCGTCACATGAAGGAGGTGGAATTTATCAAGTTAGAGCAAAACAACATGACCGTGTCGCAGTACGAAGCCAAGTTTGCCGAGTTGTCCCAATTTGCGTCCCACTTGGTTGATAATGAAGAGAGAATGACGTGGATGTTTTTAAGAGGTTTGAAGTCGGAGATACGTCAATATCTTATTTCTCATAAACTGTGTTTGTATTCAGATATTGTCAATAGGGCTCAGTTAGTGGAGCGCGATAATGAGTCAACGCAACCAAAAGAGAGCAGCCGGAAAAATGATAATACCAATGATAACAGTCATCAAAGTGGTGACAATAAGCATGGAGGGAATCAACATGCCAGAAATGGTAACCACTTCGGTGGTAATCATGGTCAAAACAATAAGAATGAACATTTCAAGAAGAGGAGATTCAACAATGATGGAAAGACGTCAGCACCAGCACCCGTTGTTAAGGAAGGAGAACGACCACCTATCATATGCTTCAAATGCGGAGGGGAGGGACACATCAGTCCAAACTGCACGATGCCGTCCAAAGCATGCTATAATTATGGAAGAGAAGGTCACTTAGCCCGATTTTGTCATTCACCGAAGACAAGTTCAGCTAGGATGGAGGCACCAAAGAATGTCCGCAAGCAAAGCCAAAGAGAGTTTAAGAGAGAGCATTTTTTTTTGTGACGAAGAACTCGAATAAAATTATCACGGGTATGTTAGTCATAAACTCTTCTTGAAGTCTATACCGTGTTAGATATACGGTTCTACTCACTCTTTTATTGCACCTAGTTGTGTTCACTGTTTGAAGTTAACTCCGGAGAAGTTAGACTTTGATATATCTGTTTAAACTCAGTTGGGAGAAACCTTCGTTACCTCCACTATTTCTAAATCTTGTTCAAATCAACACTTTCACGTTACCTGTCGATCGTATCTCTTTGAAAATACTTTCCTTTGATGTAATTTTTGGAAATGATTGGTTAACTACTCATCATGCTTTTCGTAAGGTTGTTAGCTTTCATACTCCTAACCAACCTGTTATGTGAATTCAAAGCAACCAAACCACTAAAGTCAATCATTGTTGTATCAAGCCATAAATAAAGAGCCCCGATCCTTTCGTTGTTGACTTTTTTGTGTGGAATGCACCGAAGCCAGACTTTCTGTAGGCAACGTCGTGAATGACGGTGACAAGTTGATAGGTATCAATGTGACGTGTTATCCAAGTCTTAGATGAGAGTCACAGTTTTTAATGATATTTCTATTGTTAATAAATTTCCTGACGTATTCTTGATGACTTCTTAGCCTACCCCTAGAGCGTGAAATCGAATTTTGTATTAACCCTAGTACAAAACTCATTTCTAAAACCCTCAAATATTTTCTTCACCTAAAACGAACGTGTAATGTGCCAAAGACGTTGGCTCGAGCTGTTGAAGATTACGATCGTACCATTCAATATCATCGTGGGAAAAATGAACGTGGTAGCTGACGCGTTGAATAGAAGATCGTATGAGTTTACGAGTGTGATGTTGTTAACACAAAGACTCATTTCGTATAATTAACAAATGATGGAGATAGAGTTAAAGACTCTAGGGACCCACGTGAAGATAACGAATATACGATTAGGATAGACTTGAATCGATAAAGTTAAAGCTGCTCAAGCTATATACTCAGAGCTGATGAATGTGAAGAAGAAGGTTCAAGAGGGCGTTATTCTAGAAGCAAGAATCGATGAAGAGAGGAAATCTCAACCCTCGATTTTATTGGCCCATTTGAAATCCTTGATCGAATAGGTACTGTGGCTTATAGACTTGTTTTATCGCCAAGTATGTCGCGTGTTCATAACGTTTTTAACGTATCGATGTTACGTAAATATGTGGACGACCCGAACCACATTATTAATTTAGAACCGGACAAGATAGCAGAAGATTAAACGTATGAGGAGATACGTGTTAAAATCTTGGATAAGAAGGATCATATTCAACACTCAAAGGTTATACCTCAAGAATTAGAATCGAAATGAAGTCAAGGTATCCTCACCTCTTCTAAGATACCAGTATCGCAGACGTAAATTTCGAGGCGTAAATTTCATAAGGAGGGGAGATTGTGAGACCCTCGTGATTTTATAAATAAAGATTTAATTTTCTCAAAATAATTTTTTTTATATTATGGTGTTGATTTGATGTAATGTTATAGTTGTGGGTAATATTTACAAATTTTGCAAAGTAAGCAAGTGGTTGTATAATATTCGATTGGTGGGAATATTCTTTTGTCTGGGAATATCCGCATGCGACTAAGATAATCATTAGTGGACCCCACAATGTAATTATCATTTCGGATAGAGAAAACGAAAAAAAAAATTATAAAAATAACGGCGGAAGTTTTAGCGTTAACTATTGAAACACTAGGTGTTAAAAGTACAGTAATACGCGTGGTTGAACAGTAGCACACGGTATTGATTATTGATGCTTACGTGGGAAGTCACTCAGTTATACTCAATTATTGCTACAGTAATTGCTGCATCATTTCTCTCATATTATTGATTCAATTATTATTATAGTATCATCTGCATAATATGATTTATTATTCAATCGGGTATTCGGGACACTTTTCGTGTTAGAGTACTATTTACAAGTTACTATTCATGAGTTACTATTCACGAGTTACTATTCACGAGTTACTATTAACCCGGTTACTATTCACTCTAGTATTGTGCATTCAGGTATTTGGGTACAATATTATTCCATGAGGAGATGTGCTAAATTTTTAGACTGTTGGTTGAAGATATAATAGTAAGTCAATATGGACCGCTGGTGGAGTTATAATAGTAAATCAATATGGATCGCTGGTTTAAAGCTTTAATATTAAATCAGTATGGACCGTTGTTTTAAGTTTTAATAGTAAACCAATATGGACCGTCCGTTTAATAGTAAATCAATCTGGACCGTTCATGAATTAGTTACTATTTATTCCATTTTCCTATACATAGAAGCTCATTCCTTCATTATTTCTTATGAATTCACTGAAACTCTAGAGAGAGAATTACAAGAGAACCTATAGAAAAGTATTCTGCTACTTCCTACTCTTATATTCAGCTTTTTTTACTGAAGAGATGTTATTTGTTGTACTCATGAAAGAGAACTTCGTTATTCCATTATTTATTATTCATTGGAATAACTCAGATACGCTGGCTACCCTATACATGGTGACATTCTTCTAATATTCCATTATTTATTATTCGTCGAATATCCCGCCTCTGTCACGTTACGCAGGACCTGTTTCCATTATTTATTATCCCGTTAATATCCCGTCATGCGTTCTACACGCCGGACCGGTTCCATTATTTATTATTCTATCGGAATATCCTGCTCATGCTTTTTCACGGACTGGTTCCATCCTTTATTATTCTGTTGGAATAACCACCGTATGGGTATTCTATCGCATGCATGGTAATTTCTTTTGTTATTCCATTCTTTATTATACTCAGTTGGTTAAAACTTTGACTTCTATACCCATGAAATTAGTGGAATATATTTGATATTTATGCTTCATCCAGTATCTTTTCATGGAAATATTCTTCTGAGCATTCTTGAATTTTACTCTACAAAGCAGTATCATGTTGACAATTTGAACTTTATCAGTTCCTGGATAAATTAATTCTTGAACTTGTTTTATTGAATTGTTATATCATTGTCATCATCCTCATGTTTATATTATGTTGAAAGCCATCCGTATTCAGTGGTGCATAGATGGACTTGGTATGATTATGACTCAGGATTATTCAAGTATAATAATAACCGTAATGTTACAAATGATGTGGAAAAAGTCCTCATTGGTCTGTAGCATTGATGGATGGAGTTTTTGGTATGATTATGGCTATGGATTCTCTTGGCCGTAGTGCAAAGATGAATTATTTTATGGCATGATCAGGACCGTTGATGAAAACATGATTATCTTAAGCCGTAGTGCATGGATAATTCGTGGTCGTGATACTAAAGAATATCCTTGGCCGTAGTGCATGGGTGATTCGATGATGTGGATTATTTATTGTCGAGTCCCAAATGATAAAAGTGATGAAAACCTTTTAAATCATAGAAGATAGTAGATTTTATTCCCTACTTGACTCTTCTAATGGATTGCTTGTTCCGCTGCAGTTAAACTTGATAGTTGCTATATTTTATCAGTTTAACACTGTTGAAGGCTAACGATAAATTATTTTGCATTATCTTAGTCATAAAATTTCTTACTAGGCTAGTTGAGCTCACCCTTTCTTTTCACTGTTCTCTTCAGGAAATAAGAATGTAGCTTGGACTAGTCGAGAAACAGAGTGATGGTCCTAGATGGTGCATTAGTAGTCCTCACTATTCTGTGAAATAATGTGATAATAATTTTAATGGGGACTCCTTTTGAGTTTGTATAATCTCTAGTAGACAATATTAGTATTCAAACACACAGTTTATGTTTTGTCGTATTGTACACGACAGTTGTATTTTTAAGTTGTATTTGAATTCTGTACCATATATCTGGCGACTCAAGATGGGTGATGTATACCTAATTTTGGGGGCGTCACATTAACGTTATCCTATGCCAAGTTATCGGTACGGACGTGAAGGTAAGGTTTGTCTATGAACAAACAAAAGTATTTTTCATCGATTATTCGATGGGCACACGAGTTTGCCCAAAATATTAAACGTAAATACGTTTAATGAATGTAGTGTTGATCAATATATAGTACTATAGGCTGATCACCTAGAAGTGCTCGTAAGTTATACGGATGAATGACCTTAGTGCTATGGACTCCTTTTCGAGTATGAAAACTGAAATTTACTGTTCATGGTCTATCGACTGGTTCAGAATTCCTAATCTATTCTATACTTTGGGAATTGATGTTATGAACTGTTAAAGTATTATTGATTCTGAATACTTCATAACTATTGTTCAGTTATGTTGGAATTGTGGTATAATTCATGAATGTGGTATTCCTGTTATCCTTGATTAAACTTGCTGAGCTGTCATGCTCACTTCTTGCTTGAATTATATAACTGCAGTTAAAGATGAACGTACTGTGAATGCCAAGAATGATAAGGGCAAAGCTAAGATGGAAGCTTAGGCATTGTGTAATAGTATAGTATGTTTATATGTATTATACATTATGAACAATGAACGATGTAACCGGTTTATGAACCTGGGAAGGATTATACTTTGATTGTAATAAGAAGATAGTAATTACTTTCATTTTGTTGTATTTAGATGGAATGATTGTATGGATGTTAGTACAGTGGAGCACCATCTGTCGGGTTGGAAGATACCCGAATTTGGGGGCGTCACAGGTTGGTATCAAAGCCTTAGGTTATAAAACTTAAGGGGGGAAAACCTTAGGCTAATAACCTTGTAAGGAAGGTAAAGTCCGAGGAATGAAATTCAAGTCCATTGAATTAAGAAGATATTGAGATAACTCAATATCGAAAGAATTAAAAGATGAAAATTAATCTTAAAGATATTAAATGTGAATTGTGCTTATATTATTGTGTATTATGTACTAATCAACGTGTTATGTATTTGTAGATGTCAACCGATAGTTTGATGTTTAGAAATGTGGAAATGATAAGTGAGGACTCAGTTAACCAAGTGGAGATTGTACCAATGCCAGTGGCAGAGGTACCGATAGTTGTACTAGAAGACTCAGACATTGAGGAGTACATCTCTGAGGAGGAATACTCTGAGGAGACTATGGGATTAGCATCATACCTTAACGAGATGCTAGATGTGTTGGAGGAAATGGAGGTGACATCGATTAACACGGTGTTACCTACTCAGGAGCCAGCATCTCTGGATGCAACTAGAGCATTGTATCTGGTAGTGTTGGATAGGAATGTGTATTTTCATACTCAGGTAGAGGCACAGATTGAGGAAATAACTGCCTTATATGAGGCGAAAGAATCTGCAAAGGCAAACTTTGAGTCAGAGCACGATGAAAAAGTGCTTATGACTGATAAAGCTCATAACTATAAAGATGAGGTCCTTGAGCTACAAAAGAAACAGGTTGAGAAATACCAACAAATAACTAGGATGTCATACATCCTTGAATGCACTCACGAGGATTTCAAGCTGAAAATTGCTTGTTATTTTATTGAGTCCGGGCAGACTCGACATACCATAAGACGAGATATAGTGTCGATTCTGGCAAATCAAAAATATGAGAATGTTGTTCAATAGTGTTAGTAGATCATTAGATCTTTTTGTATATAAGTAGTGACTTAAAACCCTATTTTGTATAACTAAGGGTAGTCTTTTTGTAAATCCCAACTTTTGTTGAAGGCAATCGCGGGATAGTATGTAATAGCTTTTGGCTAAGGGAACATCATGTAAATAGTTTTGACTATGAAAGCATATTTATATAATGAAGTTTTTATTTAACATGCTTGTTGTGGTATGAATGGTTGTTGTTAATTTAAAATGATAATCGAGTAGTTAAATAGATAATAACGAAGCTTTATTTATTTAATCAGAATTATGCCGCTGAGAAGGAGACAACGGAACCAAGAGGCCTAGTCTCATAATTAAAATTAGGGGGGTCCTAACAACCCTATGCAAGAGTTCATTAATTTATTAACGGTTGCATTTAACCAAGTGGGGGGGTGGGATTCTTGTAGCTCCTGGGGTAGCAAGAACAACTACCTTTAAGGACTTTAAAAGTGTGGGTCCTCCCGAGTTCCGAGGAACGATGGATCCACTAGAAGCCCAGACATGGATTAGAGAGATTGAAAAGGCGTTTGTGATAACAAATGTAGGTGGTGATAAAAGACTTCTTTTGCGACTTACATGATGAAGGGGGAAGCCAACTACTGGTGGGAAGCTCACCAGGGTGGGGCTAGGACAGAGGCTGTTACGTGGGAACAATTTAAGAAGGTTTTCTTTGAGAACTACTTCCCTACTAGCATGCAGGGTAGGATGGAAATTAAGTTCTTAGAACTTAAGTAGGGGGATATGATAGTTCCCCAGTATGACGCCAAGTTTAACAAATTGGCGAGATTTATTCCACATCAGGTGGATACAAAGGAAAGGAAGGAGCGCAGATTTGAGCAGGGCTTAAAACCCGGGCTCTACAGTAGGATATCAGTTTTCCAGAGTGCTTCCTACGAGACCATTCTAGAGAAGGCAATAATAGCTGAAGGTGGTGGTGAGGCTTTGTCTCAGTACCACAAAGAGCGGAAGATTAAGAGTAAGATAGAAGGAGGTAATAAGGTTGAAGTTGCCAGCAGAAGCGGCAACTTGCCAAAGAGGAAGAGTTTTAATCCTGGGAATACCGGGATAAAGCAGGGAGATCCCAAAAAGAGAACAGAAGCATCTAAGACATGCAGAAAATCTCACATGGGAGTCTGTTTAAAGGGGAAAGCAGTATGCTACAACTGTGGGCAAGAGGGGCATTTGTCACCCAACTGTCCTAACCCTAAGAAAAACCAAGGGTGTTTTGTCTGTAGGTCAATGGACCACATGGCAAGAAATTACCCGAAGAAGGGTTTAGAGGGGAATAAGAGTTCTGGTAGTGGTAAATTAGCCATTACTGGACCAACACCATCAGTGGGTAGACCCTCAGCTCGTATGTTTAATATGATTGTTCAAGATGCGGTTGCATCAACAGATGTGGTAGCAGGTATCATTCCGGTCAATGAGATAAATGCTTATGTGCTATTTGACTCAGGTGCTACTTGTTCTTTTATAGCATATGAATTTGCTAAGCGATTAGGTTTAATCCTTGAAAAGTTAGCAAACGAAGAGATAATCCCCATTGAACATATTCATAAGAATTGTTGCGTGGAAATTAGAGGGAATAAGTTATCGGTAGATTTTGTACCGATAAGGCTAAAAGAATTCGACATAATTCTTGGTATGGATTGGTTGGTGAACCATGAGGCGATTATAGATTGCCATAGGAAAAGTGTAAACCTTTGGCTTTCAACGAAAACCAAGGTAGTGTTCTTCGGTAGTAATTCACCGAGACGCTCTTGTTGTCTGTCTATGACACAAGCTAGGAAGATGTTGAGAAAAGGGTGTGTAGGTTATCTATGCCATGTGGTGGATACCCAAAGAGTGGGAACATCCTTGGATCAGATACATTGTTGTGCGAGAGTTTGTGGATGTATTTTAGGAGGATTCTGCATTATTCCCGGACGAGGAGGTGGAGTTTGTAATTGATCCATTGCAAGGGGCGGCACTAGTTTCAAGGGCACCATATCGAATGGCGCCAGTCGAAATGAAGGAGTTAATGGTTCAATTACAAGAACTATTAGACAGGAAGTACATTCAACCAAGTGTGTCTCCTTGGGGAGCACCAGTGTTGTTTGTAAAGAAGAAGGATGGGTCGTTAAGACTTTGTATCGACTATCGAGAGTTGAACAAGTTAACGATTAAGAATAGATACCCTTTGCCCAGGATCGATGATCTATTTGATCAGTTAAAAGGGGAAAAGTAATTTTCTAAAATAGACTTGTGCACGGGGTGTCATCAGTTAAAGGTGAGGAAGGATGATGTACCTAAGACGACATTCAGAACTCGTTATGGTCATTACGAGTTTCTTGTAATGTCGTTTGGGTTGACTAATGCGTCAGCCGCATTTATGGATATGATGAACAGAGTGTTCAAACAATATTTGGACAAGTTTGTCGTAGTGTTCATTGATGATATTCTAGTCTATTCAAAGACGCAAGAAGATCATTCGGAACATTTAAGAATAGTGTTGGAGACACTACGGAAGGAGAAGTTGTATGCGAAATTCACAAAGTATCAATTTTGGCTTGAGAAGGTGCAGTTTCTAGGGCATGTTATTGATAAGGATGACATTTCCGTAGATCCGACAAAAGTAGAAGCAGTTAACGAATGGGAGCAACCGTAGACGCCAACTGAGGTTTAGAGTTCTCTAGGGTTAGCGGGATACTATAAAAGGTTCATTCCGGACTTTTCTAAATTAGCTACTCCGTTAACAAATCTGGCAAGAAAGTCGGCAAAGTATGTATGGACTGAAACATGTGAGAACAGTTTTCAAGAGTTGAAGAAGAGGTTAAGTGAGGCACCGGTATTGTCCTTACCAGATGATACAGGGAATTTTGTAGTGTATAGCGATGCTTCGCATAAAGGACTGGGTTGCGTGCTCATGCAGCATGGCAAGGTCATTGCGTATGCGTCACGTAAATTGAAGGATTATAAGAAGGTCTATCCTACTCATGACTTGGAATTGTCAACTGTAGTTTTTGCCCTAAAGATATGGAGACATTATCTTTATGGTGATAAATGTGAGATATACACGGACCACAAAAGTCTGAAATATATCTTCACACAGAAGGAGTTGAACATGAGACAGAGAAGGTGGTTAGAGTTAATAAAAGATTATGAAGATTATGATTGTGATATTTAATATCATTCGGGTAAATCAAATGTAGTAGCCGATGCGCTAAGTAGGAAGGGTAGAGAGAAATTATCAATGTTAACAACTCAAAATGAGTTGGTAACAGCGATGGCAAAAATGGAGCTAGAAGTTAAGTTACCGGAGGAAGCAGTAGAGATGTTATTTTCCATGGAAACCCAACCTACCATAGTGGAGCGGGTTAGGGGAGTACAATTGAGCAATGAGGAGTGCAAGCAGATGCAGAAAAGAATAGAAGACGAAGAAAAGACTGAGTATAACCTAGATAAGGAGGGATTACTTCGTTTTGAGGGAAGAATTTGGGTTCCTAATGATCCCGAATGAAAAGAAGAAATTATGATGGAGGCCCATAGTTCGAGGTACTCGATACATCTCGGTAGTATGAAGATGTATCAAAACCTTCGTCAGAACTTTTGGTGGCCGAATATGAAGAGGGAGATAGCAGAATATGTTAGTAGGTGCATAACTTGTAAGAAAGTTAAGGCTAAACATTAAAGACCGAGTGGGTTGTTACAACCGCTAGAAATTCTATAATGGAAGCGGGAGCACATCACGATGGACTTTGTGGTGGGACTTCCAACAACCAGAAAAGGATACGATGTTATTTGGGTGATAGTGGATCGATTAACGAAATTGGCTCATTTTCTACCAATAGGAGTTAGGTATAACCTAGATCAGTTAGCTAAGCTGTATGTTAAGGAAATTATTTTTAGACATGGAGTACCTATTTTGATCGTGTCAGATCATGATCCACGATTCACATCGAACTTTTGGAGAAGTTTGCAAGAGCAAATGGGAACGCAGTTAAGATTGAGTACGACGTATCATCCTCAGACGGATGGTCAGAGTGAACGAATAATTCAAACCCTTGAAGATATGTTAAGATCTTGCATTATGGATTTCAAAGGGAGTTGGGATGAATTTCTACCGTTGGTGGAATTTTCGTACAACAATAGTTTTCACGCTAGTATAGGCATGCCGCCTTACGAAGCGTTGTATAGGAGGAAGTGCTGAACTCCATTGTGTTGGGATGAGGTGGGTGAACGTCGGATGTTGGGACTTGAGATGGTTCAGTGGGGCACCGGACATGGTAGAGTTGTCGTACTTTCGATTAGTTACGACTCAAGACCCAAGAAAGGAAGTATGCAGATCCTCACAAAGAGAATAGAGAATTCGATGTAGGATCTTTTGTTTTTCTAAAAGTATCGCCTTGGAAAGGGAAGATATATTTTGGAAAGAAAGGGAAGTTAAGTCCAAGGTTTGTAGGACCTTTTGAAATTTTAAAAAGGATAGGGGAGGTAGCGTATGTAGTAGCCTTACCTCCAGAGATGGAACACATTCATAATGTGTTTCATATGTTAGTGTTGCGTCCTTATAAACCGGACTATAAACACGTGATAGAATATGAATCTATTCAGATAGGACTTGTCCTATGAGGAACTTCCAATTCAAATTATTGATAGGAAGGAATAAGTTTTAAGAAATAAGGTAATACCTTCAGTGAAGGTGTTATGGAGAAACCACAATGCTGAAAAAGCAACGTGGGAGCTCGAAAGTAAAATGAAGGAAGATTTTCCTCATTTGTTTATGTAATTATAAGCTAAGATTCTGGGAACAGAATCCTTATAAGGGGGAGAGAATGTAACGCCCGAGAAAATCGGATTTTTATGATAATTAAATTTTTATTTGATTATGTGGAATAAATGAATTTAATTGATTTCTTTGTGAGTAAGCTATGTGAAGGTCGTTCTATGACCTACAATGTGCTAATGTGGTTAGTATTCTGGCTACGTGTTAGAAATAGTTGTTTGGAATTTCCAAGACGATAATAATTGTTTTCCGAGAAATTTTCGTAAAAAAATTATTCATCCATTTCTGTTCGGGGAATTATTTTGAAATTCTGGAAAACGCATAATGATAGAATATCATGATGAGTTGGAATATCTAATAATATTTCATTTATGAAAAACGCAATTTTTGCCTGCGAACTTAAAACCTAAGGGTTGAGTATATTGATTTTCGAGGAGGAAATAATATGCGTAGAAGGAATGGCGTTAGGGTTAAGGCGAGTGTTATGCCTTTGGTGATACTATTTATTATCTATGTATAATACGTTGAGTAAATACGAAGTACAATACGATTATTATACGAGTAGTATACGGAGATAATACGTAAATTATACGTATGTGATACGATTCATTTTATAGAATTAAGTTAAGACTTAATTACTAATTCATTTGAGTTGGATTATTAATTAATCCAATCATTTGGATGACCAAGGCCCAATGTTAAATTAGTTAAGCCAAATTCATTAAAACTGAATCGTGGGTCGAACCGGTGGGTCACCGAATGGGTAAAACCCATGGGGCAACCCATGGGGCAAAGCATAAAGCTTGGTCACCATGTGTTTTACTTGGTGACCACACATGAATAGTAAGGAGGTGGCGTTTGTTATCCAAATTGCCCTCCATTCTAGTTTTCTATAAATAAGAAGCTAGGTTGTTTCATTTGAGAGTTTTCAAATTTGCCAACCTAGATTATTTGAGAGAGAAAGAAAGCTACACTTGCAAAACATACACTTGGAAGCTTTAACTTCTTTTTTTCCAAAAGATTTCTTAAGAGTTCTTGAGGTAATACTTCTTGTTTCTCATCTCCATCTCTTTTAGATTTTCTTTCAATTTAGAGAATCATGAAGGGGTGGTATACGTCATGAGTGAGGTTTTGAAGATGACTTACCATAGATTCAATCTCTATAAGTCATGAGATTATAAAATTAATAAGGTTTAATATAGTTTTGAACCATGGAAATATTGATAGTTGAGATCGATTGTTGATAAACAATTGAGCTCCATCAATACGTTAGTATATGCATCTTATTTGGTTAGGATGTAGATATGAAATCCATGGAGTATTCCATGTGATTTGGCTTAGAGAACATTCGTAACGAAGTTATAGCGAATTTTACGAAAATAGACGTTAAATGTCGAAAACGTAGAAATTCCGGAATGGTAGTCGAAAGTTGTCGTGAGACTTGAAAATGTTCGTTTTCAATGTCAACACGTGAGATAGGGTAATTAAGAGTTGTGGGTTCGAGAATCGTCGGATTCTGACTTAGAACGAAGAAAACGAGCATTGAACGCTCATTAACGTTTACGAACGTATATAAAATGAACTCAATAGTGAATTAATAGTTAACGGATTCGAAATTGTTGAATTCTTATATGAACACGTAAAGGATGTAATTCCTGACTAGTAGGAATTCGAATGGGTCAATTCGGATGTAAAACGAACAAATTAGAAGCCGGGAGTTGAGCAAGGATAGTCAGGCAACTCGTGTGAACTTGATACGGGGCGAACCTTGCCAACTCTTTGAATTTAGCCGCATAGTCAGGCACCCTCATATTTCCCTGCTTCAACTCTAGAAATAGAACCTCCATCTGGTTCTGTGAACTAGTTGGGAAATACATTTCAAAAAACATCTCTTTAAATCTCTCCCACGTAATTACACCTTCACCTCCTCGCACTTTGTTTGCTTGCCACCAGTAGCTAACCTCAGACTTCAGCATAAACGTTGCAAAAGCGGTCTTCTGGTCTTCTCTAACCCTAGCAACGTCAAAAACCTTCTCCATTTCAATAACCCACATTTGGGTTTATGGAACCTTTAAATTCTGGCGGTCCCACCGCCTTGAAATCTTTAAACGTAGTATTTGGTGGAGCTTGAGGTTGATTATTCATTGCTCCAGCTAGCAAGTTAACCAACTGCTGAACAGGATTAGCATTGACATTGTTGTTATTTGTTGACTCTTCCTGAGTTGGTTGACGTGGTTGTCTTCTTCTAGGCGACATATTTCTGTTAAGAATAATATATGCTTATTAAATCTCTATTAAATTCTCTAAATAGTTAAGACTTAACTCAACAATTTAATATAATCATTTAACACATCATCTCAAATAACTTAATATATTTAATTCAAACTAAAAGTTTTACATCAAACGATAGCATAACTGCTATTTACATCCACCATCCTGATATATAGAATCCACAGGATTTAAATATTAAAATATTCCTTCGTTCATAAACACATCAGAATTTACATATAAAAACTAATTAAGTCTTTCATATAATTAAACAAATTCTATCACTGTCTGTCAAGGTGCTGAATAGCCTTGCCACGCTCCTCATCCATGATACGAGACATCGTCCTGCGATCCAGCATGTACGATGGAAGTCCTTCAAACTGGATGGGGTACCTCAAAACTCGATCTTGGGCCTCATCCATTGCATGATTAAGTGTAGAGTATGTCTCTCCAAGCTTTGCCTTCTTTGCACGACCGTCTTCTTTCGCAAGATCAGCACGACGTGACTCTCTTACCCAGCCCTCCTCTGCTATGGCAAGCCTCTCTGAACTCTATTTCAGATCTTTCTTCAACTTTTCTATCTCTGCGGTCTTATCTTCGATTTGACCCTTCTCGTGGACCAAATCCCATTCTACATTTCCCAGTCGTGAGTGAAGAGTCAAAATCTCCCTCTCCTTCTCCTCTAGAGTAATTTGCTGAATAATAGCTCGCTCAGTCAGATCCTACACCTCATCTCGTAACTTCAAGTTACGGTCGTATAATGTGTCATACATCCCAGCATCAACGGTGTACCGTGGTAACTCCTCTTCGTCGTCTTCCTCGTCAAACTCCTCCTCAGGATCCTCCTCAAGATCAGTCTCAGCTTCATGCTCCTGACCAACAACGGTGATCAATGGAGATGACTCCCTCTGAACTAACTGTTCCCTAACGACATATATGTCTCTGGGCTCCTCCCGTTTGCATACTTATAGGTACTGGGGTTCCTCCTCCCACCTTTCGACTAGTTCCTCCAACGTCGAGACATCCCGACAACAAAAATTTCAATTTTAGTTACTAAGTCGCATTTAGTGAGCACCTAATTTAACACATAAGCACATAAAGTCTTTTATTATCTTTAATGAATTACAGAAATTCATTTCTTAGAACTCGATAAGAGTTTTCCATTACTATCTTCTTCTATAAGGCTACTACCTAATGTTGTTCCCCCACCTAAGGTTCATAACCTACAGCTTTGATACCAACTTGTGACACCCCCAAATCCGGGTATTTCAATTCCACGGGATTTGGTGTTCACTGTACAAATACCATCTATCTATCTACCCATAATAAATGCAATCCATGCAATAGATAGAATAAAAACCTTCCCCTTAAGGGTTACAACATCTGAATAATAATAATAATAATACAATCCCAGGTTAAACTAACCTTAAACATCTGTGCGGAATCATAAACAAATAAGTCTTAAACACCATCATTAACTCGAGTCTTAAACATAAATACATCATCTAATAAAAAATAACAAGTCTTCATCACTTGCTAACTTTGCCCTTGCCTTTATTAGTGGAAGGTTCATCGGTTCTTTCGTTCTTAACTGCAATGTTATTATTAAGCAAGAGTGAGCACTATTACCCACAAGTATAATAATGAAATAACAGTATAATAACATGCGAGTAAATCAAAAACATCTGAATAAAAGCTCAACTTTTGAATCAAGAATGAATAGCAAGAATCAAAAGAATTTTGAGGGTCATAAGACCTTGAACTATGTCCTAGGTTATCAAGGGTTATACTTGAAACCTTTAACAGTCATAAGACTATGGACCTTTCTACTCGTACTTAGGGGGATCAACCCTTAGTACCATACTGTGAACAATATCTTAACGCTAACGCATAAGTAAATCTCTTTGCAGGGTTGTTCATCTCAGTTTGACATTCGAGTCCGCAACAAAGGAAGTTTGGTTTGGATAATTCAATAAGGGTTCTGAAATTTAGAACGTTCATCAACTAAGGACTAGTTGAATCAATAAAGTTCACTAGTCTAATAAGGTTTAACAATAATGTTATTCGATTTGAATAATAATCTCAAGAAGTATACAATAGAACAATTATTGTATAACTGACTCATGCTTTGAAAAGATAATAAATCTTTAATATAACAATTGAACTTGAATAATAGTAACGATAATTTACTCGAGGTAACTAATAACTTGAACAATAATGACAAGTAGGGTTAGGAAACTTGCCTCGTTCGTAGGCTAAACGATTACTACTTTCGTTCACCACAAATCCTACACACATACCATATGTATTCACGACATTCATTAGTTATATTTTCACTTAATTATTTAATATAAACTCCACTTTATTTAACAAATCATTACTCTTCTAATTTAATTACTTAATTAAATTAGAATATTTTCATTCTCTTACTATTATTACACTCGAATAAATTATTTCATAATAATTTCCATCGAATATTTATTTTATTCCATAAATATCTCAATTAAAATATTTACTTTATTTTATAAATATTTTAATAATAATTTTCATCGAATATTTATTTTATTCCATAAATATCTCAATTAAAATATTTAATTTATTTTATAAATATTTTAATAATAATTTTCATCGAATATTTATTTTATTCCATAATATCTCAATTAAAATATTTAATTTCTTTTATAAATATTTTATTAATAATTTTCATCAAATATTTATTTTATTCCATAAATATCTCAATTAAAATATTTAATTTATTTTATAAATATTTTAATAAAAATTTTCATCAAATATTTATTTTTTTATTTTATTTATTTATTATTATTATTATTATTTTTGATCGTTGTAGTGGGTAATTTAGTTTAGTAACGCTTGCATTTTGGGGCTGGGTTACCTGAGCTCATTTTTCTAGTTTTTAGCTTTTGCGATTTCATGAACATAAGAAGACCAAATTAGGCCAAAAATCAATCATAGGTAAAATTATACATGAATATGGCCATAACTTCCAATTAATTATTTTTACACGAAATTAGACTTACCCAATCATTGCAATACATATATAATCATTACTTAACCCATCTAGCATGATATTTAACAAGTTACAACACATAATTTGCAAAATCAACACATTTACTTCCACTATTCTTGATGTTCCTGAAGGTTTTGAAAATAAAACATGAAAATTGATACTACGGATTCGTTATAACACTGAATCCATTCGTTTAAATTTTGGTCTCTTCGTATCAATATGTATAATAATATACGAGTGTAAAATTTAGGGATAATATATGATCAACGCATTAAATACCACTTATAGGGCCATAAGGCCAAAACCCATACTCTGTAATTTTGAAAAACATATACGACATGTATTTTAATAAAACAGATGATATGGTCTACATTGTAAACATGATATACTACTCAAATTATTACACATATTCTTATAACAATCATCATTTCCTAATTCACAGAGATTTACAGAATATATGAAAACCATTTTTATAAAAACTAAATGACGTAACTTTAAAATTTGGGAAGAAGGGATTACCCTTGATTACTCTGCTTAGATTACATAGGATGACAACAATTCCCAATTTCTCACACTTCTTCTCCTTTAATCACAGTATTCACAATCTCTCTCAAAGTTCTCAAACTCTCTTTGTGAATATTTCTTAGACTTAATAAAAAAACAATAAAGAAGACGTATGATATAATAAGAGAACTGACGCACTGAGTGTTCAGTTAACCCAATAATGGGTAACTGCTCCAACTCCCCTTAAGGCCTTGTTTGGCTAGCAAAATAGATTTAAAAACTATTTAATTTAATAAAGCTTTATCATATAGTTTAATTAATGTCACACTCCTGCATAAAATAAATCAATATCTTATTTATTTTAAATAAAATATAATAATTTCTCATAAATTCACATAGTCACATAATAAATTTTCTCATTAATAAATAATGTCAAATTATTAACTCTCTAATTAATAATTAAATTAATTAAATAACATCATGCTTAACTAAATATTTCATTTAATTTGATAAGCTCACATAATTACATATTTGAATAATAATTATTCTCTACATTAATTTAATAAATTTAACACATATAATTAAATTAATCTACCACAATTGCATTAATTAATTATTAAATCTAATAATTAAATTATCGAAAAATATTTATTTAATTTAATAAATATTAAAATTAATTTACAAAAATCTCGTTCGTCACAATTTTTTCCTGACATTTACAGTAAAACAATATAGTTTGATTAGTACACGTTAGTAAAATAATATAAACACATAACATAATATAATGCGTTTTTATAGGGTTACTTTCCATCTTTTACTTCTTTATTCTTTCTTAAGGTTATGACTTAAGGTTCTACTTTCCCCCTTAAGTTTTATAACCTAGGCTCTGAAACCAACTTGTAGCGCCCCCCAAATCTGGGTATCTTCCAACCCGACAGATGGTGCTATACTATACAACATTCCTACATTCATTCAATTGAAAAGTCTCAAAGAACGAACATAACTTCTATATATTTAAAGTAATATTTACATTTCCCAAGTTCTATACCCATTACAAAGGTTCTTTGTCATAATATCAGTTACATTACAACAATAGACCTATACTATTACAAGACAGCTTAACAATCTGCCTTAGCTTTTCCTTTATCCTTTTTCGATCCTTCGGGACATTCAGTCTTAGCTGTATTCATATGGTTCAAGCAAGAGTGAGCATAACTAGCTCAGCAAGTATAACAATTTAATAGCAACATGCTTGACACATACGAATCATATATCTTCAATAACTGAACAATAGTTATGAAGTACTATTGATAATACAAAATAGCACTTCATCCTTTCTTTCAAAATGTTTTACAATCATAACAATATTTAGCAAAACATTTTCTCCGGTCAAAGACCTCGAGTATTCATTCTTTATTGGAAAAGAACAACCCAGAAGCAAGTTCGTAAGCCCGATATTACTTACGAGCACTTCTAGGTGATCAGCCTATTGTACTCTATGTTGATCAACACTACATCCATTAAACGTATGCACGTTTAAGCATTTGGCAACCTCACGTGCCTATCGTTTTTATCGACAAAACTTTTGTTTAACATTTCAGTCTTCTTTTGAAAACCATATCGTGTAGTTGACAAAAGATAACAACATTTGATAATAAATGAATAGATTATCAATATATCACGTCTAGCCAAAGGAATCGGCTTTAACTTCAACATACTTCAATTCATGCGAAAGAATATATGAACTTAAAAAAAAACTTGTTCAGAATGAACTGAGACAAGAGTTAGAATACTTGCCTTTAGCATCTGCTATGGTATATTAACTTTATGTTCAAGTCGTTCAAGTCTCTACAATACATGATCACATAATGCCTTACATTAGGTCACATATAATCAAGTATGCATATGACTATATCGTACCCTTCATCTCAATCTAATTATGTATTAGATTCAGTTACTATTCGTTCCGGTTTATCATTATTCTAGCATTTATATTTAACTAGGTTATCTCAACCTTTATACAACATTCTTAAGGTTTAACAAAGTTTAACAATGTTAGATTACATTCCTTAAGTTGTGTTTACTTTTAAATTAATTAACTTTCTTTTCTTTGTACTTAGAAACATTCATCACCATCCTTGTTACGAGACCTGGTATTTGCAGTCATGAAGTTCTTAGTTAGTTAGCCGTATTTTGGCAACTAACACTCAGAGGATTTTCAGATGCTTTATACACAAATGGCTGCGCCACAAATTGTACTATAGTTCGCGCTACGGTGAATTCTTGCAGTGTGCTCGAAAGCTATTACTGTATTTTGTGGCATGACCGATTTAACTTTAGGGTTGGTCTTTGTGGTGTCAACTTTGTGCACCAGAAAAAAATTTCAGTCTTTGAATTTTGTGAACTTCCCGGACGCATAACTTCTTCGTTATAAGTCCGAATTGGCTCGTTCAAAAGCCCACGGTTCACAAATTACGTAATCTACGCGTTCATGCAAGAATTTTATCTATTTAACTTCATTTGCTAAAAATTCACCTATTGGTTCATTTTTAACGAAAACGATAAACTTCGTGAACGTTCAACGCTCGTTTCTTCGTTCTAAGTCAGAATCTGGTCATTTTCAAGTCCGTAACTCTTAAATGCCAAATATGACTTGTCTCCATTGGAAAACAATGGTTCCGGGTTCAAACATAAAATTTGACTTCTATTCCGAGAATTTTATGAATTCGACGATTATCGTCCAATCGTGCAAATTCTGGTAATTCTTCATTCTTATGATTTGTTCAACATTATAAATGACTTCCATTCCTCATGTGAACATCTCAACATACTATTTACCACCACTTACATTCATTAGTGGATTTTAGACTTATTTCTTCATGAGCTTATAAATTGTCAAATTATAAACTACTTAAGATTTCATTGTTCATGACTTATGACAATTAAAGTCTCTTTAATCATCATACCTTATATATTCTTAACATATAAATTTACTTATGTATTTATGATACATAGGATCATACAAGTTACTTTTCACTTCTCTTAATAAACTCATTACAAGTTCATAATTTTTATACTAACATTCAAGGTTAACTTATAATAAGTTTATAACTTTTATAAGTTCAAATGACTTATTGCCAACTGATGTGGCTTAAGTTCATGAGTTACACATTCTTCTTGCTTCTTATCATTCTTGTTTCTTAATCCATCTTTTCTTATCAACCTATCATGGTAGAGATAGAAGATAATTTAGAGATGAAGTTTTACTTTTGAATTCTCGGTAAGGTAGCTTTCTTCTTCTACTTACAAATGAAAGTGACTTATTTCTAGCTTATTCTCTCTAACACTTAAGCACTTTGAAATGTTGGATTGTTTGAACAATTAATAAATGGCTTGTAAGCCTCATATATTTATAGAAGTTGCAAAGCTAGGGTAGTTTAATCATTAAATCTCCCCACCTCCTTTAAGCCACCTCCTTACTATTCATTACTTGCTAATCACAACACTTATCCTATGCTTGGCCATTACTTCAAAGTCTTGGTCATTACTTCTAACACTTGATCACCACACATTTAATTTGATTACCAAGTTAAACCATATTAACATGGTTTGCCCCATGGGTCAATTAATTCATTTGACTCTAGCTTAGGCTTGGACCAACTTAATATTTAGGCTTTGCATTAATAAACATTAACTTGTTTATTAACCAATAATTGGGCCTTAACATTTAATTTACTTGGACTTTAATATAATTGTTAACCAATCTTCCAAGTCCATTACTTAATACATATACATATAGTTTATGTATCATTTTCGTATTCTAATTCATATAGAAAATGTATACGATATTTCATTCTTCATAACCACTCGTATAATACTTCGTATTATACTCGTTTTCATTACCCTTGTACAATACTTAAGTATTATACAATTATTACTTATTCATTACTACTTCGCCTTACTTAAAGTTTATAAATTAAGTCCACAAGCGAATTATTACATTTTCCATAATTAGATTTTTATTACATAATCCATCTTACCTTGTCATTCTATCATTACGTATTTCTCAAAAATTCAAAAAGAAATCCCGAGCAAATATCGATGAATAGTGTTTTTTGGAAAATTCCTCGGAAAACTTTTATTTTCGTCTTGGAAATTTAAACACTTTAATTCATTCATGTAGCTCAAATACTACGACATTCTACCATCAATAGGTCATACAATGACAACCATCTTGATAACATATAGAATAGAATTTTATTATTATTTAACTTAATAAAATCATTTTACAATAAGATCCGAATTTCTCGGTCGTTACAGTTGTTGAATCAACACAATGCTATTTTATGTAATAGTTAACTTTATGAAGACAAGTATGATATATATTATCTATCATGGGTTGTAATGAAATTTTAAAGGTGACGTACTTGGGATTCAGACTCTATTGATATGTAAATTAAGTTGATCATTATATTATTGTTATTATTATTAGTATTATTCCGCTCATAGAAGTGGTATCGTGAAGCACCGAGTTCGGGTTTCAAGTACCCAGATTTTGGGGCTTTACATTAGTGACCACATGCAGTCGCTAGTTTTTAATGATGTGGACATATCAGCGACCCCTGGCGGTCGCTGATATATATTGGTCGCCGCGCCAAAGTTTTGCACCAAATTTTGGGAGGGAAATTCTTCTCAGCGATCGATCAGCGATCACGTGCGGTCGCTGATATATACTAGCGACTAGATTTCTTGGCGGTCGCAGATAGCGGTTGCTAATACTATTCTCAGCAACCAGATAATGCGGTCGCTGATATCATTGGTCGCATATGGCCCTTTTTCTTGTAGTGGGTTTGCACATTGACCCAGTGATGTGACACTGCTAAACGAGTCTGTGAAACAGAGATTCGTTAGGGTCCGGGGACTTGGTTATCCGGAGGGAAGGTGTTAGGCACATCCCGACATCAGTGTTACCACGGTGACCGCCACTTTTCAAGAAACTGTTATGTGAATGTGTGTGTGTGTGTAATTGATGTGTTTGTTATTTGGAAGTAGTGCGAGGCCTCATTCTCACCTATATACACAGGGTCTAAATTTATGGAAAAATTCAGTTTTATACAAGATATAGCAATGATGTTTTGTAAAAAAGGTTTTTCAAACCCATATGCTCAATAGTAATTAAGAGCTTTTAATACTTCCATTTTATTAAAATGTTCGGCTTGATTGATTTTATTTTTGAGAGGCGAAGCATCTTCGAGAAAATAATGTACAAAGCAGTGCCAAATTCCTCATGGGCATGAAAGCCATATAAGGAAATCCAAACACCGTGAATAAATTTACAAGCTGCTTACAACTGAAAATGTCCATCACGGGAACCGAATCTAGATTCAATAGGCTGAATCTGTGATCACATGATTCATAGGCTAACATGATGCCGCCGTTTATATGAAAGTTGTAAGAAGTAATATATATAAAAGCTGTAATATATATATATATATATATATATATACAAACATGATCACCCACCACGAAGCACCTCCATGGGGATCGGAAATGTAAATATATAAAAGTGGTAAATATATATATATAGAGACATGATCAACCACCACGAAGCACCTCTGTGGGGGATCAGAAATGTAAATAAAGCCGTAAAAATGATCAACCGCCACGAAGTAAACTCCAGGCGGGACGAAATGTAAAGAAAGCTGTAAAAGGCCACGAAGTAAACTCCAGGCCTGACATAAATGTATATATATATATATATATATAAAGCCATAAATGCACATGATATATATCGATCTCAGCTCTGTTTATGATTTCGGTAATTTGTCGCTATATATATATATATATATAAATAAGCAGTAAACGCTTTAGATGTAAAATCCAGGCTCATCGAACAGAGTTCGACAACAGTTTATATATATAAGTATATATATATATATATAAGCAAAAAAACGCTCCGAACGTGAGTCCAGGCTCAATCGAGGCATAACTCGATATTGTTAGTCCATATATATAAATATATATATATATATATATATATATATAAGAAATAAAAGCCACGGATAGAAAGTTAGGGCATATACTGTATAACACGACTCTCAACGTGAAGAACGGTGTGTGCAAAGATGAAGAGAAAGGCTTTAAAGTATGTAAGAAGGCTTATAGTGGACTGCCAAAGAAGACTTTAATGACTTGAAAAGGATGAACACTCGGCTCCCACCTGTAAAAATATAGCAATATATAAGCTCACAAGTGTTTAAAATAAGAAAGCACTCAGTTTATAGTTTGTACAGAGCAAATTGGATAGGGCTTCCTCCCCTTTCTCTCTGCAAAATGGCTGCCCACAGCCCTCAGATGTAATTGTTGCAGCCGTAGATGCACCTACAGCTGCCTGGGGTGCCCCGAGTTCTGTGGGTCCCGCCTTCTCGAAGTATGTACACGCATGCAACGTGTTGTTCGCTCGAACTTTCAGAACTTCAATTCGGGCATCCGATCGAGGTGTATAAGATCTTTTATGGCATGTTATTGCCGAGAGCTACACAATGACATGTGATTAGAGTTTGTACATAGTTAGGAAGATGGGACCATGACATATATCTTCAAGCTTCAAATTCTATCTAGTGTGCTATCTTGTGCAGTAGTCACTCGGGATTGGCGCTCTTTGGTTCTTGTAAAACATTGTTGTGTAGAATGTATGTATGTTGTTGTTGAGACAATGAGATCTGGGATTGGGATGGAAAAATAATGGTCCTGCACTTCACCGGGGTTATCTCTGGTTTGAGCTATTTTAGCGGTCGTTGCTCAGGGTTATCTCTGAGATTGGACTGCTGTAGGTGTTGACCATCCTCAGTGTTATTTTTGAGATGTGCCTGACTTCCTGTTGTTATCTCCGGGCGTGGGGATGAATGCCTCGAGGCTTTTACGGAGTGTTTGAAGCTGTTTTCATGGGTTAGAAACAAGAATTTTTGGGGTTATCTCCGGAACTACAACTGTATGCCTCGAGGTTGTCTTCGAGGCTGATATTATCTTTCCCGGTGTTGTTTTCGGGGATGAGATTAAGTTTCTTGGGGTTATCTCTGAGATGAGACGGTCTTCTCCGGTGTGATTTCCGGTATTTGAATTGCATTCCTCAAGGTTATCTCTAAGGTTGAAACTAAAACTACCGGTGTTATTTCCAGGACTGAGGTCGAAGCTTCCGATGGTATTTTTGGGTCTGAGCTATAACGCCCGAGAATTTCAAATTTTCAATGAATTAAATTTTTATTTGATTATGTGGATTAAATGAATTTAATTAAATTATTATGTGAATAAGATGTTCGAAGGTCGTTCTATGACCTAGAACATATGGATGTGGTTAGTATTCTGGCTTTGTGCTAGAATTAATTGTTGTGAATTATCAAGACAAGAACGAAGGTTTTCTGAGATTGTTTGCATAACAACACTATTCATCCGATGTCGTTCGGAGCTAGGGTTTGAAATTCTGAGAAACGCATAATGTTAGAATATGGCGATATTATGGAATATCCAATAATATTTCCGTTATGGCAAACGAAGTTTTCGCCTGCGGACTGAAAACCTAAGGGTTTGTGAAAGAGGTTTTCGAAAGGAAAATGTAATGCGTAAAGTCGTTTCTATTATTATACGTATGGAATATAAGTATTATACTAGTATGTATATGAGTATGATATAAAGATTAGTACGACGTATAATACGATTATTATATGAATATTATACGAAGAGAATACATGAACAATACGCGTAGAATACGAGTTGTATTATTAGAGTATGAGCTAAGGATTTTATCCAATCCGATTGGACTTATATTAATCACAAGCCCAATGAATTAAGTATACAAGCCCAAGTCAAGGCCCAATATTAGATTGGTTAAAGCCAAATGGTTATTAATGTCAAGCCCAATCCAAAGAATTAAACCGTGGGTCGAATCGGCGGGTCAAGGGATGGGTAAAACCAATGGGGCAACCCATGGGGATGACCCATGGGCAAGGTGGGCTGGCCACTTGGTGTGCAAGGCAAGTGAATCACTTGGTCACCAAGTATTTTACTTGGTGACAAAGTGGTAAATAAGTAAGGAGGTGGAGAATAGGACTATTTTGCCCCTCATTTGTTTTTCTATAAATATAAGGCTTATGTTGGCCATTTGGTGGTTTCACAAAGTTTGTCCAACATATTTGAGAGAGAGAAAAGAGCTAGAAACTTATAATTCTTCTACTTCCAAGCAAACCAATAGACGTTTATCAAGAACGTTAATTGCTTCAAAGGTAAATTCTCATAAACCGTAATCTTCATCCTTTTCAATTTCTTTCTCATAGAAGAATCGTAAATTGGTGAAGCATGTTTATTGAGGAGAGATAAGGATGCCTAGTAATGTCCAAATCATTCATAGGTCATGACCAAATAAGAAATCGTAAGTGGTTATGTGAGTTAAAACTATAAAAAAAGTCTTGAACGTGAACTTAGTTTTGAATGAACGTTTAAGAATTGATATAGCTAAGGAATATGAATCTTGTTTGGTTAGGATTTAGATATGAAGTCCATGGAGTATTCTATGTGATTTGGCTTAGAGAACATTAGTAATGAAGTTATGGCGAATTGTACGGAAATAGACGTTAAATGTTGAAAACGTATAAAGTCCGGATTAAAGGTCAAAAGTTGCTGTGTGACTTGAAAAAGTTGGTTTCCAATGTCAACACGTGAGTTAAGGTAATTAAGAGTCGTTGGCGAAAGAATCGTCGCATTCTGACTTATAACGAAGAAAACGAGTATTGAACGGACGAAAACGTTAAACGAACGCTTAAAAATGAACTCAAAGGTGAATTTCGAGTTAACGAATTCGGAAATATGAAATTCTTATACGAGCACGTAAAGGATGCAATTCCTGACTTGTAGGCTTTCGAATGGGTCAATTAGAATGTAAAATGAACAAATTAGGAAGTCGGGAGTTTTGTTAAGAAACCAAACTGTTTTGGCCAACTGGTGCACAGGTTCGGCACCACAGCGCTAAACCCTGTGTTATCTGTCATGCCGCAGCGCCAGTTGTGGCCGGGACAAAATAAAAAGGTCTGGAGACTCGCGCCACAGCGTGAGAGTTTGTACATGGACTCGCACCGCAGCGCCAAGTCTGGGCAAAACTTCTGGAGAGTGGCGCCGCTAGAATGTATAGGATGTCGCGCCGCAGCACCGGCAGTAGAAAAAGGTTGACTAAGTTAGTTTTTGTTCCATTTTGAATGAAGACTTAATGTAAGATATTGAAGGTACCTAATGTACATTATAAGACTTACCTTAACTCAATTGAAAGGTGTTAATGTAAGAAGATCTAGTAAGGTTTAATAGTAATTAAACGAAGAACACAAATACGTAATGAGTGAACTGTGAATGACGTTCAACGTTGGTAATTGACCATTTATGATCGAATGTCGGTTAAGGATGTAAGAACGTTAATGAAACGTAGCGAAGTATAAAGAGTTAAATCGACTTTAATAACGAAGTTAATTCAAATAAACCATAGAAGAGAAAGAAGTTGGTTAGAACTGTAAAGTTAGTTTGTTTAATAACTAATTACAGTGTGCTATGTGAATGTATCATGTAGATCCTGTAAAGACTGAGAATAGTTGAATTGTAAATTCGAAGACGCTTGGAGGCAAGTCTTTCTTAACGTTTGTCTGACCTTCGTGTTAGTCAAGTTTTTATGTGATGCATGTTATACAATGCATGAATGGTAATTAGAAAAGAGTCGATGCCTGTTTTATTCGGGCTAGACAAGTATTGAAGAGTTGATTGATTTGTTACAAGTCTGTTGATATAGAACTGTTAACGCTATCCTATGCAAAGTATTTGGTACGGATGAGAAGGTAAGTTTGTCTATGTACAAACAAAAGTATTTTCATCGATTATTCGATGGGCACGCGAGGTTGCCAATTGTTGAACGTAAATACATTTAACGTAAGAGTGTTGATCAACATAGAGTACAATAGGCTGATCACCTAGAAGTGCTCGTAAGTAAAGACGGGTGGATGGCCTTAGTGCCAGATATCCTTTTAAAGTATGAAAACGAAAAGAGTATGTTCATGGTCTATTGACCAGTTCATTATTCCTAAGCTATTATATATACTTGGAAATTGTTGTATGAGAAGTATTAGTCAAGTATTTCATAATGCTTCGTAGATATTTGTTCAGATATGGAGATTTAGCATGTAATTGTTGATGTGATATTTATATGATTCTGTGTTAAGACTTGCTGAGCTAGTTATGCTCATTCTTGTTTAAACCATATGTTTGTAGCTAAAGCCGAACGAACTGAGAGTTCTAAGAGAGATAAAGGCAATGCTAAGATGGACAATTAATCGTCCTGTAATAGACTAGTATATTTGTATGTAATACACTTATGAAGAACAATGAATGTATTCGTTTATGAACCTGGGAAAGGATTTATTACAAATGTAATACAAAGATAGTAATTACACTCATTTTGTTATTATTTCAATGGAATGATTGTATGGAATGTAGTATCGTGGAGCACCATCTGTCGGGTTGGAAGATACCCGGATTTGGGGGCGTCACATGAGCTGGACATCTCGGGGATTTCTCCGAGATGGTAATACTGAATATCCCAGGGTTGTCTCCGGGATTGAACTAAGCTGTTTTCCGGGGTTATCTCTGAAAGATGATTCTGCCCTTTTACAATGTTGGTATCAGGTATGCAGAAAATTTCGAGTGTTTATAGATGCCCCTCTTTATCATATTCATGCAATGCAATGGCATGGATATGCTAAACAATCCTAGACACTTGAAATGTAACAAGATAATCATGATGCAATGTACAACAACATGATGCAAATGTATGTGGTTTGTTGGATTGTTCACTAACATGGTGGGATGATTGTCGGCTCCCCTTGACTTCTACCGGGATCAGACGTATCTCTCATGTACAAGAGACTCTGTGGGGATGCATTTGATCTGTTGAGGATGTGTATAACATATTCCATCATCGGTCCTCCCTGATGAGGATGCTCTGTTGGAGTTACTGCCAACAGTCTGTGCTATCAGGATTGCCTGACCTTCGTTGAAATGTTCATCAATAGATAAAATCCCTGCTGGGGATAAATGTGACAACCCAGAAATTCGGATTGTCCAGAAATTAAGATTTAAAGAATTAGTTATTAATAAAATGAATTTTTATTAATACTATTCTGTGCTATGTGTTTATTAATCGTTCTATAACCTAGAATGATTATTAATCGGGAGGATTCTGGCAACGAGCTAGATTGAACGAGTAAGAATTTTTAAGACGAAAATAAAATTTTTCCGGGAACAAAATATTTTCGGGGAAAAAGACGAAATAGGCACTATTCACCCGACGAAACCTAAGGGTTAGGGTTTGAATAACCGAAGCCTTTTCGAGAGTTCGGTATGTCGAAATGACATTCCGTCGAAAGATTTGACGATAATATATCGTAAAAAGTTAAGTAAGCCGATTAAAGTTTTTCTCGAAAAACGTGAAAAAATCGGACGAAATAAAAACGATGAAAAGTACTATTCTGTACTTTTCACTAGTTTAGCTACGTTAGGGGAAACCGTGAAGGAAAACGCTTGATGCCAAAAAGTGTTTTTCAGTTTTTCGGAAATCCGAAGAATACGTAAAAGTTAATCGGTAAAGGAAATACGAAATATCCAAAAATATTTGGATTTCGAGAATCGCAGTTTTCGAATTGTCAAACGAATTCCGAAATATGGAAGCACAAAGCTTCCAAGGGAAGCTAGGTAAGGAGGTGGGGCGGCCACTTGGCCACCAAGTAAACTTGGTGGCTAAGTTATGAATAGTAAGGAGGTTAGGGTGGCAAAATGACTAAAATGCCCCTAGCCTTGGTTTTCTATATAAACAAGCTTAAGCTCATTTGTTTGATTGAAAATTTCAACCAACACTTGAGAGAGAAAGAGAAAGAGCTCGGATGGGGCAAGAGAAGGAGAAGAATGAGGAAAAGCTAGCCCGAGTGCACGCTTTATCCGACGAAAGGAGATAAAAGGAGAAAGGTGATTCAAAACCTAGTCTTCCAAAAATTTTCTTTAAGTTTTTATGTTCAAAAACATAACTTAATGAAGATAACAAGTAGATTAAGTTAGAAATGATTTCATATGGTTGAAATTGTAAGAAAAAGAAGAAATAAGAAATAAGATATTTAGTTTATAAATTTCGTAAGTAAGTATAAGATTCGTAAGAATTTTGAGCGATCCGAATGAATTTTATAAATGAGTAGGTCAAATAAGTAAGGAATGGTGTTCTATAACATCAAATTCCAAGAAAAAGTGAAATCGTAATCCAAAATATCGATTAAAAATGAAGAACGAACGAAGAACATGAATAACACACGAAGAACACGAAGAACGTTGTTGATGGACAAATTTAAAACCATCGTAGTGTAATTGTTGTTGATGGACAAGTTTAAAACCATCGCGTATAAGTTAGTTTCTTATTGCTTGGTTAGTGTAACGACCGAGAAATTCGGATCTTATTGTAAAATGATTTTATTAAATTAAATAATAATAAAATCATATTCCATGTGTTGTCAAGATGGTTGTCATTGTATAACCTATTGATGTTAGAATATTATAGTATTTGAACTACGTGGATGAATTAAAGTGTTTGAATTTCCAAGACGAAAATAAAAGTTTTCCATGAAATTTTCTAAAAAACACTATTCATCGGTATTTGCTCGGGATATAATTTAGAGTTTCCGAGAAATACGTAATGATGGAATAACAAGGTAAGATGGATTATGTAATAAAAATCTAGTTATGGAAAATATAATAATTCGCTTGTGGACTTAATTTATAAACTTTAAGCAAGGCGAAGTGGTAAGGAATAAGTAATAATTGTATGATACTTAAGTATTGTACAAGTGAAATGAAAACGAGTATAATACGAAGTATTATACGAGTTGGTATGAAGAATGAAATATCGTATATATTTTCTATATGAATTAGAAAACAAAAATAATACATAAAATACATGTATGTGTATTAAGAAATGTTAATGGTCTTGGAAGATTGGTTAACAATTATATATAAGCCCAAGTGAATTAAAGGGAGAGGCCCAATCCTTAATGAATGAACAAACTAGTGTTTATTAATGCAAAGCCCAAAGATTGGTTTAATGTAAGCCCAAACTAGAATCCATGAGTTGTATGATCTATGGGGCAAACCATATCAATATGGTTAATATGAGGTGATCAAGTTAAAAGTAATGGCCAAGACTTAAAAGTAATGAACAAGTATTAAGTGTAACGACCAAGTTAATTGAGTAATGACCAAGTGTAGGATAAGAGTTGTGCTAGCCAAGTAATGAATAGTAAGGAGGTGGGATGATTTCATAACCAAACCACCCTAGCTTTGCAATTTCTATAAATATAGGAGGCTTACAAGCCATTTAACACTTGTTCAAATAATCCAACATTTCAAAAGTGTTTAATTGTTAAAGAGAATAAGCTACCAATAAGTCACTTCCATAAGTAAAAAGAAGAAGAAAGCTACCTTACCAAGACTACAAAAAGTAAGACTTCTTCTCTATTATCTTCTATCTCTACCATGATAGGTGGATAAGAAAAGTTGGAATTAAGGAACATAGATGTTATGAAGTAAGAAGAATGAGTAAGAAATGAACTTAAGCCACATAAGTTGGCAATATGTCATTTGAACTTATAAAAGTTATAAACTTTTTATAAGTTAACCTTGAATGTTAAGTATGAGAATATTATCTTGTAATGAGAGAAGTGAAATAAGAACTTATATGATTATATGTATCATGTATACATAAGTAAAGTTATATGTGAAAAACATGTAAAGTATGATGATTAAGAAACTCTAATTGTCATAAGTCATGAATAAACAAATCTTAAGTAGTTTATAATTTGACAAGTTATAAGCTCATAAAGAATAAGTCAAAATCCAATAATGAATATAAGTTGTTGTATTAAGTATGTTAAGATTTTCACACGATGAATGAAGTTCATTTGTAATGTTGAACAAATCATAAGAATGAAGAATTGCCGGAATTTGCACGATTGGACGATAAATGTCGAATTCGTAAAATTCTTAGAATGGAAGTCAAATTTTGTGTTTAATCACGAAACCATTGTTTTCCAATAGAGACAAGTCATATTTGGCATTTAAGAGTTGCGGACTTGAAAATGACCGGATTCCGACTTAGAACGAAGAAACGAGCGTTGAACGTTCACGAATGTTTATCGTTTTCGTTAAAAATGAACCAATAGGTGAATTTTTAGTAAACAAAGTCAAATAGATAAAATTCTTGCATGAACATGTAGATTATGTAATTTGTGAACCGTAGGCTTTTGAATGAGCCAATTCAGACTTATAACGAAGAAGTTATGCGTCCCGGAAGTTCACAAAATTCCCAAACTGAATTTGATTTACGGTGCCTGAGTTGGCATGCAGTGCCAACCCAAGGCAAAACGAAGTCGCTCCAGTGCATGTAACGGTGTCTGAGTACCTTGGAAGAGTTATACTGTGTATGTGAACCATAGTATAATATGTGATAGCAGCATTTAGCCGTATCTGATCTAAAAATCTTCTAGAGTCGCGGCGTTGCGGTGCGACCCATTAAGTAAGGGACTCGGGGCGCTTGACTGCCAAGTCCGGTCGGTGATCTTATAATCTTGCGCGCATGTATGAGATATAAGTATAAAATTGTGGTAGAAAGCGCTATGCGTGAGATATAAGTATAATAATGAATGTTGCTAAGTACAAAGACAAGAAAGCCAATTGATTTAAAAGTAAACACAACTTAAGGAATGTAATGTAACATTGTTTAAACTTTGTTAAACCTTAAGGATGTTGTATAAAGGTTGAGATAACCTAGTCGAATATAATGCAAGGATAATGATAAATTGGAATGAATAGTAATTTAATCTAATACACAATTAGATTGAAATGAAGGGTATGATATAGTCATATACATACTTGATTATATGTGACCTAATGTAAGGCATTATGTGATCAAGTATTGTAGAGAATTGAATGACTTGAACATAAAGTTAATATACCGTAGCAGACGCTAAAGGCAAGTTTTCTAACTCTTGTCTCAGTTCAATCTAAACAAGTTTTTGAAGTTCATGTATTCTTTCGCATGAATTGAAGTATGTTGAAGTTAAAGCCAATTAATTTGGCTAGACTTGATGTATTGATAATCTATTCATTTATTATCAATTGTTGCTATCTTTTGTCAACTACTTGATATGGTTTTCAAAAGAAGACTGAAATGTTAAATAAATGTTTTGTTGGTAAAACGACAGGCACGTAAGGTTGCCAAATGCTTAAACGTGCATACGTTTAATGGATGTAGTGTTGATCAACATAGAGTACAATAGGCTGATCACCTAGAAGTGCTCATATAAGTAATATCGGGCTTATGGACTTGTTTCTGGGTTGTCCTTTTCTAATAAAGAATGAATTCTCGAGGTCTCTGACCGGAGTGAATGTTTTACTAAATATTGTTGTTATTGTAAAACATTTTAGAAGAAAAGATGAAGTGCTATTTTGAATTATCAATAGTACTTCATAACTATTGTTAAGTTATTGAAGATATACGATTTATATGTGTCAAGCATGTTGTTATTAAATTGTTATACTTGCTGAGCTAGTTATGCTCACTCTTGCTTGAACCATATAAATGCAGCTAAGACTGAACGTCCCGAAGGATCGAAAAAGGATAAAGGAAAAGCTAAGGCAGATTACTAAGTTGTCTTGTAATAGTATAGGTATATTGTTGTAATGTAACAGATATTATGACAAAGAACCTTTGTAATGGGTATAGAACCTGGGAAATGTAAATATTACTTTAAATATATAGAAGTTATGTTCGTTCTTCGAGACTTTTCAATTGAATGAATGTATAAATGTTGTAAAGTATAGCACCATCTGTCGGGTTGGAAGATACCCGGATTTGGGGGCGCTACAAGTTGGTATCAGAGCCTAGGTTATAAAAACTTAAGGGGGAAAGTAGAACCTTAAGTCATAACCTTAAGAAAGAATAAAGAAATAAAAGATGGAAAGTAACCCTATAAAAATGCATTATCTTATGTTATGTATTTCTATTTATTTTACTGACGTGTACTAATCAAACTATATTGTTTTATTGTAGATGTTAGGAGAAAATGATATGTATAGAGATATACATGTAGTGAGCGAGGATTCGGTTAATCGGGTAGAGATACTACCAAATCACGTAGCAGTAGAACCAGAGTTGGTGACAATCGAGTCTAGTGACTCGGACGATTTAGACTACATGTCTATATTTGATGGCATGCAAGAAGAGGAGGTGGACATGATGTCCTTTGACCAGGTTCCACCTACAGAGGACCAGGTTCCACCTACTGAGGAAATGTCTATGGGTGAATCGATGAAGGCATTGTTTATGTCGGTATTGGATAGGAATGTCCATTTCTGCCAAGAGGTTAAGGAGAACTCCAAGCTGTCCATGAGGACAAGGCTAGCATGGAGGGAATGTGGGAAGAGGAGCATGATGATAGAGTTCTAGCTAAGGACAAGGTCCGAGAGTTGAAATGTGAAGTCTTTAAGCTCAAGTAGGAGATAAAGACTAAACAGAGGAAGTTGGAGAGGATGTCCTAAATACATAGGAGTTCTCATGTAGATTTCTAGCAGCAGGTAGCTAGATATCATATAGAAGTAGGACAGACTCGACACACAATCAGTAGAGATGTTATTGCCGGTCTGGCCAGCAAGGATTTCGAGAATGCCCTACGACAGATGTAGTCTAGCAATAGCTAGAATAGATTAGATATGTAAATATTATGTATCTAATAGTGACGTAAAACCCTCTTTTGTATAACAAAGGGTAGTCTTCTGTAAATCCCAATTTTTGGAAAGTAATTGCGGGATGGTAATGTAATCAGCTAAGGCTAGGTAATGTAAACAATGTAGTGTTAAACTACAAGTTATGAATCAATATAAGTCTTTTTATGGAATATGTTGAGTAAGGAGTATGAGTTGTTGTTTGATTACAAATAATAACAAACCAACAAAAATAAAGTAATAATAATGTGTTGTTTTCTTAACAGCAAAATGCCGCCAAAAAGGAGACAACGAAATCAGGGCGCTAATGTTAACCAACCGGAGGGTGGTCTAGTTAATCCAATGTAGGAGTTCATTAATCTTTTAACGGCTGCATTTAATAGAACAGGGGCAAATGTACCCGTGATTCCTGGAGTAGTACGAGCTACTACTTTTAAGGATTTCAAAAGTGTAGGTCTGCCGGAGTTCAAAGGGACTACGGACCCTATAGAAGCCCAGACTTGGGAAAAAGAAATTAAGAAAGCATTTGTAATAGCAAATGTTGAGGAGGGTCAAAAGGTTGCCTTTGCAACCTATATAATGAAAGGAAAGGCCAACTTCTGGTGGGAGGCAAACTAGGCTAGGGCCGATATAGGAAACCTAACGTGGGAGAGGTTCAAGGAGATTTTCTCCGAGAACTATTTTCCCACAAGTATGCAAGGGAGGATGGAAATGAGGTTTCTTGAATTGAGACAAGGGGACATGACAGTTCCCCAGTATGCTGCCAAGTTTAATGAACTGGCACTATTCGCTCCACATCAAGTGGACACTGAAGTGAGAAAGGCTAGAAGATTCGAGCAGGGCTTGAAACCCTAGCTCTATAGCCGAATCTCTGTGTTCGAAAGTTTTTCCTTTGGAACTATACTAGAAAAGGCAATAATTATCGAAGGTGGGAATGAGGCTCTCAGCCAGTACCACAAGGATAAGAAAAACAAGGGCTAGGTTGATGGTGGAACCAAGACCGAGGGAGCTAGTGGAAGTGGCAACGGTCAGAAGAGGAAGGGCTTTAACTCTGGGAATACCGGAGTAAAGCAAGGGGACTCTAAGAGGAGGATGGAGGCCTGTAAAACCTGCGGGAAGACTCACTTAGGAGTCTATCTCAAAGGAAAGGCGGTTTGTTATAATTATGGACAGGAAAGGCACATTTCGCATAACTGTCCCAATCCGAAGAAAAATCACCGATGCTTTGTATGTGGATCAACTAACCACATAGCAAAGAACTGTCCAAAGAAGGGGACAGGAGGAAATAAGGGAACTAATAGCGGTAAGTTAGCTATTAGTGGTCCAGCTCAGTCGAGGAAATCAATGGCCCGAACTTTTAATATGACGGTCCAAGATGCGGTGGCATCAGGGGATGTAGTTGCAGGTATTATTTCGATCAACAATATAAATGCATACGTGCTATTTGATTTGGGTGCTACTTGTTCGTTTATAGCATGTGATTTTGCTAGGTGACTAGAATTATTTCCCGAAAAATTGCCTATACCTTTGAACATTAAGGTAGAAAATGAGGAGATAATTCCTGTTGAAGATATTCATAGGAGTTGTTGCGTAGATGTACGTGGTCGTAAGTTATCGATAGATTTAATACCGATAAAGTTAGGAGAATTCGACGTAATTCTCGGAATGGATTGGTTAATTAACCATGGAGCAATTATAGATTGCCAAAAGAAATGTGTGAGCATCAGGACGTTGAAGCAACCTCCTGTAGTATTTTATGGTAGTAAATTGCCGGGACGTCCGTGTTGCCTTACGATGACACAAACTAGAAAATTCTTAAGGAAGGGCTGTGTAGGTTTCCTATGCTATGTTGTTGATACCCAGAGAGTGGGAACAACTATGGAACAAATACCTATAGTAAACGAATTCATGGATGTATTTCCAAGTGAGTTACCGGGTTTACCGCCGGATATGGAGATCGAATTTGTGATAGACATTGTGCCAGGAGCGGCACCAGTCTCAAGGGCACCGTACCGTATGACGCTTGTGGAAATGAAAGAACTAATGGTTCAGCTACAGGAACTATTGGACAAAAAGTACATTCAACCAAGTGTTTTGCCGTGGGGAGCACCGGTGTTGTTTGTCAATAAGAAAGACAGATCGTTAAGGCTTTGTATCGACTATCGGGAGTTGAACAAGTTAACGATAAAGAATAAATACCCATTGCCCAGGATCGATGATCTGTTTGATCAATTGAAAGGGGTAAAGTATTTTTCTAAAATAGATTTGTGGACGAGGTATCATCAGTTGAAGGTTAGGAAGGAAGATGTACCAAAGACTGCATTCAGGACTCGTTATGGTCATTACGAATTTTTGGTGATGTCATTTCGGTTGATGAATGCACCAGCTGCATTTATGGACATGATAAACAGAGTGTTCAAACCATATTTGGACAAGTTCGTCGTTGTATTTATTGATGATATTCTAGTCTATTCTAAGATGCCAGAAGATCATGCTGAACACTTAAAATTAGTGTTGGAGACACTAAGGGAGGAGAAGTTATATGCGAAATTCACCAAATGTAAATTTTGGCTGGAAAAGGTGCAGGTTTTAGGTCATATCATTGACCAAGAGGGGATTTCAGTGGATCCAGCGAAGGTGGAAGCAGTAATGAATTGGGAACAACCGAAAACGCCGACTGAGGTGTGGAGTTTCTTAGGGTTAGTAAGGTACTATCGAAGATTTATCCAAGATTTTTCGAAGATAGCTACCTCGTTGACTAATTTAACAAGGAAGACGGTGAAATATGTATGGACGGATAAATGTGAGGACAGTTTTCAAGAACTGAAGAAAAGATTAAGTGAAGCGCCTGTTTTGTCAATGCCAGATGACACAGGAAATTTTGTAGTGTATAGTGATGCTTCGCATAGAGGACTTGGTTGTGTGCTTATGTAGCATGGAAAAGTCATTGCGTATGCATCTCGGCAGTTGAAGGATTATAAGAAAGTTTATCCTACTCATGATCTGGAACTGGCCACAGTAGTGTTTGCCCTAAAGATATGGAGACATTATCTTTATGGGGAAAAATGTGAGATATATACGGACCATAAAAGTCTAAAGTATATCTTCACTCAGAAAGAGTTGAATATGAGACAAAGAAGATGGCTAGAGTTGATAAAGGATTATGATTGTGAAATCCTGTATCACCTTGGAAAGGCCAACATAGTTGCCGACGCCTTAAGTAGAAAGGGTCGGGAAAAGTTGTCTATGTTAACGGCTCAAAATGAGTTAATAACAGAGATGGCTATAATGGAAATAGAAGTAAAGATGCCGAGTGATTCGGGGAAGTTACTCTTTATGACGGAGATGCAATCTACCATCGTAGAAAGAGTCAAGGAGGTACAACTCAAGACGAACGAGTGTAACCAAATAAAGAAGCGATTATCCGAGAAAGAAGATGCTAAATATGGTCTTGATAAAGAGGGATTATTAAGATTTAAGGGAAGAATTTGGGTTGTGAATGAGACGGAATTAAAGGAGCAAGTGTTACAAGAAGCTCATAGTTCGAGGTACTCGATACATCCTGGTAGCACTAAGATGTATCAAGACCTTCGACAGAGTTTTTGGTGGCCAAACATGAAGAAAGAAATAGCAAAGTACATGAGTAGATGCTTAAGTTGTCAAAAAGTTAAGGCCGAATATCAACGACCCAGTTGCTTAGTACAGTCATTGGAGATTCCAGAATGGAAGTGGTAGCATATCACGATGGACTTTGTGGTAGGACTTCCGATGATGCATAAAGGGTACGATTCGATTTGGGTAATAGTGGACCGGTTGACGAAGTCGGCTCACTTTTTGCCAATTAGGATCAAGTATAACTTAGACAAGTTAGCTAAACTTTATGTTAAGGAAATCATTTCCAGACATGGAGTGCCGATATCGATTGTGTCAGATCGTGATCCACGATTCACATCGAACTTTTGGAGGAGTTTGCAAGAGCAGTTGGGAACACAGTTGAGGTTAAGCATGGCTTATCATCCACAAACCGATGGGCAGAGCGAAAGGACAATTCAGACGTTAGAAGACATGTTGAGGTCTTGCGTCATGGATTTCAAGGGTAGTTGGGATGATCACCTACCACTAGTAGAGTTTGCGTATAACAACAGTTATCATGCAAGCATAAGCATGCCGCCATACGAAGCGTTGTATGGAAGGATGTGCAGAACATCATTATGTTGGGCTGAGGTGGGAGAACGCCGGATGCTAGGACTAAAATTGGTGCAGCAGACAGCGGATGTGGTAAAGTTAATTTGGATGCGTCTCGTCACAGCTCAGGACAGACAGAAGAAGTATGCGGACTCACATAGACTACGTCGAGAGTTTAAAGTGGGTTCATATGTGTTTCTAAAGGTATCTCCCTGGAAAGGAAAGATATTCTTTGGAAAGAAAGGAAAGTTAAGTCCAAGGTTTATAGGACCTTTTGAGGTGTTAAAACGGGTGAGAGAGGTAGCTTATGTGATAGCATTACCTCCAGACCTAGAACAGATACATAACGTGTTTCACGTATCTGTATTATGTCCATATAAGCCGGACTATAAGCATGTAATCGAGTATGAGCCGATTCATATCGAGAAAGACTTAACATATGAAGAGTCGCCGATGCAGATCATTGATAGAAAGGAACAAGTTCTGAGGAACAAGGTAATACCATCAGTAAAGATATTATGGAAGAACCACGATGCTGAAGAAGCAACGTGGGAACTAGAAAAAAAGATGAAGAAAAATTTCCCTCATCTATTTGATTAAAGTAAGACGAGATTCTAGGGACAAAATCTTTATAAGGGGGGAAGAATGTAACGACCGAGAAATTCGAATCTTATTGTAAAATGATTTTATTAAATTAAATAATAATAAAATCATATTCCATGTGTTATCAAGATGGTTGTCATTGTATAACTTATTGATGTTAGAATATCGTAGTATTTGAACTACGTGTATGAATTAAAGTGTTTGAATTTCCAAGACGAAAATAAAAGTTTTTCGAGAAATTTTCCAAAAAATACTATTCATCGGTATTTGCTCGGGATATAATTTTGAGTTTCCGAGAAATACATAATGATGGAATAACAAGATAAGATGGATTATGTAATAAAAATCTAGTTATGGAAAATGTAATAATTCGCTTATGGACTTAATTTATTAACTTTAAGCAAGGCGAAGTGGTAAGGAATAAGTAATAATTGTATGATACTTAAGTATTGTACAAGTGAAATGAAAAAGCAGTATATCTGCAGTATTATATCTGAGTTAGTATGAAGAATGAAATATCATTATATATTTTGTATATGAATTAGAATACAAAAATAATACCTAAACTATATGTATGTGTATTAAGAAATGTTAATGGACTTGGAAGATTGGTTAACAATTATATACAAGTCCAAGTGAATTAAAGGGAGAGGCCCAATCATTAATGAATGAACAAACTAGTGTTTATTAATTCAAAGCCCAAAGATTGGTTTAATGTAAGCCCAAACTAGAATCCATGAGTTGTATGATCCATGGGGCAAACCATATCAATATGGTTAATATGTGGTGATCAAGTTAAAAGTAATGGCCAAGACTTAAAAGTAATGAACAAGTATTAAGAGTAATGACCAAGTTAATTAAGTAATGACCAAGTGTAGGATAAGAGTTGTGCTAGCCAAGTAATGAATAATAAAGAGGTGGCTTAAGGAGGTGGGATGATTTAATGACCAAACAACCCTAGCTTTGCAATTTCTATAAATATAGGAGGCTTACAAGCCATTTAACACTTGTTTAAATAATCCAACATTTCAAAAGTGCTTAAGTGTTAGAGAGAATAAGCTACCAATAAGTCACTTCCATAAGTAAAAAGAAGAAGAAAGCTACCTTACCAAGACAACAAAAAGTAAGACTTCTTCTCTATTATCTTCTATCTTTACCATGATAGGTGGATAAGAAAAGTTGGAATTAAGGAACATAGATGTTATGAAGTAAGAAGAATGAGTAAGAAATGAACTTAAGCAACATAAGTTGGCAATAAGTCATTTAAACTTATAAAAGTTATAAACTTATTATAAGTTAACCTTGAATGTTAAGTATGAAAATATGATCTTGTAATGAGAGAAGTGAAATAAGAACTTATATGATTATATGTATCATGTATACATAAGTAAAGTTATATTTGAAAAAAATGTAAACTATGATGATTAAAATACTCTAATTGTCATAAGTCATGAATAATCAAATCTTAAGTAGTTTATAATTTGACAAGTTATAAGCTCATGAAGAATAAGTCAAAATCCAACAATGAATATAAGTTGTTGTATTAAGTATGTTAAGATGTTCACATGATGAATGAAGTTCATTTGTAATGTTGAACAAATCATAAGAATAAAGAATTGTCGGAATTTGCACGATTGGACAATAAACGACGAATTCGTAAAATTCTCGGAATGGAAGTCAAATTTTGTGTTTGATCACGAAACAATTGTTTTCCAATAGAGATAAGTCATATTTGGCATTTAAGAGTCGTGGACTCAAAAATGACCGGATTCCGACTTAGAACGAAGAAACGAGCGTTGAACGTTCACGAACATTTATTGTTTTCGTTAAAAATGAACTAATAGGTGAATTTTTAGCAAACGAAGTCAAATAGATAAAATTCTTGCATGAACATGTAGATTATGTAATTTGTGAACCGTAGGCTTTTGAACGAGCCAATTCGGACTTATAACAAAGAAGTTATGCGTCCGGAAAGTTCACAAAATTCCCAAACTAAATTTGTTTTACGGTGCCTGAGTCAGCTATGGCATGGCCAACCCAAGGCAAAAAGCGAGTCGTGCCACGGTAGCGTAATGTTGTGTCGAAAGTACTGCAAGAGTTCGCCATGATCGCGAACCATAGATAATATAATATGCGCATGACGCCGTATCTGACAAAAATCTTACGGAGTGTGTGGCGCAAATGGCTTCGACCCATTAAGTAAGGACTCGCGCCGTAGCGCCAAGTCCAGGACAGTGATGGTATAATCTCGCGCCGCATCGTGAGATATAAGTATAAAGTTGGCGCCGCAGCGCTAGTCTAAGAATAAGGATAATAATGAATGTTGCTAAGTACAATGACAAGAAAGCTAATTAATTTAAAAGTAAACACAACTTATGGAATGTAATGTAACATTGTTTAAACTTTGTTAAACCTTAAGGATGTTGTATAAAGGTTGAGATAACCTAGTCGAATATAATGCAAGGATAATGATAAACCGGAATGAATAGTAATTGAATCTAATACACAGTTAGATTGAAATGAAGGGTATGATATAGTCATAAACATACTTGATTATATGTGACCTAATGTAAGGCATTATGTGATCATGTATTGTAGAGACTTGAACGACTTGAACATAAAGTTAATATACCGTAGCAAATGCTGAAGGCAAGTATTCTAACTCTTGTCTCAGTTCAATCTGAACAAGTTTTTGAAGTTCATGTATTCTTTCGCATGAATTGAAGTATGTTGAAGTAAAAGACAATTCATTTGGCTAGACTTGATGTATTGATAATCTATTCATTTATTATCAATTGTTGCTATCTTTTGTCAACTACTTGATATGGTTTTCAAAAGAAGACTGAAATGTTAAACAAATGTTTTGTCGGTAAAACGACAGGCACGTGAGGTTTCCAAATGCTTAAACGTGCATATGTTTAATAGATGTAGTGTTGATCAACATAGAGTACAATAGGCTGATCACCAAGAAGTGCTCGTAAGTAATATCAAGCTTACGGACTTGCTTCCAGGTTGTCCTTTTCCAATAAAGAATGAATACTCGAGGTCTCTGACCGGAGTGAATGTTTTACTAAATATTGTTGTTATTGTAAAACATTTTAGAAGAAAAGATGAAGTGCTATTTTGAATTATCAATAGTACTTCATAACTATTGTTCAGTTATTGAAGATATACGATTTATATGTGTCAAGCATGTTGTTATTAAATTGTTATACTTGTTGAGCTAGGTATGTTCACTCTTGCTTGAACCATATAAATGCAGCTAAGACTGAACGTCCCGAAGGATAGAAAAAGGATAAAGGAAAAGCTAAGGCGGATAACTAAGCTGTCTTGTAATAGTATAGGTATATTGTTGTAATGTAACTGATATTATGACAAAGAACCTTTGTAATGGGTATAGAAACTGGGAAATGTAAATATTACTTTAAATATATAGAAGTTATGTTCGTTCTTTGAGAGTTTTCAATTGAATGAATGTATAAATGTTGTACATTATAGCACCATCTGTCGGGTTGGAAGATACCCGGATTTGGGGGCGCTACAGTTAGGAACGTTAGAAACGTTCATGAAGAACTGATTAAAACGGAGCTATAACGAAGTTATGGCGAAAAGTTTGTAAAAGACGAGCGAGAATTTGAAAGTTAGTAAATGAACCCGAATTGGTAGGGTTTCATAAGAATGTAAGAGAACGTATAAAACGTAAGTCGTAGACTCAAGAATGAACGAATTCCGAGTTCGGATGACCAAATTACGGACGAACGAACGAAGAACGTTAAAAACGTTAAAATAAACGAAGAGCGAAGATTAAGCCAATTGAATGGCATGTTAACAGATTCAGAATGAATTTCTATCTATGGGTAATCGAAGTACGTAAGATAAGGAAGAAAATGGCTTTGGAACGACACCTCGTTACGAGTTATAACGAAGAAGTTATGAGATCAGAAAGTAAGCATCTCAAAATGAAGTTAACACTTAGAAAAATTTTCGGGAAGAAGGACTTGGCACCATGGCGCCATCATGCTCGGTAAGGCGCAAATGACATGCTGCACCGAGGAGCCCGAGATCGCAAGCGCAAGACCGCGTGAGAGAGAGATAGAAGGGTGAGGTAGCAAATGGCTAAAGTGAAGGGAAAAAGCTAGAGAAGAGCTTTTAACTGCTCAGCTCTTAGGGGAAGTGTAAGGAAAGATAAAGAACATAATGTTCAACTAATGTAACACTTAATGAAGTGTTTTAAACCTTTAATGAAGGTTGAACGGAAAGATTAAACGAGATTAAAAGAATGTAATTGCGGGTTATGGATCCAATATCCGAAAACCGTAGTCGCGATAAACGAACGTGAGGGATTGCTATGATGGTGATTCCTTAGACGTTGGGGAAAGAGGTTAATGGATAACATTTCGATGTTATGTCATGGTAATGCGAGATGAATGTAAGCGTGTAGACGCTGTGAACGTAACGTTGTTGCGATGAACGATCGGTCTTAGCATACAATGATCTGTATGGCTTCGATATTAAGAAAGAAGAATGAACATGGGGTTCATGGGATGGATAATGATCGAAAGCGATTAAAACCTGGAATAATGGTTGAATGAGAAATTATGAGACGAGCAACGTGAATGTTGAATACATAAACGATCTTCATAAATTGTATTCGCGTTGGACGAACGTTCTAAGTATACCCTGGTTGTATGACATAGATGTTAACGAAGGTAGTAAGTAAGATATGAATGGTATTGAGAAAGCCGTATCGAATGGTAATAAGATTAATGAAAGCCAAATGTGACTCGGATAAGAATGAGTCCTGAGTTATGGCAATTGCTTGCCAGAAAGCCATAAGGAATAAGAAATTGACTTAACGAACATTATTGTTTAATAGTTCGTATAAGTTACGAGAAATTTAGGTTGTGGTACAATCGTAACCTTTGATGGTTGACATATTGGAGCTGGGCTAAACAATTCCTTTAGAGAGCGAAGGTATATACGAAACTGGAAACCGATCTAACTCACTGTGTGGGCAGTGTAGATGAGACGGGAACTTGTTTGTTGGTTGTTTGTGGGAAACCACTCAGAGTACCATATGGACTACTAGCAGAGAAGCGATATGTGTTGAGTCCTAGAGAAGTATAAGAAGAACATAAGGATGTAAATCATCAAAGATGATGAACATTTTAAGTAAGACATCTCCGTATGTCATGAAATCGTAAACCGGTAATGAAAGTTAGTCACGTAAAATTATATTATAAGAACGCGAACCTTAAGAAGAAAAGTTAAATAAACCAATGCGTAAGTCAAGTATATGACTAATTGGTGTATTTGTTATTTTCCTTATGTGTTATAGGGATTAGAATGAAGCGATTCGGCGAAGTATGGACATCTTGTAAGGCAAGTTTCCTAACTTCATTCATATTTTAAATGAATGCTAGTTTCTTAAAACTTCTCAGATGTTGAACTTGAGAAGTTATGTCTATGTGCAAATGTACGATATTTGTGCAAGGTGGTAGAACGTATGAGGCCTTATGCCACAATGTGAACACTTCGGTGTTTCTATGAGATGAATTGTTCTATGTTTGAACTGTTCAATAAAAGAATGTTTTGTTTATACATGAACCATTATTGTTAAGTCTGTGCTATTGATTCTAGCCAGACAGAATGAGTATGAAAGATAGTAGAGAATGAAAGTATTTCAAAGTGAATGTGACTAATGTTTTAAAATGATAGGAATCGAGATTATTCATATTGTTCAAGCTGCTTCATAACCTTTGTTCGGTTATTGAAGTTCCAAAGGAATGTTAAACTCTTGAAGTTGTAAGTTAAACTGTTATGACTTATTGGACAATTGAATGCTCATACTTGCTTTAAATGAAAAACATTTTCAGCGAACGATGTTAGAAGAACTTAAGGATCCCGTATAGATCAAGCTGACAGTATCCAGATGAAGTGCCATTCAGATTGTGAATGAGCGAGAAGATCAAGTGAAGACTGGTAATGTAGAAAGATGAGAATTAAACTATAGACTAGTTTAATGAACTGTATATATCCTTGGTGGCGGATAAAAGTCATTCTTGTAAGATGAAAGCAATAATGTAATTAGCATTATTTGTAATGAGAAAGGTTATAAGGTTTTAGAACCTGGGAATTTAGAATGTATGTTATTATATTTCAGTATATAATAATGTATGTTGGATGAATGATGTACTCGTGACGTACGAAATTCGGGTGTGAAGATAGACCAGATTTCGGGGCGTTACAATAAATTCCAAGGCTGCTTAACCTTTGTTGACGTGTGCATCAACTGATGAAATCATCGGATGGCTTCCGACACTTCGATGGGTTTAACTGCCATCGGCTGAAGTAACGTCAAGGTTGCTTTGCCTTCTTTGACATGTGCATCAACAGATGAAATTATCGGATGGCTTCCGACGCTTCGTTGGATTTACTTGTCAACGGCTGAAGTGATGTCAAGGTTGCTTGACCTCCGTTGACATGTGCATCAACAGATGCAAATGCGTGATACCCCCACCGGGGAATCTGTACTTTGGCAGATGAACATGCGTGATACCCCTGTCGGGGAATCTGTATGTGGACAGATGAACATGCATGATACCCCTACTGGGGAATCTCTATGTGGACAGATGAACATGTGTGATACCCCCGCCGGGGAATCTGTATATGGACAGATGAACATGCATGATGCCCCCGCCGGGGATCTGAACTTTGGAATTACGACCCCAAACTGACGGTATTGGACCTTTGTGAGCTATTACCGAATGTGATTTACAACTGCTGAGATCATCGGTATAGTATACCCTGTGTTTGGGCGAATACCAATGAATGATATGTAGACCCGTAGTTTGGTCCATGAAAACCAGGATTTTAGGTTACTCTACTCAATCGCGTAGAATTTTTATCCCTGATTTAACCTTTTCAGCTTGTGAGAACTCCTTTGTAACTCGAACTGGACTAAGCCGGAGGGGTGGGCCCCATACAGGGAAGCCGTAGGTACACCTGCAGCAGCCGTAGGTGGACCTACGACCAGCCGTGGATGGCTTTAAAGGCTGCAGGTTGCTTTCTTAAGTCATTTTACGTTGCGCCACACAGGAAATTTGAGAGCTCTTCTTTAGATCTGCTGAGTTCGAGCGTCTTTCTGCAAATTTTGTCACCGTACAAGTGTTTAACGTATGCATATCTTCTTTTCCAGTTTTTGTCCATTGGAGAATGACTTTTAATATGAAATGCGTCTAAACGCATAGTAGTTAATATGCATGCTCATATGACTTGATAAAAAATATTCAACATAGTAAACGTTAATATTAAACTATGCTAAACATAATGATGTGAAAAAATTTGACTTTTGAAACAGTCAAATTGGCACCTCTTTTTCTGCTATTTCTTATCATATTTGAGGACAAATGAGCAAAGGTGGAAATGCAAAGTAATCCTGGTAATTAGGCTACCCTTATGGATTGATAACTTTAACTTTTTAATGCATATAGTATGTATATGACTGTGGGTAGGTGTGCTGCTGAATGGCCACCTAGTCATGCCTATGTGCATATGGATAATCTTATTTATAGAGGAAACTATGGCAAATTTTTTCCAAAATGTAGGTATTTGGTAGTCATGCATTTTTAACCCTACTATTGACGTATGTTAAAATAATGCATGCATGCATATAGTCATAAAATGCATTTTGAAAAGCTCCAGGTTAGAAAATACCACACCCTCTCTTAGGTGATTTGGAGACTTATTGTCAAGATATTATGGATCCGGATCAGCCGAGTAGTTCTCGCAGGACCACTTCAGGTATGCAGAGGAGGGCTTCCGAAATGCCTCAACCCCGTTTAGTTAGACAACCTCGTCGTCTGTCGGAGGCGGTGATACGTCATGTCCGGGTTGATGTGTTGGATTTCGAGGACGAGGAGGATGATGTACCGGTAGCGACTCTAGCTCCTGCTGTTCATATTCCCCGTAGGGATTTCCCAGGCATTCAAGTGGCTATTCTAGATCATCTGGGTGATTCGAGTCGCCACCCCTCATTTTACTTGCATGTAAATGAGGTAAAAGCTGGATTTGATCTTCCTTTTCCCTATTAAGGAGGAGCAAGGATTTTGACATTGATTTGCATGTGATGCAGGTTCCCGGCTTTACACAGCCTCGAGGGAACTGGTTCAGCATACACTCCCTATATCAGGCTCTGCATCCAAATTACCGAGGTATAGTGCATGATTGGGGCTTTGGGGCGTTCTTTTCCATTCTACCCCACCGTTGTCTATGGGTTACCTCAGGGCATTGTCTGAGTGCTGGTTTCACCAGACTTTGTCTCTCTATTTGTTGGACTATGAGGTGATGATGACGCTGATGGATTGGCGATTTATCACTGGTATGGAGTTTAGAGGGGCGCTAGTGCCATGTACGGAGAATATTACCCTGACTGTCGTTAGATCCTTGCTAGGAGTTTCGGCTGAGGCGCTCAAGGGCAGGACCGTCCATACGGGTCCTTTGAGCATAGATGCTATGAGTGGGCTATTGAGTGAGCCAATGTCTGATGATGTGAGAGTTAGGGATCACATTCTTCGTCGATTGTTCCTGGTTATCATCAGGTGTTGTTTCGTAGAAGATAACACTTCTACGGTGTCATTCGCTTTGATCAGCGCCATGCGAGAGGTGAACCGTATTGGAGAGTATTATTGGGGTTCCTACACCTTCGCCTATTTCCTCAGGGGAATGCGCATGCGTTAGCATGGCTTGACCGAGGCTTGGCTAGGATTTTACCCATTTCTGCTGGTGAGTAGTTCTCTTTTGATTTCCCATGTACAGGTTTAAGAGTATTCACCGACAGCAGGTGTTTTGCCTTTGTGTTGGCAGTTTTGGGCCTATGAGAGGCTTCCATATTTGTGTCCTATGAGTGTGTTAGGTTTAGATACCTACCCACGAGGACAGCTGTGACGCCCCCAAATCCGGGTCTCTTCCAACCCGACATATGGTGCTCCACGGTGCTACAGTTCACACAAACATTCAATTAAAATGCCTCAAAAGAACGAATATGTCTTATATATATTCCAAAACAATACTACCATTCCCCAGGTTCTTTATAACCGTTACATTTGTTCTTGTCATAATATCAAATATTATCATTATAAACCTATACTATTACATAGGTAATCTCAAGTTCACTTTAGCCTTTGGCTTATCCTTGATTGAATCCTTGGTCCATTTGGCCTACAAATTTGCATTCATATGGTTCAAGCAAGAGTGAGCATAACATGCTCAACAAGTACAACAATTTAATTTTAAAAGCATGCTTAAAACATAGGAATCGTATATCTTTAATAACTAGATAGTAGTTACGAAGTACTATCAATAACTAAAAATCGCGTTCCTTTTCCTTCAAAACATTTTTTCATAACAATATTCAGTAAAACACCAATTCTGGTGCAAGACCATGAGTGTTTCATTATTTCTTTGAAAAGGACAACCCGACACGAAGTCCGTAAGTCCGGCATAGCTTACGAGCACTTCTAGGTGATCAGCCTATAGTACTTTATGTTGATCAACACTACATCCATTAAACGTGTGTACGTTTAAGTTGTGGCAACCTCACGTGCCCATCGAATACTCGATGAAAAATACATTTATTTATTCATATTCAGGCTTACATTGAATCCGTACCAAACAATTGGCGTAGGATAGCGTTAGCAATTCTATATTGAAAGACTTGTAAATAAATCAATCAACTTATCAAGAATAGTCTAGCAGAGTTAAAACTGGCATCGACACTTTCTTTAAAACCATACATACATCTCATAACTTGAATCATTTGAAACTTGGCTAACACGAAGGTTAGACAAGCGTTTAGAAAAACTTGCCTTCAGCGTCTTCTACAGTATAAATATGTTTCCTCTGAGTCTTTACGGTCTCTACAACATATAATCACATAACATACTACATTAGGTCATGAATGAACATACATGGTTCCTAAAGAATCTTACCCTTCTTCTCAATCTAATCATATATTAGATTTATTATTATTGGTTCCGGCTTACCGTCGTTCTTTTACATCGTTCTTACCAACTTCTTTCTCTTATATAACTTAACTAAAATTATTTCATTAGTACAACTCGGTTTTAGTTAATTATCCTTCCTCACAGTTTACAAACGTCCTTACGTTATTAATTGACACTTAATCGGCATTGGTTATGTACACTTATTGTACACCGTTCCTGTTTACATTCAATTAACTTTCTGTAACTCTAAGTGATCATACTTGAGGTTTAGTTATGACTTAACAATGTTTTATTAAGTCCCTTAGTTCGTTGTTTAAACAATTTCCATTCAAGTTCTACTTGTAACCATTTCTTCTTGTCTAGGTTTTAATAAATTTGGTCATTGCGCCATCTATTACTCTTAGTGTGCTGCTGCGTGTCACACATTAGTGTCCAGAAACCGAACTCGGCGCTGCGGCACGAGTCCCTTTGTTACTTGTCGCGCTGCGGTGTGAGTTTGCAGGGGCTGAGGCTCACTTTGGCACTGCGGCGTCGGCTAATTGGCTTGAGTCGCGCCGCGGTGCGAACTCTGTGCCACGGATTATTTTGATAGATTTTTCAAATGGTGAGATTCCCGGACTCATAACTTCTTCGTTATAAGTCTGAATTGGCTCGTTCAAGAGCCTACGGTTCACAAATCATATACTCTATGTTCATGCAAGAATTATATCTATTCGACTTCATTTGCTAAAAATTCACCTATTAGTCCATTTTTAACGAAAATGATAAACGTTCGTGAACGTTTAACACTCGTTTCTTCGTTCTAAGTCGGAATCCGGTCATTTTCGAGTCCGCAATTTTATAATGCCAAATAAGACTTGTCTACATTGAAAACCAACGTTTCCAAGCTAAATATCATAATTCGACTTCCATTTTGAGAATTTCACGAATTCAACTATTGTCGTCTAATCGTGTGAATTCCGGCGAAACTTCGTTACTTAAGATTTGTTCATCGTTCTAAATGAATTCAATTCATTATATAGACATCTACACCTACATATTACAATATCTTATTTTCATGTGAAGTCATTACTGTCGACATCGGGATTTTTGGGTGTCCCTTTCCGTTATTTGTTCTTTGGTGTTCTCATTTTAGGTGAGATTTGTTTGAAAAAACAAGTGATAAAGGTCCGACATGTATAATGTTGAAGATGGGACTGTTAAGAGTCGCCAGTTGGTTTTTTAAATGGTTGCACCAACACAACTGAGAAAAGGTTTGCACATTGACCCAGTGATGTGACATTGATATACGGGTCGGCGAAACCGAGATTTATTTAGGGTCCGGGGACTTGGTTATGCGGGGGGAAGATGTTAGGCACCCCCCGACATCCGTGTTACCACGGTGATTGCCTCTTTTCAAGAAACTATTATATGAGTGAGTGTGTGTGTGTGGGTCAATGTGCTGTTATATGAAAGTTGTGCGAGGCCTCGTTCAAACCTATATACACAGGGTTTGAATATATATAAAAATTTAGTTTTTAGCAATATATGGCAATGATGTTTTATAAAAGATGTTTTTTTAACCCCGATGCTCAATAGGAATTGAGACCTTGTACACCTCCATTTTTATTAAGTGAGCGGCTGGATTGATTTTATTTGACGGATGCGAGGCATCCGTATGAAAAATAATACATCCAAAAAGAATGCCGACTTCCTCGTGGGTATGGAAACCATCTAAGCAAATATAGACATCACAGAATAATTTACAAGTTGCTTACAGCTGAAAATGTCCATCACGAGAACCGAATCTAGATCCAATGGGATGAATCTGTGATCACATGATTCCTAGGCGCACAGAATATTGCAATTTGTATAAAAGCAATAAGCAGGTATATATATAAAAGCGGTAAATATATATATATAGACAGGATCACCAACCACGAAGCACCTCCATGGGGGATCAGAAATGTAAATAAAGTTGTAAATACGGTCAACCGCCACGAAGGAAACTCAAAGGGATGAGAATGTAAATAAAGTCAGAATACGGCCAATCGCCACGTAAGTAAACTCCAAAGTGAGGACTAAATATAAAGAAAGTTGTAAAGCGATCAAGCGCCACGATGGGGAACTCAGCGAGGACAAAATAAATATATATATATATATAAAAGCAATAAACGATCGGATGTAAAATCGGGCTCATCGAACATAGTTCGACCACAGTTCATATATATATATATATATATATATATATATATATATATATATATATATATATATATATATATATATATATATATATATATAAAAGTTTAGTAAACGCCTTGCATAAAGTTCAGGCTCAAATCGAACAAAGTCCAAACACACAGTTGATATATAAAAGTATATATATATATATATATATATATATATATATATATATATATATAAAAGAGAATAAACGCACTGCAGACAAAAGTCAGGCAAATCGAACAAAGTCCAACACACGGTTTATATATATAATATATATATATATATATATATATATATATATATATATATATATATAAAAGTGAATAAATGCACAAGACCAAAGTTCAGGCTCATCGAACAAAGTCAAACAGACAGTTAATATATATATATATATATATATATATATATATATATATATATATATATATATATATATATATATATATATATTAAAGTAGTAAACGCCTCCGCATCAAGTTCAGGCTCAATCGAGGCATAACTCGATAATGTTAGTCAATATATATATATATATATATATATATATATAATAAATATATACAGACTGGAATGAAACCACGGACCGAAATGCGGGAAAAAGCAAGTAACACGACTCTCAACGTGTAGAAGGGTGTGTGCAAAGATGAAGAGAAAGACTCTAAAGTGTGTGAGAAGGCTTACAGCTGACTGATAAAAAGGGCTTCCATATCTTTAGAGTGGGTAAACACTGGGCTTTTGTGGGTACAAAAAAGGCTATATATGAGCTCACAGGTGTTTGAAAGTGGGACAATACACTGTATGGCGAGTGCAGAGGAAATTGTGCAGGGTTTCCCCGTCTTTTTTCTCTTAAAAATCAGCACCCCAAGCCTCTTATTTATAGGCTAAAGGTGCCGCAGGTGTACCAGAGGCGGGTCGGGTCGGCCCAATTCTATCGGGTCAGGTCATCTCGAAGTACGTGCACTCGGGCACTATAATGTCCACTCGAATTTTGAGAAGTGCAATCCGGGCATCCGTTTTGAGGTATTTAGGACCTATTTCAGACCGTCGTTGTCAAGAGTTGTACGATGGCATGGGATTAGAGTTTGTACGAAGTCTTTGAAGATGGGACGATGCCCTCCGGTCTTTAAGATTCAACTTTCATTCGTTACCCCGCACAATAGTCACTCGGGATTGGTTAGCCTTGTGGGACATTGTTGCATAGAGACGAGACGTGGCATCGTGTTGGATGAGATGGCGATGTTGCCCATCATCACCGGGTGTTTCACGGATTGGCCGATAAGTGACGTTGCTTAGACTTCATTTGAGATTGGATCGCTTGCATTTGTTGAAGGTCCTCATTGTCATCTTTGAGGTGTGCCTGTGTTGCCGATGTTATTGCCATGTTGGGACAGTGTATTTCGTTATAAGTGCCGAGATTGAAGCTGATGGCATTTGAAACAAGCGTTTTCGGGGTTATCTGCGAAACTGCATTCCTTGGGGTTATCACCAAGGTTGGTGGCTATTCCAATGGTTGGGACTGAGACTGGATACCTCGGGATTATCTCCGAGATTAATCGGTCTTCTCCGGTGTGTGTTCCGGTATTATATCTGCAGGTCTCGGGGTTAAATTTGAGGTTGAAACCATTACTCCCAGATTGCGATCCGGGGTTAATGTTGAACTTCCAGTAGTGTCCATTATGGATTTGGATAGTCTTTCAGGGTTCTCTCTTAAAAGATGAATTTGTTCTCCTATAATGTTAGTAACAGTAGTACAGAAAATTTCGAGTGTCTACAGATGCCCCTCTTTATCATACTCATGCATGGTGATGCATGGGTAGGATAAAGAATCCTAGACACTTGAAACGCAACAAGATAAACATGGTACTATGGATAGTAACATGATGAAAATGTATGATGCATGTGTACGGGTTGTGGCCCAACATGTCTTTGGGGATGATTCTTTGGTTCCTGTTGCTTCAACCGGGATTGCAATCTTGACCAGATCTCGATGTGCAAGTCAGAATCTGTTAGGATATTGGTGTTGGAGTTATCACCAAATTCACGTGTTCTTGATAACGACTTGATCTTTCAAGGGGTATCTCTTATGTGTAAGAGATCTATGGGGATAAATCTTGATCTATTTGAGGATGTGTATAACATATTCCATCATCTATCCTCTTGGACAATGTTGACCTCTCCTGGTTAGTATCGCCAGAATATGTCATGATTACATTGGATTCTTGCTTGATAGCAAATCTTTGTCGGGGATGCGACCTTCGTTGACGTATGAATCAACGGCTGAAACATCCTGTGGGATATACTGTCAAGGTTGCTTGACCTTCACTGACGTGTGAATCATCGGCTGAAACTCTGTGAGGATATCGTCAAGGTTGCTTGACATTCATTGACGATGTAGATAAAGCGAGCATCAGATTGTGGCCTCACCGGGATCCATTTGGGGAATATGAGCAGCTGGGTATGAGAACCTCGAACAGCTCTATAGCTCTGACAGGTTTAAACGCTATCGCCTGATATGATGTCAAGGTTGCTTGACCTTCATTGATATGTGTGTCAATGACTGAGTATGCATTGCTACTCCAGCCGGAGATATACATTGTAACCCCCGTCGGGGACTCACGTTGTAACCCCCGTCGGGGATCCACTTGGGACGCATGAATACGTACGCAACTACCGAACGGTTATTAACGTTTCAATGGGTTTACCAGCCATCGGCTGAAATAATGTCAAGGCTGCTTGACCTTCGTTGATAGAGTTATCAACGGATGAACGTGTTGTAACCCCCATCGGGGATCTATGTTGTAACCCCCATCGGGGACTCACGTTGTAACCCCCGTCGGGGATCCATGTAGGGTAACGACCCGGAGTCGGCGACATCAGACCTATATAAGGTATTGACGTATGTAATTTGTGACAACTGAGGTTATCGACAGAGTATACCTTGTGTTCAGGCGACTACCAATGAGTGATGTACAGATTCAAAGTCTCATATGAGAAGACCAGGATTGTATGCTGTTTTGCTCAATCGCGTGACATTTTTATTCCTGATTTGACCTTTCTAGCCCGTAAGAACTCCGTTTCAACTCAAACTGGACCGAGCTGGAGGGGTGGGGCCCACATATAGGAGCCGCAGGTGCACCTGTTGCCAGGCGTGGATGATAAATCCCAGCAGCCTGCCTTCACAAGTCACTTTCAATTTGTTTCTCTCTAGAAAAAACCGTGAGCCACTTCCAAATTTGCTGAGTTCGGGCTGCTTTCTGTAAATTCTATCAATGTACAAGTGTTCTACACTATCCTGGTAACGTATATATGTATTTTTTCCAGTTTTTGTCCGTTAGATTGTGAGATATTGCACGAAATGCATCTAAACACATAGTAGTGATTATGTATGCACAAATGACTTGATAAAAAATATTCAACATAGTAAATGTTAGTATTAAACCATGCTGAACATAATGATGTGAAAAAATTTGACTTGAGAGACAGTCAAATTATCACCTTTTTCTGCTATTTTTTGTCTTATTTGAGGTCCAATGAGCAAAAGGTAGAAAGGCAAAATACTCCTAGCATTGAGGTTGGCCTTATGCATAATGTTTTTGATTTTTAATGCATATATTAGGTATATGACTTTGGGACATGTGTGCTACTGGATGGCCACCGAGACATGCCTATGCGCATTTGGATAGTCCTATTTTCAAAGGGGACTATGGCGAAATTTTTCCAGATGTAGGCATTGGGTAGTCATGCATTCTAACTCTATTATATGTTAAAGTAAATGCATGCATGCATATAGTCATATAATGCATTTTAGAAAGTTCCAAGTAAGGCAATACCACACCCTTTCGGAGGTGATTTGGAGACTTGTTGTCCATATATTATGGATCCGGATCAGTCGAGCAGTTCTTACAGGACCGCTTCTGGCATACGGTGGAGGGCTTCTGAAGTGCCTAGTTCCCATTTTGTCAGATAGCCTCGTCGGTTGGTGGAGGCTGTGATTCGTCCCGTCCAGGTAGAGGTTCCAGACGTTGAGGACGAGAAGGTGGATATTGAGGATCCCGCTCCTGCTGTACATATCCCTCGTAGGGAGCTTCTGAGCATCCAGGTGGTGAACCCAGAGTTTCTAGGTGATTTGGGTAGACACTCATCGATGTACTTGCATGCTAACGAGGTATGACGTTAGACTTTATCTTCCTTCTTTCCTATTGATGAGGATTAAAAGGGTTCTGATGTTGATCTGTGCTTCATGCTGGTTCCAAGTTTTACACAGCCTCGGGGGAACTGGTTTAGCATCCATTCCATGTACCAGGCGCTTCATCCTGATTATAGAGCAGTAGTGCATGAGTGGGGATTTGGGGCATTTTTCTCCATCCTTCCTCGTCGTTGTCCCTTGGGTTACCTCAAGGCATTGTCTGATCGATGGTTTCATCAGACTCAGTCACTCCACCTGCTGGGTTGCGAGGTGATGATGACGCCTATGGATTGGCGATTTATCACAGGTATGGAGTTTGGAGGGGAGCCAGTTCCTTGCATGGCGAATATCACCCCTACTGCCGTCCGGTCCTTGTTAGGAGTTTCGGCGGGTGCGCTCAAAGGTAGGATTGTCCGTTCAGGTCCTTTGAGCATAGATTTTACGAGCGAGCTATTGAGTGAGCCCATCCCTGATAATGTCAGGATCAGGGATCGCGTTCTGCGGCGATTGTTCTTGATAATCATTCGAGGTTGCTTCATAGCAGATAACTCTTCCACGGTATCTTTCGCTCGTCGTCACGCCACACGCGCGATGTGGACCGTATAGAGAGTATGATTGGGGCTCTTACACCTTTGCCTATTTCCTCCGTGGCATGCGTCCGCGCTCTCATAGGGTTTGGACCGAGGCTTGGCTAGAGATTTTACCCGCTTCTGCTTTGGTGCGTATTTCTCTTGTCTTTTTTTTCTTTCACGGAGTTAAGAGTGTGCTCATCGATAGCAGATGTTTTGCCATTGTGTTGGCAGTTTTGGGCCTATAAGAGGCTTCCATGTTTGCGTCCTGTGAGTGTGTTAGGCTTAGATACCTATCCACGAGGACGATGATGACATCATTCTATTTTGCCAAAGGGCCCTATATCTGAGGGCTTCGCGCATTGCCATATGCAGCTGGAGTTGCTGACGGCCGACGCCATCACATGGCTTCCATATTCAGGGGATCATTTGATCATCGGTTTTGAGGATGGACACCCTACTGGAGTAGAGTATTTGATTTCCACCCGGAGATTTCCTCTTTTCATCGATGGAGGCTAGGAGCTCTATTTAGGAGAGCGTGTTATCAGGAGCACCACAGGGGAGATTTGTATACCGATCTTGCCTCCTGTTAGGCATCATTGGCCTGTATCACAGTCACCCACCATTGATATTCCATTGTTGGGAGTTGACGGTTTTAATTTATCCAAGGGTCCATGTACTCAGGAGATATTCCAGTGCTGGTGGCTCCCTCGCACTATTGGGGCCCATTCCCGTGCCATACAGTGTATGGGGGATATGGTTCCTGGATCATTGATGATGACAGATTGGGTAGCTTGTGTTCAAGGTCTAACCCATATGACCCAGATTGATAGCTTGCCCCGGCAGTTGGATCGAGCACAGATAGTTATTCGGCATTTGGGCAGAGATCCAGCAGAGGTGGAGACATTTGTTCCTTCCAGCTCAGGTGCAGGCCCCTCAGACGACCCATTTGGTTTTGCCGGCATAGATCCTCCCCTTTATAGGCCTGACATCCCTGTTGATAGACATCCAGTGATTTAGGAGGAGTTATATCAGGTGGACAGGATTGAGGATGTGGACATCGAGACCATTATCTTCTTTTGATGTGTATTCTCGCTATATCTTTTGATAGGCCCCTGTTAGATATTGGGTGGCTGTTCCCCATTCTCGCTATATCTTTAGATAGGCCTCTGTTAGTAGTAGGGCATTTGTGCCCCATTTTCATGTACTTGTAGCTGTATAGAGCTGATGTATTAGATTATGATATATTTAGGAATGTATGCACCATTTTTTCATTCCCTATATCATATTGCCATCCATTATCTGTTATGCATGTATCATGTTATGCATATGTATGTATGTCGGAGATACTCGGTATTGACCCTGGATGGTCTTATGACACGGCCCGCATGAGATGTCTTCTTTGATGATTAGTCAGTATAGATAATACCCCACCGGTGGTGGTATTGGGTATCGCGCTTCGTGAATACGATAGCATGTCACCACCGGATAGGGTGATCAGAGATCTGTTATTGCAAAGCATACCATGACCCTTTTGGCATTTCAAGTTTCTGCAGGATTTGTAGATGGGATGCTAGAGCATTGGCTAGCTGATAGGAAGGTATTTCGCTTTGGCACCCATGAGTTGACTCCTACTGTGGAGGAGTATGCGGATTGGATGATCTCGCCCCTAGGCGAGGCCTTGCGTACACATGGCTTTGGGAGACATGAGTAGACGATTCATAACTCTCACTGGATTGAGGCGCAGAGTGGTGCAGGATGAGCTGACATCTGACCATGTGATCTATCAGCGTTTTCTGTGTGACAGATTTGGTGCGGAGGATAGCTACTCACGACATCCAGGGGATTTCACTGTGTCGGAGGATCATTGGCGTTCGGCCAGAGTTGTACTGATACTTTGTGTACTGTCATACGTGTACATGCCACAGTACATGGATGAGATAGATATAGGCGTTATCATGGTGGTGAGAGCTCTCGTGAGAGGTCGTACCATTGTACTATGATCGTGGGCGAGACCTTGCGATCGGCGTCTCTGCCTGCATTTACTTACCCGTCAGGTGTGTTTACTAGGAGTTCAGTCATGCTGTATGTGTGGTTTATGTCACAGTTGCGACCAGTTGGTACCTTTAGACGGCACGGGTAATGTTTCTCCAATGAGGTGGCTATGTCGTATTCCTTTCAGCCATCAGAGTGTGTAGATGCTCAGTCCTGGTCCGCATTCTTGGCAGATATCCAAGATCCATTTAGCATATTGCTGTGCTCGGGGCTTTTCTCACCATACAACTTCATTACTCATGCTCCGGGCATGGATTTCCTCCCTTTGGCTGGCTTGAGGGGTGTGACGACTTATCATCCATTGGCCGTGATGTCGCAGTTTGACCAGTTCCAGGATTTTCATCCTTTCGAGGGGGCGGTCGGGCTTCGGCTTCTCGATACCTCTCGTGAGAGGACCGATCTAGATGTATACGCTTCTTTGGGATCAGCGTGAGCTAGCTGCTTTTCCTGCCAGTCATCCCGGTTATTTCGCAGAGTACTCCGCATGGATGGAGACGGAGGTTTTCTTAGCTGCAGCAGTATTTACAGTACCGGAGATTGAGTTAGACGATGTAGAGCCTATAGAGGACATTGATACCTACATCGAGGAGGATACCGCTGTTGGGTTGCCAGCATTTCTTCTGGATTCTCCTAGTACCAGTACTTTTGTGATCCAACACTCGCCACAGTAATTAGAGCAGAGTCTTCATCTGATGACCTTTGAGAGAGACCAGATTCGATCTCTGATGTCGACTGCTCTTGATGTGAGGGACGCCGCCCTATTAGAGAGAGACGAGGCATTAGCTCGTAGAGATGTCGCTGCTGTTGAGCGGGATGAGGCCAGGTCAGATAGAGACGCAGTGATAGTTGAGCGGGATAGTGCTATATCTGCCCGGGATGTGGCTGTCATAGATTGTACTGCAGCGAGGTCCCTTACCACTGGTATGATCGCAGAGATGAGCGCTTATATCGATGAGCATATGGTCATCATGCAGATGGCTACAGATCTGTTGGGTCGTGTGGATATTCTTATCTAGGAGATTACAACTTTACCTCCTTCATCTGAGAGGGATGCCATGTTGGTCTTGCTAGCTCACATGTACCTTGATTCGTAGATGATATTGCATTTACCTGTGTGACGCCCCCAAAATAGGTATACATCACCTATTCTGAGTTGTCAATACATGGTACAGAAACAACTACAACTTTATTATTACAACAGTAAAACTGTGAGTTTGAATACAAATATTATCTTCTAGACAATATCTATACTCAAATAAATCCTCATCACATTTATTGATACATTATTTTACAAAAATGGTGAGGACTACTAAACAATCCTTTCTAAAACATTCATTCCATGCCCAGGCTCGTACTCGCTATATATTCTCGCCTCACGAGAAAAATGGAACAAAAAGGAAAAGGGTGAGCTCAACTAGCTCAAGTAAAGAATATTATGACTAAGATAATATACAACATATTATCGTTAGTCTTCAACGAGGAAAAATATAATAGAATACAATAGACAACAAATTTTAAATCAATATTCAGCAATGAAATAATAATTCATTAGAAGAGTTAAGTAGAGAATGCAAACTACTATCTTCTATGTATGAATTTAAAAGTTCATCGTCTATCTTTTATCCCTGTAACATCAATCAATATACATCCGGAATCAAATATTCATCTTTACTCTGGGCCAAAGATATTCATCGATTGGTCATGTTCATTTAAACACTGTTCATCTTTGCACTACGGGCCAAAGATATTCTTCAGAAATCATTCATCTTTGCACTAGAGCCAAAGATATTCTTAAGAAATCATTCATCTTGCACTACTGAGCCAAAGATATTCCATAATATCATCATTTAAGACCGAGGATGATGAAAAATATTTTTTTTAAAGAAACGAATCCAGTGAAACAAAATGACAAGGATTAAGGATTAAGGATTCGTATTTGGTTTTATCCATGTCCAAAAATACCTCAAAAATAATCATAGTGGTGTAAAATTCAAGAATGATCAAAACATGGATACAATCGAGTTAGTATCCGAGAATAGATGTTTTGACGAAAAGAAGAAATTTTATTTTTCGATTGAATAGTATCAGAGTATCGTGAATAGTGTCAGAGTATCGTGAATAGTGCCGTATACGTGAATAGTAACTCAGACACCAAAAGATAGAAATTCCACAAAAACATCTTCACGCTTCATGAATAGTACTCGTGAATAGTAACTCGTGAATAGTAACTTCATGAATAGTAACTTCGTGAATAGTAACTCATGAATAGTAACCCATGAATAGTAACCCCGAGCATGAAAAAGTTCCAAATTAGATAAAAACTTCAGATCAACATTTCAAAGATAATGATATTGAAGAAATAATATCATTACAAAAAAAATAATATCCCTTACCTCGAAAGATCAAGACTTTAGCTAGAATCTAGGGTATAGTCTTTGAAGGAACTTGCACCGATCTAGCAATACTCAAAGTATACTCAAAATACTCACAAGAATACGCTTCGATAATATAGAGAGAAAACTTGATTTACGGTGTGATTTTCAATTCTAACCTAACACCCTATTTATAGGAAATTGCTTAGAACACCAAAGCAGAAAATTTAATAAATTAATATATATATATATCAAATTCATACGCCAACCTTAGAATTCAGATCCTAGCATTTCCCACATGCCACCTTCTAGAAAAGTAAGAAAAAAACGTTTTTCATAAAATAAATAATTAAAACTTTCAAAAAATCAATTATTTCGGAGCTTCGGAACTTCAATAATTCATAATAAATAGCCCTTTCATCAGAAAATTCGAATCTCGCGAGTTTTTATAGGAAATTCAATTCTCTACAACTTTGCAGAAGAAAGTTTTTCCAAATTCCAAATGGAAATTGACCGAAATCCACAAACGGTCGATTTTACAGGCTATAATCAAATTTCAGTCAATAAATGGGGTCCACCGACATGTTTAACATGTTTTAAACATTTATTGCAACAAAAATACTCTTCCTCCTCGTATACTCATATATCCCACATTCGTTGTAAAAAATATCACTGTTAATATATTATTAAAATAATATATTTAAATGAATTATTTTATCAGAAAAAGATAAAATTTCAATTTTCAACAATTGTCACTATAAAAATTTTCTCCATCTATATCCACATAAAATCAATATTTTTCTCATCATATGAATCAATAATTAATTATTCATAAATAATATTGAGAATCACAATATTGACAACTGTGCGGTTCAAGGAAAGAGGGGCTTTCAATAAGAATTTCTTCTTCATGGCAGCAATTAGGTGACCAAACCTCTCCTTAGACGTAACTTTCTAGACATTGCCAATAATGTTATCTAATAATATTATTTAGATAATATGAATTATTGCTTCGATAATGAAAAATCTTGTGTAATGACAATTATTGAAACAACAAAGAATATAAAATATCAACAGCGCAATTATTAACTCAATAAAATACTAAGCGGTAATTATCTGTAACCATTATTGAGTAGTGCCTTCTTACGTAAGAATCAATAATTGGTGCAATCTGGTGTCAACCGCTTTCAACAAAGCGTATTAGTGTGTTTTAACCACTTAGGGTATTCCAACAAAGATTAATTGGCAACAACTACGCGTTATTTAAAAACAACTCATATTTGTCATTTTCTTCATCCAATCGCTTTTTGTTATGGGGCCCACACACATGGTCTTGTAGTGCATTTAATAATATTCCCGACGAGACGAATATTCCACGACCAAACGAATATTCCCCGACGATAATGAATATTTTATAACCACTTGCTTATTTTGAAATATTTGCGTATTTAACCCTTAACTATCCATATTAATCAAATCAACCCTTACTATTTCAAAATAATAAATAAAGGAAATTCCTTTTTATTTAAAAATTTTTGGGGTCTTACAACCTTCCCTCCTTATGAAATTTCGTCCTCGAAATTGACGTACGTACCTGGTGTTTCGAAAAGGTGAGGATACCTCGCTTTCATTTCCGTTTCCAATTCCCAGGTCATTTCCTCTATAGCATGATTCCTCCACAAAACTTTAACTTGTGGTATGACCTTTGCACGTAGGACATGCTCCTTCCTATCCAAGATCTTGACAGGTACCTCCTCATACGTTAAGTCTTCGGCTATCTAAATGGGTTCTAACTTTCAATAACGTGGTTCGGGTCTTTCACATATTTACTTAAATACGAGATATGTGAAACACATTATGAACACGAGACATACTCGGAGGTAACGCAAGTCTATAGGCTACATTTCCTACTCGGTCAAGAATTTGAAATGGACCAATAAATCGTGGATTGAGCTTTCCTCTCTTCCCAAATCTTGTAACTCCCTTCCATGGAGCAACTCGCAACAATACATGATCCCCTACATTAAATTCCACGTCCTTTCGATGAAGATCCGCATAACTCTTTTGTCGATCTTGTGCCATTTGTATATCGTTGTCGAATCATTTGGATCTTTTCGGTGAGTCATACATACTAACTTTCGGGTCCCAACAATGTTGCTTCACCCACCTCATCCCAACATATTGGAGAACGACATTTTCGTCCATATAATGCTTGAATGGAGCCACACCTATACTTGCACGATAAGCTTTGTTGTTATAGGAGAATTTCACCAATGGTAAATACTTATCCCAACTACCCTTGAAGTCTAGGACACGAGTCTTAATAGATCTTCAAGAGTTTGAATAGTCCTCTCTCGATTGTCCGTCCGTTTGGGGATGGTATGCGAACTAAATCGCAAATCCGTGCCCATAGCTTTTTTTGCAAGCTAACCCAAAATCTTGAAGTGAATCTTGGGTCACGATCCGAAACTATGGATACGGGCATGCCATGTAACCTCACAATCTCATTCACGTACATACTAGCAAGGCGTTCAAGGAATAAGTCTCCGTGATCGGCAAGAAATGAGCGGAACTTGGTTAATCTATCAACAATAACCCAAATAGCATTGATGCCTTGAGAAACCGTAGGAAGACCCGTAACGAAATCCATAGTAATGTGTTCCAACTTCCATTTCGGAATCTCAAGTGGTTGCAACGGACCCTTAGGTACAAGATGCTCCGCCTTTACACGTTGGCAAGTTAAACACATCGAGATAAACTTTGCAATCTCTCTCTTCATATTGTTCCACCAAAATGTATGTCGAAGATCACGATACATTTTAGTACTTCCAGGATGGATTGCAAATGGCGTATTGTGTGCCTCCATCATAATCTTGTACTTCAAATCAGAGTCGTTAGGAACACAAAGTCTAGAGTGGACTCGAAGTATTCCTTCTTCATCAATTCTCGCTTCCGGAATAGCTCCTTCTTGTACTTTCTTCTTCATACGCATCATCATCTCCGGCCGGTGGCTTGAGCAACCTTAACTTTTTCTATTAAAGTTGGCTCTGTCGTATACTTGACATCATCGCACTCGTTCCTCGCGATATGATCTTCTACTCAATGCGTCAACTACCACGTTCGCTTTACCGGGATGGTATTGAATAGTGTGGTCGTAGTCTTTCAATAGCTCGAGCCAGCGTCGTCGCCGCCGCATGTTGAGTTCTTTTGAGTGAAGAAATATTTAAGGCTTTTATGGTCCGAATATATCTCCACTTTCTCCCCATATAGATAGTGCCTCCATATTTTTAGCGAAAACGATCACGCTAACTCTAGATCATGAGTAGGATAATTCCTCTCATACTCTTTTAAGTTGTCATGAGGCATAGGCTATGACTTTCCCATGTTGCATGAGAACACATCCTAACCCTTTGCACGAAGCATCATTGTGAGATAACAAATCCATCCGAACCGGATGGTATTGTTAGAACAGTCTTAGAAATAAGTCTCCTCTTAAGCTCTTGGAAACTTTTCTCGCATTCTTCGCTCCAAGCGAATTTTGTATCCTTAGAGTTAATTGAGTTAATGGAGTAGCGATTCGAGAAAACCCTTCCACGAATCTCGATAATAACCAAACTAAGCCCAAAAAGCTACGTGACTTGATCACCAACTTGGTTGCTCCTAACTTTGTATTGCTTCAATCTTCACGGATCAACAGATACTCCATGTTTCGACACCTCGTGCCCAAGGAATGCTACTTCCTCAAGCCGTAACTCGCATTTCTTCAATTTGGCATATAGTTGGTTTTCACGAAGCCTTTGGAGTACCGACTTCAAATGGTGCTCATGATCTTCACGGCTTTTGGAATATATGAGGATGTCATCAATAAAGACAACAACGAATTGATCCAAATATTCCTTGAATACTCGGTTCATCATATCCATGAAAAGCGCAGGAGCATTAGTTAGTCCGAAAGACATGACTAAGAATTCATAATGCCCATACCGAGAGTTTCAAGGCGGTCTTTGGAATATCCTCGATTCTAATCTTCAAATTTGATGATATCCGTAAGCTAAGATCGATTTTGAAAAGAATTGTGCCCCTTGCAATTGGTCAAACAAGTCATCAATACGAGGTAGAGGATACCTATTCTTGATGGTGACATGGTTCAATTCCGATAGTCAATACAAAGTCGCATACTCCCCGTCTTTCTTCTTTACAAATAAAAGCAGAGCACCCCAAGGAGATGTACTAGGACGAATGAAACCGATGTCCAACAATTCCTGTAGTTGGACCTTTAACTCCTGAAGTTCAATAGGAGCCATTCGATATGGGGTTTTAGAAATGGGCTTTGTACCAGGTTCAAGATCAATAAAGAATTCAACTTCACGTTCTGGGGGTAGACCGGGAAGTTCTTCAGGAAATACGTCCGGAAAGTCAATAACAACAGGAATATTATTCAAATTTGACGTGTCTTTATTCAAATCCATAACATGGGCTAAGAAAGCTTGACATCCGTTTTTTAATAAACGAATAGCTTTATAATTAGATATAGCGTTGATCGATTTTAATGGTTTAGTTGCTTGAATTGCATAACAACGGGTTGGTTAGGAATATGAAAACTAACAACCTTACGAAAACAATCAATTTTGGCATGATGAGTAGTTAACCAATCAATCCCTAAAATCACATCAAAAGCAAGTATCTTTAAAGAGATAAGGTCAACAGGTAAGGTAATGGTGCCAACTTGAATCAAACAAGATTTATAAGCAGTAGATGTGATGAAAGTTTCTCTAACGGAGTTTCCACAGATAGGTCAAAGTCTAATTTCTCCGAGTCAAGTTTAAGCGTTGAGCACATGCAGAGAGATAAATGAATGGGTAGCACCGGCATCAAGTAAGGTATAAACTTTCGCAAGAATTTATAAATAGCTTACCCGTGATCACCTCGTTTGGGTTCCTCGCATTATGACCAATCACAACAAACGCTCTTCCGGAATCGTTGACTTTGACTTTTTCGGGACGATCTTTTGAGTCACCGTCCCATTGAACTAGGTTTCGCTCATTGCATAATCTCGAGCGATATGTCCTTCCTTTCCACAATTATAGCATACCTTGAACTGCTGTTGGGCGTTTGGACCGATATGTCCCTCTTTTCCGCATTTTTGTATATATATGACCGGTGGTCGTTCTCCTCCCTTAGAACCGGTTGCTACCAAGACCATCATCTTCACATGGTCGTTGTTAAATCTCCTCTTTTTAAAATCTCCTCCTAACTCGCTTCTTCTATTTTCGTGGCCATGATTACCACCGAGTGGTTACCATTTCTGTCCGTCTGTTTCTTTCTCCATGAGTTATCATTATTACATTGATTGCTATCTACGACACGATCCCTGGTTGTGGTCCCTCGGTGACCGTACTCGTTATCTCGCTCTAATAATTGAGCCATGTTTACAACATCCGAATAAAGAGAAAATTTTGAGAAATGAGATCTCGGCGTATCTGGGGTTTCAAACCTCTAAGAAACATCCGCATCATCGTTCCTCATTCACCACCAAATGAGGTGCTAACTGGATAACTCGCAAACTTTGCCTCGTCTTTGAGACACCGTCATGTTGTTTTGTTCCAATCGATGAACTCCACTTCCTTCATACGACGAACACTTTCGGAAAGTATTTGTCATTAAATAGCTCTCAAACGCGTCTCCCAAGACATCTTTGAGTCTAAATTTGGATGGGTACGCTTCATGAGACTCCCACCGATGAGGTCGCCTTCGCCACGGAACATAAAGGTGGCGAATGGAACCTTCGCTCTCTCTGTTCATCCCAAGACATCGAATATCTTGGTAATTTGTTTGACCCATGTTTCCGCCATGATCGGATCGGCTTTCCCTTAAATTCGGTGGTCCCAACTCTTTGAACCGCTTGGCATTTGTGACAACCCGTGAATTGCTATCATTTCCTCCTGTATTTTGAACACGAGTTTCCCTAAATCGATTTTGCATGAACCGCAAAAACTTCTAAACATCCCTCGTTCATCATCGCGCTCAATGGTGTTGTTCGCGGGAGGAACATTGCCGACTGTTACACGTTCTCCTCGTTGGTGAGTACTGAGGCATCTCCACGGTCTCATTTCCATTGTTAATATTCTCAGTCGACATTCTCAAATACTGTCATAAAACAAGGGTTAATTAAGGAAATCAATATATCACATAATATACCTATATACTGACCAACTAACAAATAAGCTTAGGTAGGACGCAGTGATAGTTGAGCGGGATAGTGCTATATCTGCCCGGGATGTGGCTGTCATAGATTGTACTGCAGCGAGGTCCCTAACCACTGGTATGATCGCAGAGATGAGCGCTTATATCGATGAGCATATGGTCATCATGCAGATGGCTACAGATCTGTTGGGTCATGTGGATATTCTTATCTAGGAGATTACAACTTTACCTCCTTCATCTGAGAGGGATGCCATGTTGGTCTTGCTAGCTCACATGTACCTTGATTCGTAGATGATATTGTATTTACCTGTGTGACGCCCCCAAAATAGGTATACATCACCTATTACGAGTTGTCAATACATGTATGCGAAACAACTACAACTTTATTATTACAACAAGAAAGCGTGAGTTTGAATACAAATATTATCTTCTAGACAATATCTATACTCAAATAAATCCTCATCACATTTATTGATACATTATTTTACAAAAATGGTGAGGACTACTAAACAATCCTTTCTAAAACCTTCATTCCATGCCCCAACTCGTACTCGCTATATTCTCGCCTCCACGAGAAAAATGGAACAAAAGGAAAAGGGTGAGCTCAACTAGCTCGAAGAAGAATATTATGACTAAGATAATATACAACAAATTATCGTTAGTCTTCAACAGGAAAAATATAATAGAATACAATAGACAACAAATTTTAAATCAATATTCGCAATGAAATAATAATTCATTAGAAGAGTTAAGTAGAGAATGCAAACTACTATCTTCTATGTATGAATTTAAAAGTTCATCGTCTATCTTTTATCCTCGTAACATCAATCAATATACATCGGAATCAAATATTCATCTTTGCACTCTGGATCAAAGATATTCATCAGTTGGTCATGTTCATTTAAACACCTGTTCATCTTTGCACTACGGGCCAAAGATATTCTTCAGAAATCATTCATCTTTGCACTATAGGCCAAAGATATTCTTAAGAAATCATTCATCTTTGCACTACTGGGCCAAAGATATTCCATAATATCATCATTTAAGACCGAGGATGATGAAAATATTTTTTTAAAGAAAGCGAATCCGGTGAAACAAAATGACAAGGATTAAGGATTAAGGATTCAGTATTTGGTTTTATCCATGTCCAAAAAAATACCTCAAAAATAATCATAGTGGTGTAAAATTCAAGAATGATCAAAACATGGATACAATCGAGAGTTAGTATCCGAATAGATGTTTTGGACGAAAAGAAGAAATTTTATTTTTAATTGAATAATACCAGATATCGTGAATAGTGCCAGATATCGTGAATAGTGCCGATATCGTGAATAGTAACTCCGACACCAAAAGATAGAAATTCCACAAAAACATCTTCACGCTTTCATGAATAGTACTCGTGAATAGTAACTCGTGAATAGTAACTTATGAATAGTAACTCGTGAATAGTAACTCATGAATAGTAACCCATGAATAGTAACCAGAGCATGAAAAAGTTCCAAATTAGATAAAAACTTCAGATCAACATTTCAAAGATAATGATATTGAAGAAATAATATCATTACAAAAAAAAATATCCTTACCTCGAAAGATCGAAGACTTCTAGCTAGAATAACGTATATAGTCTTTGAAGGGAACTTGCACCGTCTAGCAATACTCAAAGTATACTCAAAATACTCACAAGAATATATTTCGATAATATAGAGAGAGAAAACTTCAGTTTCTGGTGTGATTTTCAATTCTAACCTAAGCACCCTATTTATAGGAAATTGCTTAGAACACCAAAGCAGAAAATTTAATAAATTAATATATATATATATATATATATCAAATTCATACGCCAACCTTAGAATTCAGATCCTAGCATTTCCCACATGCCACCTTCTAGAAAAGTAAGAAAAAAACGTTTTTCATAAAATAAATAATTAAAACTTTCAAAAAATCAATTATTTCGGAGCTTCGGAACTTCAATAATTCATAATAAATAGCCCTTTCATCAGAAAATTCGAATCTCGCGAGTTTTTATAGGAAATTCAATTCTCTACAACTTTGCAGAAGAAAGTTTTTCCAAATTCCAAATGGAAATTGACCGAAATCCACAAACGGTCGATTTTACAAATTTATAATCAATTCAAATAATAAATGGGGTCCACCGACATGTTTAACATGTTTTAAACATTTATTGCAACAAAAATACTCTTCCTCCTCAGATACTCATATATCCCACATTCGTTGTAAAAATATCACAGATTAATATATTATTAAAATAATATATTTAAATGAATTATTTTATCGAGAAAAGATAAAATTTCAATTTTCAACAATTGTCACTATAAAAATTTTCTCCATCTATATCCACATAAAATCAATATTTTTCTCATCATATGAATCAATAATTAATTATTCATAAATAATATTCTGTAATCACAATATTGACAAACCGTGCGGTTCAGAGGAAAGAGGGGCTTTCAATAAGAATTTCTTCTTCTTCAAGCGCATGATTAGGTGACCAAACCTCTCCTTAGATGTAACTTTCTAGACATTGCCAATAATGTTATCTAATAATATTATTCAGATAATATGAATTATTGCTTCGATAATGAAAAATTGTGTAATGACAATTATTCAAACAACAAAGAATATAAAATATCAACACAAAGAATTATTAACTCAATAAAATACTAAAGCAATAATTATCGTAACCATTATTGAGTAGTGCCTTCTTACGTAAGAATCAATAATTGGTGCAATACTGGTGCGTAAATCGCTTCAACAACGCGTATTAGTGTGTTTTAACCACGAGGGTATTCCAACGGAAGATAACTAACAACAACTACGCCTGTTATTTAAAAACAACTCATATTTGTCGTTTTCTTCATCCAATCGCTTTCCAGTTATGGGCCCACACATGGTCACGCTTGTACGTCATGCGAATATTCCCGACAAAGATTTAATATTCCACGACCAAACGAATATTCCCAAGCGATAATGAATATTTTATAACCACTTGCTTATTTTGAAATATTTGCGTATTTAACCCTTAACTATCCATATTAATCAAATCAACCCTTACTATTTCAAAATAATAAATAAAGGAAATTCCTTTTTATTTAAAAATTTTTGGGGTCTTATAACCTGCACAGACTAGCTTAGCCATTTTGTCATGTACAGTTCACATTGTATATATATCAAACAACATTATATATGATAGGCAAATATATTTTTTGGATCACTTCCCTTTTAGATATGCTTTACTATTTGCTTGATATTTTTCCTACTGCTTCAAGGCTTGTGATCTTGATGAATTCTGAATTCTTCCTTGGTGGATGGACATTGAGATGTCTCTGGATAGTTCAGAATGGATCATTGATCTATGTGTATCCCTACCATCTTTGGTGTCTTGGGACTTGTTTCTGAATGGAAATGTGGAGAGGAGTGTGGCTTTCCTCCCTGAGATTGACCGCACCATAAATGGTCGCCAGTACTTCTATTTAGGATAAGCCTAGTTAATTCCACCTCTTATGGTTTAGTATTGCTCTTCGAGGTATGACCGCAGCTTAGATGGTCGCTGAATCTCCTATTTGGGAGGAGTTTAGGTAATTCCATCCCTTTGGTTTGAAGCCGAATGAAATGTAGTGGATTGAAAGAGAATCTCAATACCCGCTGACAATGGTTTGTGTTTTGGTAGGGGGTGAGACCGCACCATGAATGGCTGCCTACGGACTCCTATTGAAGAGGAGATCAGGTCTGCGTAGTTCGAACCTGGTATAATAGATTCAACGGTGTATATGGCTGATATGGTGTAGGAATGTTTTTGGTTGTTTTTGTTTTTGTAAGGAGAAGAGGGTAGAAATGTTTTTGTTGTTTTTGTTTTATTGCGACCGGGCCATGTAATATGGTTGCCTACGTACTCCTATTAAAGAGGAGATCAGGTCAACGTAGTTTGCCCCTCAGGGCGAGAAGAAAAGTGTAATCCCATGTGCAGGTCAGAGTGCGGGGAGGAGAAAGTTTAATCCTAGGTTGAGGATAAACTGCAGGCAGGAGAAGTTTGATCCCATGTATGGGTAGCCAAACTGCGAACGTAAGAGGTTCAATCCGCGGTGGGGTGACCTAAGTTGTATGAGCACAAAGGAGAAAGCCAGGCTGCTGGCTTGAAGAGTATGTTTCCTTGAGGGGCAAAGTGTAGCAAGTTGTAGGTAGTAAAGGGTTAAAGAACCGGAATGACTGGTGACCTGATGATGATGCACCAGGGTGTTTGCTGGTTACTTCAGACATAATACCGTTTCACGGTGTCTGAGTTGATGAGTTGTGGAAATTCATCGCCGTCCATTTCTTATAATCTGAGAGCGCCTTTTGTCAATACTTCTTTGACAATAAACGGGCCTTCCCAGTTAGGAGCGAATTTTCCTTTGGCCTAATCTTGATTGTCAAGAATCTTCTTCAGAACCAAGTCATGTTGTTTAAATTGCCATAGCCGGACTTTTTTGTTGTAGGATCTGGCGATCCTTTGCTGATATAGCTGACTATGGAAGATAGCCGCGGTTCGCCATTTGTCTATCAGAGATAATTGGTGATACCAGTCTTGTACCCATTGGTTTTCATCCAGCTGAGCGTCGATTAACACTCTGAGAGATTCCATCTCAACTTCTATGGGGAGCACTGCTTCCATCCCATAGGTTAAAGCGTAGGGGGTTACCCTAGTTGAAGTACGCATTGTGGTTCTGTAGGCTAATAGAGTAAGAGGCAACATGTTAGGCCAATCTTTGTGGTTGGCTGACATCTTTTGCATAATCTTCTTGATATTTTTGTTAGCCGCTTTAACAGCACCGTTCATCTTCGGACGATAGATAATAGAGTTAAGATGTTTGATGTGGAATTTACTGCATAACTCCTCCATCATTTTGTTGTTGAGGTTTTTGGCATTATCTAACACAATCACCTCTGGTTGTCCATATCGACAAACAACATTGTTTCTAATGAAAGCAATGATGACTTCTTTAGTGACCCTGGGGAAGGAGGCTGCTTCTACCCACTTGGTGAAGTAGTCGATCATGGTGAAGATAAATCGGTGACCATTACTGGCTTTAGGCTCAATGGGCCCAATAACGTCCATTCCCCACTTTGGGAAGGCCCAAGGAAAACTCATATTGTGGAGCTCCCGTGGAGGGGCGTGTATAGCATTCCCATGAATCTGGCACTGATAGCATCTTCTGACGTGGTCGTTGCAATCAGCTTTGAGAGACAACCAGTAATGTCCCGTCCTGAGGACTTTTTTGATAAGGAGGGGGCCACTCATGTGGGGGCCACAGACTCCGCCACGGATTTCATCCATAAGCCTTTGGGCTTGATCTTTGTCTAGACACCTGAGGAGACCTAGTCCTGCATCTCCACTCAGGTAGAACTTCATAGTAAGTCGATGGATCTGCCTTTTCTCAGTCAGGCGCGCCTCAGAGGGTGTAGATCCATCTCGTAGATATTCCTTGATATGCTGATACCAAGGAGGTTGGATGGGAGGTTGCTCATCCGATACTTCTCCAATGTAATTCCCATAGGCTGGGGCCTTGTGCAGGGAAATTGTGACACTTGTCAAGTGTTCCTTGTCTGATATACGAATCAAGGAGGCCAAAGTTGCTAATGCGTCCGCGAAATCATTCCTATTACGAGGAATGTGTAGAAAGGAGATTTCTTCGAACTCCAAAGCCATCTCCAAAACCTGTCAATGGTAAGGCAGCAAATGTAGTTCCTTGGTTTGATAGACCACAGTGGATTGTCTGATTACCAACTCTGAATCTCCAAGGATAGTTAACCGCTTGATGCCCATTGAACGGACAAGTTTTAGCCCCATGAGACAGCCTTCATACTCAGCCGTATTGTTGGTGCTGACAAACTATAATTTGACGGCAACGTGATACTGTTCCCCTTTATCAAATACTAGAATTGTTCCAGCTCCAGAACCTTCCATGTTAACAGCTCCATCAAAATACGTCTTCCATGACTGGCATGTATCGTACTGATGGTGCTGCTGCACTGTTATTACTCCTTCATTGGGGAAATATGTTTCCAAGGGTTTGAAATCCCCTGAAGGTGCGGCGGCCAGTTGATCTGCGATTCCCTGACCTTTGATGGACTTTTGAGTCACATATACAATGTCAAATTCTTGTAGGATCAACTGCCATCTGGACAGCCGGCAATTCAACATGGGTTTGTTGAACACGTACTTGAGAGGATCCACGCGGGATATGAGATGGGTTGTGTGACCATGGAGGTAATGTTTGTAACCTCATGGAAGCCCATGCTAAAGCACAACACGTCTTCTCGATCGAGTGTACTTGTGTTCATCGCTTCATGAACCTTTTGCCGAGGTAATAGATAGCTTGTTCTTGGCCTCTATCGTCTTTCTCGTCTCAAAGACATGCGACCCATGGCATTATCACTTATGGGATGTACATGAGCAGGGGAACATCATCCTGGGTGCTACCAAGATAGGAGCTTTGACTAGTTGTTTTTCTTGATTGTAAGGAAGGCATTCGCACTCATCATTCCATTTCATGGAGAAGTTCTTCCTTAATAACTTGAAGATTTGCTCACGGAGTTCTTTGTGAGTTGGGAGATAAACCCGCTGATGAAGTTGATCCTTCCCAAAAATCCCCGTATTTCCTTCTCTGTCTGAGGAATGGGCATTTCTGTGATGGCTTGGATTTTGGTAGGATCCAGCTTAATCCCTTTGTGGCTGACTAGAAATCCTAGCAACTTACCTGACTTGACGCCAAAGGCGCACTTAGCTGGATTCAACTTCAAGTTTTACTTACGCAACCTATTGAACAACTTTCTGAGATGGTCTAGATGGTCATCCTCCTTCTGGGACTTGTCAATGATGTCATCCATGTAGATCTCAATCTCTTTATGCATTAAGTTGTGGAAAAGAGCCATCATAGATCGTTGATAGGTAGCTCCGGCATTGATGAGGCCGAATGACAACCGTCTATAGCAAAAAGTTCCCCAATGAGTGATGAAAGTAGTCTTCTCATGATCTTCCTCGGCAACCATGATCTGATGGTACCCCGCAAAGCAATCAGCAAAGGAGTACATGTCGTATTGCACAATATTGTCAATGAGAATGTGGATAAATGGCACGGGAAAGCTATCTTTTAAGCAATCATTGTTCAAGTCCCAGTAATCCACGCAAACTCGCACCTTCCCTCCAGGTTTAGGCACGGGTATAATGTTGGATATCCACTCAGGATATGTAGACACCATGATGATGTCGGCTTGAAATTGTTTCACAATTTCTTCTTTCACCTTTAAACTCCACTCAGGTTTCAATCGCCTGAGCTTTTGCTTGATTGTCTTTAATCCCTCTTTAATGGGAAGGCGGTGAAGGACAATGTCAGTGGATAAACCCACCATGTCTTCATGAGACCATGCAAACACATCCTGGAATTGGGTTAATAGCATAACCATGTCATTCCGTTGGTTTGGGGTAAGGTCTGAACCAATCTTGATTAACTTAGGGCTTTCTAAGGTTCAGAGATTGAAAGAAGTGGTTTGATCAAGGTTGGGTTTGGGTTTGTCTTTGACCCATTCTTGAATTTCTGGAAGCACCTCAATGTTATCCTGAAGATCCATCAAGGTTGAATTCATCTCTACATCAAAGGTACAATCCTTGCGTATATGAGGCATCGTATCCGCAAATACAGACACATCTAAATTTAGAGTCCAGAAACAAAATAGGCTTTCACTTAGTATATATGAAATGCGTTGATCATACATGATGTTAGCATATACTGGCAAAATAAACTGCTAATACTGTACAGAAAAGTAAGCAGTTATTGTATCTACAGGGCAGAAAAGAATTTATGCCCGCTTTACCCTCGTCGACCAAAGCAAGGAATGCTATCCCAATTGGTAAGGGTAAAGTCTGGGTGGACCGCAGTGATGGAGGGATTGTCATCATCCTCTCTATCCCAAATGATGGCCATTATGTCAGGGCAATCATCGTCTGGGTGTATCTGTTGGTATGTTCATCATGGATGATGATGCGCATGCCCGATATTATTCGGATAACATGGTCATAACATTGGCTGGCACCTTTATTGGAGGTTGTGCGGACTCGATGTTTGAAGGCGAAGCCAAACGCCACATGGTTGAAGCTAAAGGAATCTGCTGATGCTTATGAGGATTCCTGTGACTAGAGCTGGTAGAATAGCCTAGTCCAGCTATTCCAACTTGCTTGGTTAATCGAATGGGGTACTGGATACCCTGGCCATCTTTACCCAACCCTTGTCCTGGCTTATGACCCAACGCCATCATTTCTTGAGTGGCTGACATCACCTTAGCAGAAATGTGGGATTCGGGCAGTGGTGCTCCAATAGCATGGTATTGGGTGTTGCTTATTTCCAAAGCATGAAAACTGACTGGTTCTACGTCTGTATTGGCATTGATGAATGGTATATCCCCATGCTGAGGAATCTATGGTTCAGCATTGACCGTGACCAGGCTATTGTTGATAATGTACTTCAATTGTTGGTGAAGAGTGGAGGGGACTGCCCCAGCCATATGGATCCATGGTCGTCCCAAGAGCAGGCTGTATCCCAAATCTATCTTTAGCACATGGAAGGATACGCAGAATGTATGAGGGCCAATTTCGACTGGCAGCTCAATTACTCCAACTGAGTTACGGCGGGCTCCATCAAAAGCTTTGATGATAGTATGGCTACTCCGAATTCGTTTGAGATTGATATTCATCTTCACCAAGGTGGCATATGGGCAGATATTCAGAGAGGAACCTCCATCTAATAAGACTCCAGCCACCATATATCCGGAGGACAAGACCGCAATGTGCAACGGTTTGCAATGACCAGTCCCTTCGGGTGGTATGTCATCATCAGTGAAGGATATCACATTAGTGTTGAAAATGTGATTAACCATGTGTTGAAATGTTTCTGTATCCACTGATGTCGGAAGATAGGCTTCTTCCAAAACCTTTAAGAAGACCTTCCGGTGATTCTCGGAAGTTAAGACCAAGTCCAAAATTGATATTTGTGGTGGAGCTTCCTTCAAGCTTAGAACCACCGAGGCTTCGTTATGACCCACAGCGCGGAGGAATTTTTCAATCTTCTCCATGGGTATTTTCCCCTTTGATTTGGTGGTGGGGTTCATCACCCGATGGGGAAGATACAGTGGATTTTCCTTCGACACTGCAGCAGTGGTATGTGAGGTGGATCCTTCACCTTCTCTATAATTCCACGGAACCTTGCGCAAGCTAACAATAGGATATTGTGCTCTGCATGGCAAGTTGATTGGCTCAGGAGCGGCCACTTTCAATGGATTGTTTCCTCCTTTGAGCTGAATTATCGGTGTTGTGAGAACAGTATTAATCCCTTCAACCCGAGTAGATATAATCGCTACCACACTTTTCCACTTAGTAGGGCTGCATTCTCACTTGCACGTAATACGTTGTCGTTATCTCGTCAAGCCTTGATACACCACTGTTGATTAGATTTTGAATAAGGTGGCGGAGTGCCCATCATTCTTCTGTGCTGTGACCGCGAGACTGGGAGTGGTATTGACAAACTCCATCAGAGTTGTATCGTCCCGAACGGGGGTTGATTGGAGGTAGAAGGGAACTGATCCTTCCTTCATTGATTAATATGTGAAGGATTTCCTCCATGCGTTGGCCCAAATAGGTGAATTCCCGTTTGTTGGCGAAATCCCGACGGGCTTTGGCATTTGCTCTCTTCGTCACTTTGTCTTCCAGCATTTCATTTTTTGAAAGGGACGAGGGAATATTCATGACGATTGGTAGGAAACTGTCATGCTCCTGGCTAATTAATTGTCGAGTCACTTGATGCTGATAAGTCACCAGTTCTGCCAATTGCTCAATTTGTTTGCAGAGAGCTTTCATCTTTCATTCCATTGTGAACTGGAACTTAGCATAATCCCATTTGTCATCACCGTCTTTGATGGTCTGGGGGGAATCACAGCTGAAGTTGGAACTCTTTCCACTGCTCCAATTAATCATGTTGACATCTTCTTCTTTGTGTTGAGGAAGAGGGTTGTCTTGTACGTGAGGCTGATCGGGTTTGGTGACTACGATCTCTCCATTATCTATTAGGTCCTGAATCTTGTGTTTCAAGGCCAAACAATCCTGAGTATCATGTCCAGGTGCCCCGGCAAGATAAGCACATTTCCTAGCAGCATTGAAACCCCGTCCATTAGAAATTTGTTTGGTGGAAGAAGATGCGTAATTTTCTTCTGTGTTGTCAGAAGATTAAGAATGTTCTCGAGGGTATCCCCTAAAGGTGTAAACACTCGATGGCGTTTGACTTCTCCACCTTTTGGTACTAGAGGGTTTGCAGACTGTGCTGGAAAGGGAGTGTAGTTTCTCCTGTGAATGGGAATACTTTGATTGCCTTTTTGTCCCTGTAGTATTAGGGAAACATCTTCCTCTTTCTTTTTATGGACCCTCAGAAGTTGTTCCCATAATTTCCAGTTGGATGCGATCAAGAACATCTTTGAGTCTTGGCTAGGTCTTGAATCTTTCCTGACTTCAACCCCTTTTCAGCCATCTCCCCATGTTTAACCATTTCAGAAAATGGTTTGCCGATGCCGGCTAAAACTCTCTCATAGAAGGGAGCTTCTTGTATGTCTATGAATTTCATGACCATTTCTGATTCTGACATGGCAGGACTAACTTGGGCAGCCAGACGTTTCCACCTTTGAGCATACTCTCTGAAAGACTCATTAGACTGTTTCTTGATCTTGTTAATCTGATACCGATCAGGAGCCTTTTGAGTTTGAAAATTGTATTGAGTGAGGAAGGCATGTGCTAGCTCTTCCCAGCTGTGGATTTTGGAGTTTTCAAATCTTATGTACCACGAACGGGCTTCTCCAGTTAGACTCTTTTGGAACAATTGCATTCTGAGTTTTTCATCCTCTGCATAGGATCCCAGTTCTCCAATAAAGACTTTTAAATGTGTATAAGGATCCCTAACTTGGTCATATTTTTCAAAGTCGGGAGTTTTAAATTTTTCTGGATAGTGAACACTAGGAAAAATACATAGAGCAACATATGAAACACTCCCGTGTGTTCTAATTCCTTTGATAGCGCGAAGGGTCTCTTCCATTTGGAGGACTTTCTTTTTGATGTCACCATTGTCTGGATCTCCAATGGAATGGGCAGCATCCTGCGTTTTGTTGGTCGTATCCAACTATGGCTCTGGTATGGTAATGACCGAAATTCATCCTTGTGTGGAGGGCTCAGTATGTGCGGGTATTTTCTGACCCTGTGTAGACTGGTGTAATTATTTTAATAGAACAACCAAATCTATAATCTGTTTGGTTAACCCGTCGAATTCTTTGCGAGAAACTGGAATAAGTTCAGTCTGGTCGGACGACGACATGATTGACTGTAGGCCTGTTGCCTTTTTGGACTTTGACCGGGTAGTAGGTCCGATTGATTCCCTGCGAAAGACAGGCATAGTTTAGTCCTTAGGGAATGTGTATAATGACATGCTATGTGATGTGTCCATTTTAGGAATTTTATCCTGCAAAACGGGTGCCAGCTGTTTGTAGCATGTATGTGGACATATTACTTCATATTTCTCATTACATGAAGATAGATATTGAATGAAATTACAAGTAATTGTGTTTACAAGTAATTGAAATGAGAGCATGAAGAGACTTTCCTTCGTTTTGGGTTTATCCGAGGTTGACCTATCTTAGGTTACTCTCGCAGCTTTTTGGCATGAAGGTTCCCAAATCATCGCAATCTACTAGACGGGAAGTTAATCCGGTCTTTCAACTGGAGCGAATTTGGGTGGTGCCTTTCCTGAGCCTCGGAGAATTAGTCTTCTCACGAGTCCAGTAATCAAACACTGACGGGATAGCCTCCTGGTGGAGGGACCACACAATATACATTCACATACATCGTGTCTCACCGTGTGAAATGATGACATGTACGAAGCACTAATATCATAAGCAGTTTATAGTGCGAAGCACTAACATCACACGCAGATATGATGCGAAGCACTAAGCTCAAACAAGACATGCATTCGTACACATTCATCCAATGTAAATGCAACATCCACACACAAGCATATAATCAGTTTTGAAAAGATTATAGTAGCGACTTAAGTCCTCTATCATAGCGGTCCCAAAGCAGAGTGCGCCTTTGTCGACGTCGGGATTTTTGGATGTCCCTTTCCGTTACTTGTTCTTTGGTGTTCTCATTTTAGGTGAGATTTGTTTCAAAAAACAAGTGAAAAAGGTCCGACATGTATAATGTCGACGATTGGACTGTTAAGAGTCGCCAGTTGGTTTTTTAAATGGTTGTACCAACACAACCGAGAAAAGGTTTGCACATTGACCCAGTGATGTGACATCGATATACTTGGTCGTGAAAACCGAGATTCGTTTAGGGTCCAGGGACTTGGTTATACTGGGGAAGGTGTTAGGCACTTCGACATCCGTGTTACCACGGTGACCGCCTCTTTTCAAGAAACTATTATATGAGTGTGTGTGTGTGTATGTGTGGGTCAATGATGTCAATTGTTATATGAAAGTTGTGCGAGGCCTCGTTCGAACCTATATACGAGGTTTGAATTTATATAAAATTCAGGTTTTAGCAATATATGGCAATGATGTTTTATAAAAGAGGTTTTTTAAACCCTGATGCTCAATAGGAATTGAGACCTTTTACACCTCCATTTTTATTAAGTGAGCGGCTGGATTGATTTTATTTGACGGATACGAGGCATCTATATGAAACTTTTCATTGGCTACAAATTGTCTTGAACATGGGGCGAACTACACCGACCTGATCTCCTTGATACACGGGAGTACGTATGCAACCATTTTATATGGTCTGGTCGCAATAAAACAAAAACAACAAAAACATTTCCACACCCTTCTCATTATAAAAACAAAAAACATCAAAAACATTCCTACACTGTCAGACCCCAGATTTTATCAATAAAGATTTAAATTTTGTCGAAATAATTTTTAATATTATGGTGTGAATTTCAGATAATATTATAGTTGTGGGTAGTATTTATAAATTTTACAAAGTATGCAAGTGGTTATATTATATTCGATTGGTCTGGGAATATTCGGTTTAGCGAGGGAATATTAGACAACTACTCAATCATTGGTGGACCCACAAAAGAATTATTATCGGATTGAGAAAATGACAAAAATATTTTATTGAAATAACAATGGAAGTTTTCTGGTTTAATCTTGTTGAACTACTCGGTAGTAAAAGTATAGTAATATGTGTGGTTGCATAGTAGCACACGGTATTGATTATAGATGCTTATGTGAGAAGTCACTCGGTTTGATTCCATTATTGTCGATTAATAATATGAATTATTATGAGCGATAATGACGTTTTGTTTTATTCAGTATTATTAACGTAATAAAACAAGAACATCTTTTATATAAAATGCAGAATACTTTATTAAAGTTATTCTATAAATAGAATATATTATATTTTATTATGCATAGTGTTGCATAGTGTTTTACATAGTATTTTGCATAGTGTTGCATAGTGTTTGCATAGTAAAATGTTTTTATATAAATAGAATATATGATATTTTATTTAAAAGATTTTGCTTTAAATATGGATAAGTCGATTAAAGTAAATCAATACTGGACCGTTCATGGATTAATTACTATGCATTCTATTTTCCTATAAATAGAAGCTCATTCCTTCATTATTTTCTTACGAATTCTTTGAAACTAGAGAGAAATTATAGAGAAAAGCTATAGAGAGAAAATCTATAGAGAGAAAGAAGAAGAGTATTCTGGTACTTCACTACTTTGATATCCAGTGTCTTTTACGGTAAGGGATATTATTTGTTGTACCCGTAAGGGGTGTTATTCTTTCTTATTCATGATGAGAACTTCTGTTATTCCATTAATTATTATTCTGTTGGAATAACCTGTAAAAGTGGCATACCCTATACATAACCTGTATACGCAGCATACCCTATACTTGGTGAAATCCTTATATTATTCCATTCTTATTTATTCATTGGAATAACTCAGATACGCTGGAATCCCCTATACTTGGTGATCTTCTTACGTTATTCCATTCTTTATTATTTCGTTGGAATATCCTCTGTGTGTGTTTTACACCGGACTTGGTTCCATTGTTTATTATTCCGCATTTATTATTACATTGGAATATTCATGCGTGTGTTTTACACGGGACTGGTTCCATTGTTTATTATTCAAGCATTTATTGTTACATTGGATCATCCACGTCGGTGTGAATTTCACGACTCGTTCCGTTATTATTATTCTCATTGGAATAACTCGCATACATCGCAAGTACCGCATGCATGGTGATTTCTTTTGTTATTCCATTCTTTATTATACCCAGTTGGTTAAAACTTTGACTTCTATACTCCATGAAATTAGTAGTATATCCTAATATTTGCGTTTCATCCAGTATCTTTTCATGGAAATATTCTTCTGAGCATTCTTGAATTTTACTCTACAAAGAAGTATCATGTTGACAACTTGGACGTTATTGGTTCTTGGATAAATTAATTCTTGAACTTGTTTTATTGAATTATTATGTCATTGTCATCATCCTCATGTTATATTATGTTGAAAGTTATCTATGTCTTACGTGCATAGATGAACTTGGTATGATTATAACCAGGGATCATTCGGTATAATCACGACTGGTATAAATGATGTGACAAAAGTCCTCAATTGGCTTCGTAATGTAGTGATGGATAGTTTTTTGGTATGATTATGACCGAGGGTGGTGATTCGGTATAGTCATGACCATTGATAATTTGATGAAAATCCTTGACCGTGGTACATGGATGATTAGATGTGGTCGTTTTCTCAATCGACAATAATTATGTTGTGGCGTCCACCAATGATTGAGTAGTTTATGCGAATATTCCCTAAGCAAGAATATTCCAGACCAATCGAATATAATATAACCACTTGCATACTTTGCAAAATTTATAAATACTACCCACAACTATAATATTATCTCAAATTCACACCATAATATTAAAAATTATTTTGACAAAATTTAAATCTTTATTGATAAAATGGGGTCTCACAATCTCCCCTCTTATGGAATTTGGCCTCGAAATTAGGGTGCGATACTGGTATGATAAGAGGTGAGGATACCTTGAATACCTTTATCGTTAAAATATTAAATTCATCTTCGCAATCCGTCAAAGATATTCATTAACAATTCATCTTTGCACTACTGTGCTAAAGATATACAATCAGTAAAACCAATAATCTTTGAGACGCAGACTTAAGAGTATCACGACCACGAATTATCCATGCACCAACGGCCAAGGATATTCGTGTTTTCAATCTGATCATGATTATACCGAATAATCCTTGGTCATAATCATACCAAGTCTATCAATGCACTACTACCAAAGATGACTTTTACCACATCCATGAATTAATATTTCATTCATCGAGACTCATTTCAATAATTAATCCATATCATCGAATCATCCCCCGCACTACTGTGCCAAGGATATTCATTAGTATCACGACCACGAATTATCCATGCACTACTGACCAAAGATAATCGTGTATTCATTAGTATCACGACCACAAATTATCCATGCACTACGGCCCAAAGATAATCGTGTATTCATTAGTATCACGACCACAAATTATCCATGCACTACTGACCAAAGATAATCGTGTTTTCATTAGTATCACGACCACAAATTATCCATGCACTACTACCAAAGATAATTGTGTATTCATTAGTATCACGACCACAAATTATCCATGCACTACTACCAAAGATAATCGTGTATTCATTAGTATCACGACCACAAATTATCCATGCACTACTACCAAAGATAATTGTGTATTCATTAGTATCACGACCACAAATTATCCATCCACTACTACCAAAGATAATCGTGAATTCATTAGTATCATGACCATAAATTATCCATGCACTACTACCAAAGATAATTGTGTATTCATTAGTATCACGACCACAAATTATCCATGCACTACTACCAAAGATAATCGTGTATTCATTAGTATCGGGACCACAAATTAACCATGTACTACTACCAAAGATAATTGTGTTTTCATTAGTATCACGACCACAAATTATCCATGCACTACTACCAAAGATAATCGTGTTTTCAATCATTGTTATGATTATCCGAAACAATCCCGGTCATAATCATACCAAGTCCATTTATGCACTACTGAATACGAGATGACTTTCAATATAATATAAACATGAGGATAATGATATAAAGAATTAATCAAATGAGATAAAGGATAAATATTAAACATTTATAATATAATTTATTCAGGATTCAAGAATATCCCCATGTTATCAATCACTTAATAATCTCATAATCTAATATCATTAATATTATAACAATATTTTAATCACTTCTTAAATTTATAAAAATTTATATCAATTGTTTACGCTTTACCATATAATGCATTTAATCATTCAAAATGCCATACTCATAAGATATCATCACCAATTATCAAATCCCTCATAAAAAATATGCATATACTCTATATAGGATTCTCTAGCCATAAAATCATATTTTCAACTTTGTTACTTCACATAACATATTTAACTCATATGTTCGTAACTAAACTATTTTCATGAAAAATACCAAATTAGTCCCAAAAATATTTCTTTTTTGGGATTTAGCATAATATAGTCCCATAATGAAAATATATTTTTCTCGGAATTTTTAAAATTCATTTACTATTTTTCAAAAATTAATTTCTAATTAATTCTTTAAGAAATTAGCTACCTCAAGGTTAACTCCAAAAATTCCCAAATCTTGACAGGACCTTACACATGTTAACGTGAGCTTCCAGTTTAAATTTCATGGTCGCCGGAGTTATAGAACTCGGTTATAGCGTTTTCGTCGGAAAAACCTAAATATTGAAATAGTCATAACTTGCTCATTTTAAGTCAGAATGAGCTCATTTTTGGACAGGAGTTACTTTATAACATATACTTTCATGTCTTAAAAGGCCAGAATTTTTCTCATAATTTAAGTGGCCGAAATAGCCCCTCTAAAATCATGGCAGCAGCTTTTTCAATTTTTGCAGCTTTGCACTCCTTCGCTAAAATCAGTCCACACAAAAATCTACAACACCTTTTCCAGTAATTCCACTTGGATTAGTTAGGTAACTTATAGATCTAACTCTAGGACTTGACCACATTCAAAAATTCAAAATATAATAGGAGATATGGTCAATTGAATTTCATGTTATGTTTTTCACTAAAATCTGATTTTCAACTCTTTGTGATTTCTAAGAAACTTTCATGTTTCAACATAACTCATCATAACACTTACTAATACTTTATATACCCATGATTTTCATTAGTCCAATGCTTTTATTATGACTTTCATCATAATCCTCGTAAACAGATCATTTTAGTTGAAGAAATATTTGAGGGTTTAAGAAATGGGTTTTTGTACTGGGGTCAATACAAAATTCGATTTCACGCTCTATGGTAGGCTAGGAAATCTTCAAGAATACGTGAAGAAATTTATTAATGATAGAAATATCATTCAAAAATGTTACTCTCGTCCAAGACTTGAATAGTACGTCACATTAATACCAAGCGTGACTTCTATCCGTTAACTCGGATAGCACCTCACAATGATACCTATCAACTTGCCATGCCATCTTCATCACGTCACGCGCTACTCTAAAGTCCGGCTTTGGTGCATTCCACACAAGGAAGTCAACAACGAAAGGTTGGGGCTCTTTACTTATGGCTTGATATGACAATAATTGACTTTAGTAGTTTGGTTACTTGAATTCTTTAACAAAGTTGGTTATGAATATAAAAGCTAACAACCTTACGAAAAGCATGATGAGTAGTTAACCAATTGATTCCTAAAATCACATCAAAGGCAAGTATTTTCAAAAAGATAAGATCGACAGGTAACGTGAAAGTGTTTATTTGAATCAAACAAGATTTAAAAATAGTAGTGGTAACGAAGGCTCCTACTAACAAAGTTTCAACCAATAAGTCAAAGTCTAACTTCTCCGGAGTCAAATTTAAACGTTGAACCCAAGCAAGAGAGATAAAATAATGGGTAGAACAGGTATCTTATAAGGTATAGACTTCGCAATTTATAATTAACTAACCCGTGCTAACCGTTCGGTTTTTTACGCTTTTTGAGAAGTCATGAAAATGCACTTCCTAAAACCAACGACTTTGTTTTGTCCATATCCACCTTTGGTGCCACCGTCCCCGACTAGACTTGACTTTGGTGCACAACAAAATTGAGCTAAATGACCTTCTCTTCTTACAATTTCCACTTCTATTATCTTTGCCATGATTACCAATCAAGTGGTTACCATTCTTAGCATGATAATTTCCCCACGATGGTTATCATTGTTCGATAGTCGTTGCCACCAAAGATGATTATTATCGTATTGTTGGTTGTTACCTTTTTGTTTGAGTGAATCAACACTCTCATGTGCTTCATTGCTTATCTCGGCATTTTCGGATGTCATTCTCAAACACCGTCACAAAACAAGGGTTAATTAACATATCACATATTATCCTATACTCGAATTGACCAATTAAATACCAAATAAATTAAGGTAGGTCATACTAGCGAAAGAATTCCCCGTCTCTCCCCTCCTAGTTCTTATCTCACATCTCAGCCAGGGATCATATCCCTAATTTCATATCAGCCAGGGATCATATCAGGTACGTACCCTAATTTCGAGGGCTTAAATTCCATAAGGAGGGAGATTGTGAGAACCAGATTTTATCAATAAAGATTTAAATTTTGTCGAAATAATTTTTAATATTATGGTGTGAATTTGGATAATATTATAGTTGTGGGTAGTATTTATAAATTTTGCAAAGTATGCAAGTGGTTATATTATATTCGATTGGTGGGGGAATATTCGATTTAGCAGGAAATATTCATACAACTACTCAATCATTGGTGGACCCTTACAATGTAATTATTGTCGGAATCGAGAAAGCGACAAAAATATTTTATTGAAATAACGGCGGAAGTTTTACCGTTGATCTTTGTTGAACTACTCGATAGTAAAAGTACAAAGAATACGTGTGGTTGCATAGTAAAAGACACGGTATTGATTATTAATGCTTATGTGAGAAGTCACTCGGTTTGATTCCATTATTGTCGATTAATAATATGAATTATTATAGCGATAATGACGTTTTGTTTTATTCAGTATTATTAACGTAATAAAAGCGAAACATCTTTTTATATAAAATGTAATACTTTATTAAAGTTATTCTATAAATAGAATATATTATATTTTATTATACATAGTGTTGCATAGTGTTTTGCATAGTATTTTGCATAGTGTTGCATAGTGTTTGCATAGTAAAATGTTTTTATATAAATAGAATATATGATATTTTATTTAAAAGATTTTGCTTTAAATATGGACGTCCGATTAAAGTAAATCAATCTGGACCGTTCATGGATTAATTACTATGCATTCTATTTTCCTATAAATGAAGCTCATTCCTTCATTATTTTTTTCTTAATTCTTTGAAACTCTAGAGAGAGAAATTATAGAAAGAAGCTATAGAGAGAAATCTATAGAGAGAAAGAAGAAGAGTATTCTGGTACTTCACTACTTTGATATCCAGTGTCTTTTACGGTAAGGGATATTATTTGTTGTACCCGTAAGGGGTGTTATTCTTTCTTATTCATGATGAGAACTTCTGTTATTCCATTCATTATTATTCTATTGGAATAACCTGTAAAAGTGGCATACCCTATACATAACCTGTATACGAGGCATACCTTATACTTGGTGAAATCCTTATATTATTCCATTCTTATTTATTCATTGGAATAACTTTGATCATGTGAATCCCCTATACTTGGTGATCTTCTTCTGTTATTCCATTCTTTATTATTACATTGGAATATCTTGTGCGTGTGTTTTACAGGACTGGTTCCATTGTTTATTATTCCGCATTAATTATTCTCATTGGAATATCCTGCGTACGTGTGTTTTACACCCGGACTGGTTCCATTGTTTATTATTCAAGCATTTATTGTTACGTTGGATCATCCTGCGATTGTGAATTTCACGACACCGGTTCCGTTATTATTATTCTCGTTGGAATAACTTTGTCTGGCGCGGAAGCAATACCGCATGCATGGTGATTTCTTTTGTTATTCCATTCTTTATTATACCCGGTTGGTTAAAACTTTGACTTCTATACTCCATGAAATTAGTAGAATATCCTTGATATTTGCGTTTCATCCAGTATCTTTTCATGGAAATATTCTTCTGAGCATTCTTGAATTTTACTCTACAAAGAAGTATCATGTTGACAACTTGGACGTTATTGGTTCTTGGATAAATTAATTCTTGAACTTGTTTTATTGAATTATTATGTCATTGTCATCATCCTCATGTTATATTATGTTGAAAGTTATCTATGTCTTACATGCATAGATGAACTTGGTATGATTATGACCAGGGATCATTCGGTATGATTATGACCAGGGATCATTCAGTGGCCTGTAATGTAGTGATGGATAGTTTTTGGTATGATTATGACCAAGGGTGATTCGGTATAGTCATGACCATTGATAATTTGATGAAAATCCTTGATCGTGGTACAGGGATGATTAGATATGGTGGTTTATTTATTAAGCTGAGTCTCAGTGAGAAAAATTGACGAAAACCTTTTAAAACCTAAAAGACAGTAGACTTTATTTTCTACTTGACTCTTTTAATGGATTGCATATCCCGTTGCAGTTAAACTGGTTGTCTATTGTATTTTATCAGTTTAACATTGTTGAAGGCTAATGATAATTTATTCTGCATTATCTTTGTTATAATATTTATTACTGGGCTAGTTGAGCTCACCCTTTCTTTCACTGTTCTCTTCAGGAAATGAGAATATAGCTGGGACGAGTTGGGGAAACGAGTGATGGTCCTGAAGATAGCATTAGTAGTCCTCACTATTCTGTGAAATAGTGTGATAATAATTGTAATGAGGACTCCTTGAGTATGGATATTCTCTAAATGACAATATTCCTATTAGAACTCTCAGTTTATGTATTGTCGTATGTTACACGACAGATGTATAATTAAGTTTGTATTTGAATTTATGTTCCATGTAAGTGGCGACCCAAGATGGGTGATGTATACCTAATTTTGGGGGCGTCACAGTTGGTCAGTTGGTATCAGAGCTTAGGGATATGATCCCTGGCTGAGATGTGAGATAAGAACTAGGAGGGGAGAGACGGGGAATTCCTTCGCTAGTATGACCTACCTAAATTTATTTGGTATTTAATTGGTCGGTCAGAGTATAGGGATAATATGTGATATGTTAATTAACCCTTGTTTTGTGACAGTGTTTGAGAATGACATCTGAAAATGCTGAGATAAGCAATGAAGCACATGAGAGTGTTGATTCAGCTCAAACAAAAGGTAACGACCAACAACACGATAATAATCATATTGGTGGCAACGACTATCAGAACAATGATAACCATCGTGGGGGAAATTATCATGCTAAGAATGGTAACCACTTCGGTGGTAATCATGGCAAAGATAATAGAAGTGGAAATTGCAAGAAGAGAAGGTCATTTAGCTCAATTTTGTTGTGCATCAAAGTCATGTCTAGCTAGGACGGTGACACCAAAGGTGGATATGGACAAAACAAAGTCATTGGTTTTAGGAAGTGCATTTTTCATGACTTCTCAAAAAGCGAGTAAACCGAACGAAGTTAACACGGGTTAGTTAATTATAAATTGCAAAGTCTATACCTTATAAGATACCGGTTCTACCCATTATTTTATCTCTCTTGCTTGCGTTCAACGTTTAAATTTGACTCTGGAGAAGTTAGACTTTGACTTATTGGTTAAAACTTCGTTAGTAGGAGCCTTCGTTACCGCTACTATTTTTAAATCTTGTTTGATTCAAATAAACACTTTCACGTTACTCCGTCGATCTTATCTTTTGAAAATACTTGCCTTTGATGTGATTTTAGGAATCAATTGGTTAACTACTCATCATGCTTTTCGTAAGGTTGTTAGCTTTTATATTCATAACCAACCTGTTGTGCGAATTCAAGTAACCAAACTACTAAAGTCAATTATTGTCATATCAAGCCATAAGTAAAGGGCCCCGATCCTTTCATTGTTGACTTCCTTGTGTGGAATGCACCGAAGCCAGACTTTCTGTAGGCGATGTCGTGACTGAAGATGGCAAGTTGATAGGTATCATTGTGAGGTGCTATCCAGGTTAACGGATAGAAGTCACAGTTGGTATTAATGTGACGTACTATCCAAGTTTTGGATGAGAGTAACAGTTTTGAATGATATTTCTATCATTAATAAATTTCTTGGCGTATTCTTGAAGACTTCCTAGCCTACCCTAGAACGTGAAATCGAATTTTGTATTGAATTTCGCACAAAAACCCATTTCTTAAACCCTCAAATATTTCTTCAACTAAAAGGATCTGTTTACGAGGATTATGATGAAAGTCATAATAAAAGTATAGAACTGATGAAAATCATGGGTATATGAAGTATTAATAAGTTTTATGATGAGTTATGTTGGTTAGTATGTGAAAACATGAAAGTTTCTTAGAAATCACAAAGAGTTGAAAATCATATTTTGGTGAAAAACGTAACATGAAATTCAATTGACCATATCTCCTATTATATTTTGAATTTTTGAGTGTGGTCAAGTCCTAGAGTTAGATCTATGAGTTACCAAACTAATCCAAGTAGAATTATTAGAAAAGGTGTTGTAGATTTTTGTGTGGACTTATTTTAGCAAAGGAGTGCAAAGCTGCAAAAACCGAAAAAGCTGCTGCCATGATTTTAGAGGGGATGTTTCGGCCACTTAAATTATGAGGAAAATTCTGGCCTTTTGGGACATGAAAGTATATGGTATAAAGTACCTCCTGCCCAAAAATGAGCTCATTCTGACTTAAAATGAGCAAGTTATGACTATTTCAATATTTAGGTTTTTTTGACGAAAAACGCTATAACCGGAGTTCTATAACTCCGATGACCATGAAATTTAAACTGGAGGCTCACATTAACATGTGTAAAGTCCTGCCAAGATTTGGGAATTTTTGGAGTTAAACTTGAGGTAGCTAATTTCTTAAGGAATTAATTAGAAATTGATTTTTGAAAAATAGTAAATCTATTTTAAAAATTCTTAGAAAAATATATTTTCATTATGGGACTATATTATGCTAAATCCCAGAAAAGAAATATTTTTGGGACTGATTTGGTATTTTCCATGAAAATAGTTTAATTACTGAACATATGAGTTAAATATGTTATGTGAAGTAACAAAGTTGAAAATAGGATTTTATGGCTAGAGAATCCTATATAGAGTATATGCATATTTTTTGATGAGGGATTTGATCATTGGTGATGATATCTTATGAGTATGGCATTTTGAATGATTAAATGCATTGTATGGTAAGCGTAAACAATTGAAATAAATTGTTTATAAATTTAAGAAGTGATTAAAATATTGTTATAATATTAATGATATTAGATTATGAGATTATTAAGTGATTGATAACATGGGGATATTCTTGAATCCTCGGATAAATTATATTATAAATGTTTAATATTTATCCTTTATCTCATTTGATTGATTCTTTATATCATTATCCTCATGCTTATATTATGTTGAAAGTCATCTCATGGCTGTAGTGCATAGATGGACTTGGTATGATTATGACCAGAGGATTGTTGGTATAATCATAACCGTAATTAAAAACACGATTATCTTTGGTAGTAGTACATGGATAATTTGTGGTCGTGATACTAATGAATACACAATTATCTTTGGTAGTAGTGCATGGATAATTTGTGGTCGTGATACTAATGAATACACGATTATCTTTCGCAGTAGTGCATGGATAATTTGTGGTCGTGATACTAATGAATACACAATTATCTTTGGCCGTAGTGCATGGATAATTTGTGGTCGTGATACTAATGAATACACAGTTATCTTTGGCAATAGTGCATGGATAATTTGTGGTCGTGATACTAATGAATACACGATTATCTTTGGCCGTAGTGCATGGATAATTTGTGGTCGTGATACTAATGAATACACGATTATCTTTGGCCGTAATGCATTGATAATTCGTGGTCGTGATACTAATGAATATCCTTGGCCTGTAGTGCAGGGATGATTTGATGATATGGATTAATTATTGAGCTGAGTCTCAGCAATGAAATATTAATTCATGGATGTGGTAAAAGTTATCTTTCGCCGTAGTGCATTGATAGACTTGGTATGATTATGACCTATGATTATTCGGTATAATAATGACCGTAATTGAAAACACGAATATCCTTGGCCAGTGGTGCATGGATAATTCGTGGTCGTGATACTATTAAGTCGCGTCCTCAAAGATTATAGGTTTTGATTTGTATATCTTTAGCCTGTAGTGCAAAGATGAATTGTTAATGAATATCTTTGGCGGATTGCAAAGATTAATTTAATATTTTTAATGATAAAGGTATTCAAGGTATCCTCACCTCTTATCATACTAGGTACGTACCCTAATTTCGAGGGCGAAATTCCATAAGGAGGGGAGATTGTGAGACCCCAGATTTTATAAATAATGATTTAAATTTTGTCGAAATAATTTTTAATATTATGGTGTGAATTTCAGATAATATTATAGTTGTGGGTAGTATTTATAAATTTTGCAAAGTATGCAAGTGGTTATATTATATTCGATTGGTGGGGAAATATTCGGTTTAGCGAGGAATATTCGTATAACGGCAGCTCAATCATTGGTGGACCCCCTAATGTAATTATTATCGGATTGAGAAAACGACAAAAATATTTTATTGAAATAACGGCGGAAGTTTTACCGTTGATCTTGTTGAACTACTCGGTAGTAGTAAAAGTACAAAGAATACATGTGGTTGCATAGTAGCACAATCGTATTGATTATTGATACTTATGTGAGAAGTCACTCGGTTTGATTCCATTATTGTCGATTAATAATATGAATTATTATAGCGATAATGACGTTTTGTTTTATTTGTATTATTAACGTAATAAAAGCGAAACATCTTTTTATATAAAATGAATACTTTATTAAAGTTATTCTATAAATAGAATATATTATATTTTATTATGCATAGTGTTGCATAGTGTTTTCCATAGTGTTGCATAGTGTTTGCATAGTAAAATGTTTTTATATAAATAGAATATATGATATTTTATTTAAAAGATTTTGCTTTTAAATATGGACCGCCGATTAAAGTAAATCAATCTGGACCGTTCATGGATTAATTACTATGCATTCTATTTTCCTATAAATAGAAGCTCATTCCTTCATTATTTTCTTACTTAATTCTTTGAAACTCTAGAGAGAGAAATTATAGAGAGAAGCTATAGAGAGAAAATCTATAGAGAGAAAGAAGAAGAGTATTCGGTACTTCACTACTTTGATATCCGGTGTCTTTTTACTGAAGGGATATTATTTGTTGTACCGTAAAGGGTGTTATTCTTTCTTATTCATGATGAGAACTTCATTATTCCATTAATTATTATTCATTGGAATAACTCGTAAAAGTGGCATACCCTATACATAACCTCAGATCACGCAGATACCCTATACTTGGTGAAATCCTTATATTATTCCATTCTTATTTATTCATTGGAATAACTCGTATAATGCCGAATCCCTATACTTGGTGATCTTCTTCTCATTATTCCATTCTTTATTATTACGTTGGAATATCACATGCGTGTGTTTTACACCGGACACGGTTCCATTGTTTATTATTCGCATTTATTATTCTATTGGAATATCCTGTCTATGTGTTTTACACCGGACCTGGTTCCATTGTTTATTATTCAGCATTTATTGTTCTGTTGGATCATCCTGTCAGTGTGAATTTCACCTGACCTGGTTCCGTTATTATTATTCTGTTGGAATAACCTGTCTATGCGAAGTACCGCATGCATGGTGATTTCTTTTGTTATTCCATTCTTTATTATACCCAGTTGGTTAAAACTTTGACTTCTATACTCCATGAAATTAGTAGAATATCCTTGATATTTGCGTTTCATCCAGTATCTTTTCATGGAAATATTCTTCTGAGCATTCTTGAATTTTACTCTACAAAGAAGTATCATGTTGACAACTTGGACGTTATTGGTTCTTGGATAAATTAATTCTTGAACTTGTTTTATTGAATTATTATGTCATTGTCATCATCCTCATGTTATATTATGTTGAAAGTTATCTATGTCTTACGTGCATAGATGAACTTGGTATGATTATGACCAGGGATCATTCGGTATAATCATGACCTGCTATAAATGATGTGACAAAAGTCCTCAGTGGCCTGTAATGCAGTGATGGATAGTTTTTGGTATGATTATGACCAGGGGTGATTCGGTATAGTCATGACCATTGATAATTTGATGAAAATCCTTGACCGTGGTACATGGATGATTAGATGTGGTGGTTTATTTATTGTCGAGTCTCGTGATAAAAATTGACAAAAAACCTTTTAAAACCTAAAAGACAAGAGACTTTATTTTCTACTTGACTCTTTTAATGGATTGCATATTCCTTTGCGCTTAAACCTGGTTGTCTATTGTATTTTATCGTTTAACATTGTTGAAGGCTAATGATAATTTATTCGCATTATATTAGTCATAATATTTCTTCTTTGGGCTAGTTGAGCTCACCCTTTCTTTCACTTGTTCTCTTCTGTGAAATGAGAATATAATTTGGGACGAGTTGGGAAAACGAGTGATGGTCCTGAAGATAGCATTAGTAGTCCTCACTATTCTGAGAAATAGTGTGATAATAATTGTAATGAGGACTCCTTGAGTATGGATATTGTCTAAATGACAATATTCCTATTAGAACTCTCAGTTTATGTATTGTCGTATGTTACACGATAGATGTATAATTAAGTTTGTATTTGAATTTATGTACCATGTAAGTGGCGACCCAAGATGGGTGACGTATACCTAATTTTGGGGGCGTCACATACACCCTTTCTTCCACATATAGCGTTGAACCTCCACACCAGGTTCGAACTATGCAAACTTGATCTCCTCTTCAATAGGAGTACGTAGGAAGCCATTTATGGTTCGGTCTCACCCCCTACCAAAACATAAAGACTTGTCATTTAGTACTGGGATCATCCTTCAATCCACTACTTTTCATCGGCTTCGGACCAAAGGGATGGAATTACCTGACCTCCTCCTAAATAGGAGATTCGGCGATCATCTAAGCTGCGATTGTGCCTCAAAGAGCAATACCAACCCATAAGAGATGGAATTAACTAGTCTCCTCCTAAATGGGATTACTAGCGACCATCTATGGTGCGGTCAATCTCAGAGAGGAAAAGCCACACTCCTCTCCACAATTCCATACAGAAACTAGTCCCAAGACACCAAAAAGATGGTAGGCATACACATAGATTAGTGATCCATTCTGAAATATCCTGAGACAACTTAATGTCCATCCATCAAGGAGGAATTCAAAATACATCAAGATCACAAGCCCTGAAAAAATAGACAAATATCAAGCAAGCAACAAGGCATAACTAAAAGGGAAGTGATCAAAAATATATTTCACTGCTATATATAATGTTGTTTGATATATACAATATGAATTGTACATGAAAAAATGGCTAAGCTAGTATGTGCAGGAAAATACAAGCCCATCTACAAATCAGTGTATATGTGAGTTATCAAGCCCAACATGACACCCCTCTCAGAAGAAGGAGGTAGTGTTGTGGTCTCCTGTACAAGGGTATCTACACGAGCTAATAGATCTACGACCATCTGCATGGTGATGCGGTGCTCATCAATGTATGTGCTCATCTCTGCGATCATGCCGGTAGTAAGGGACCTCACTATAGTACTATCTGTAATGGCTACATCTTGGGCAGATATGGCACTATCCCTCTCACCTATCACTGCATCTCTGGCTGATCTGGCATCATCCCACTCAACAACAGCGACATCTCTACGAGCTAATGCCTCGTCTCTCTCTAACAGAACTGCGTCTCTCCCATCAAAGGATGTCAACATCAAGGCTCTAGCCTGATCTCTCTCCAAGGTCATCAAATGGAGACTTTGCTCGAAGTACTGTGTTGAATTCTACATCACAACAGTGCTAGTACTGGGAGAATCTAAAAGAGCTGCTGGCAACCCAATAAATGGCTCCTCCTCGATGTGTGAATTAATGTCCTCCATGGAGTCTCCACCATCTGAATCAACACCCAGTACTGTGGATACTACCGCAGCCGATGAAGTCTCTATATCCATCCATGCAGAATACTCTGGCGAACAGCCCGGATGGCTAACAGAAAAATCAGCTATCTCACGTTGATCCCAACACGCATACACCCGGGATCGGTCCTCTGCTAATAAATGGCGGGAAGCTAAATGCTGACCTAACGCCCCCTCAAAAGGATGGAAGTTCTGGAACTGGTCAAACTGTGACATCACAGCCAGTGGGTGGTAGGTAGTCATGCCCCTCAAACCAGCCAGAAGGAGATAATCCATGCCTGGAGCATGAGTAATAAAGCTGTAGGGTGAGCTGAGCCCTGTGCACGGTAGGATGCCAAACGGATCTCTGATCTCCGCCAGGAATATCGACCAAGACATATCATCTGCACACTTTGATGGCTGAAAGGAGTAAGACATAGCTATATCATGGGTAAAGCAGTACCCGTATCGGGGGAAAGTGCTAATCGGTCTCAAGTGTGACATAAACCACACGTACAACATGACCGAACTACCTGTAAATACCCCTGTAGGGTAGGTGCTGCAAAACGTGGCCGACCTCAGCGTCTCCACCACAATCATCAGAATGATGGTATGACCCTCCATGAGAGCTCTCACTACCATAATAACACCGATGTCCAGCTCATCCATATACCGTGGCATGTACACATACGCCACTATGCACATCACGAATACATCCACTCTGGCCAAACGCCACTGGTCCTCTAGTATGGTGAAATCCACAGAATGTCGGTCGTAGTTGTCAAATGAGCCAAGCCTATCTATCAAGAAACGATGGGATAATACATGATCAAATGTAATCTCATCGTCTACTTCTCTACGCCATAACCCGGTTAGGGTCATGAACTGTCGGTGCATATCTTCGACAGCCATATGAGGGCAAGGTGTGTCTATGGGAAAAACCGTCAACCGCTCGTACTCCTCCAATATAGGAGTCAACTCATGGGTACTAAACCGAAAAACATGTCTCTCTGGTATCCAATGCTCTAGCATACCCTCTACGAAGCCTGCGGGAACCTGAAACATAAGGAGGGTCATAGAATGCTATAATAACTGGTCTACAGTCACCCTATCCGGGGGTGACATACTATCATACCAGAATCTCAGACTGGATGCCACCAATACTTGTGGGGTGTGATCTATGCGACTGACTGTCGAAGAAGACATCCGTATAGGCCTTATCATAAGACCATCCAGGGGTCAATGCTGAATATCTATGGACATACATACATATACATAACATGATACATGCATTACAGATAATAGATGGCGATATGATGTAGGGAATAGAAAATAGTACATACATTCCTAAGTACATCATCATCTGCATACATCATCTCTGTACAGCTAAAAATATAGGGAAATGGTGGACAAATGCCCTACTACTAACAGAGGCCTCTCAAAAGATATAGCGAGAATGGGGCACATCCACCCAATATCTAATAGAGGCCTATTAAAAGAGATAACGAGAATACACATCAGAAGAAGACAACGGTGTCAATATCTACATCATCAATCCTATCCACCTGATGTAACTCTTCCTGAGTCACTGGATCTCTATCAACAGGGATATTAGGCCTATACAAGGGAGGATCTACACTGGCAAAGCCAAATGGGTCATCTGAGGGGCCAACGCCTAAGCTAGAAGGATCAAAAGTATCTGCCTCTGCCGAATCTCTGCCCAAATGCCGGATAAAGAAATGTGCTTGGTCCAGTCGCTAGGTCAAACTGTCAATCTATGTCAAATGAGTCGGATCTCGGGCACAGGCTAGCCAATCCATCATCAGCATGGATCATGGAACCATATCCCCCATGAACTGAGTGGCGCGGGTTTGGGGTCCAATGGTACGAGGGAACCACCAATGCTGGACTATCTCCTGAATACAGGGACCTTCTGACAGTGCAAAACCGTCAACACCCAATAATGGGATATCAATGATGGGTGACTACAACACAGGACAATAACGCAAGATTGGTACACGAATCTCTCATGCGGTGCTCCTAATAGCACGCTCTCCTAAATAGAGCTCCCATCCTCCATCAGTAAAGAGAGGAACCCTATGGGTGGAAATCACGTACTCGATGCCAGTCGGGTCCCATCCTCAAATCCAATGGCCAAGTGCTCCCCAGAATAGGGAATCCATTGGATGACATCAGCTGTCAATAACTCTAGCTATAGGCGGCAATGAGTAAAACCCTCAGCTATAGGGACCTCCGCCAGTATGGAATGATTCCATCGCCGTCCTCATGGATAGGTATCTAATCCTAACACACTCACAAGACGCAAGCATGGGAGCCTCTCATAGGCGTAGAACTATCAATACAAAGGCAAACATCTGATGTCAGTTAACACTCTTAACCTATACATGGGAAATTACAAGAGAAACAGTCACCAGCAAAAATGGGTAGAATCCTAATCAAACCTTGGTCAAGCCTTGTGAATGCATACGCATGCCCCTGAGGAAATAGGCAAAGGTGTAGGAACCCCAGTCGTACTCTCCTATACGATCCACATGTCGAGTGGCACTAATTAAAATGAATGACACTATAGAAGAGTTATCATCTATGAAGAAACCCCTAATGATCATCAGGATTAATTACCAAAAAATGTGATCCTTGACTCTGACATCAGCTGGTATGGGCCCACTCAACAGCACACTCATAGGACCCGTACAGACGGTCCTACCCTTGAGCACCTCAGCCGAAACTCCTAACAAGGATCTGATGGTAGTCGGGGTAATATCTATCGTACAAGGAACTGGTGCCCCTCCGAACTCCATACCGGTGATAAATCATCAATCCATAGGCGTCGTCATCACCTCACGATCCAAAGAATGGAGTGATCGAGTGCAGTGGTGAAACCCGATGTTCGAGACAATGCCCTGAGGTAACCCTAGGGACAACGACGGGGAAGGATGGAAAAGAACTCCCCAAATCCCCAGACATGCATGATTGCTCTATTGTTAGGATGTAGAGCCTGGTTCATAGAGTGGATGCTGAACCAGTTCCCTCGAGGCTGTGTAAAGTCGGGAACCTACATGAAATGCAGATCGACATCAAAATCCTATACTCATCATCAATAGGAAAAAAGGAAGATTAAGATCTAACTTTATACCTCATTTGCGTGTAGGTAAACTGAAGGGTGTTGACTCAAATCACCCAGAAGCTCTGAGTTCGCCACCTGAATGCCTGGCAAATCCCTACAGGGAACATGTACAACATGAGCGGGGTCTACAACTGGAACATCCTCCTCCTTATCCTCGACGTCCGGCACATCAACCTTGACTGGACGTATCACCGCCTCTGCCAGACGACGAGGCTGTCTAATTGAACGGTGTCGAGGCACTTCGGAAGCCCTCCTCCGTACACCAGAAGTGGTCCTGCGAGAACTACTCGGCTGATCCGGATCCATATTATCTGGACAAAAGTCTCCAAGTCACCTCAGAAAAGGGTGTGGTAATTGTAAACCTGGAGCTTTCTTTTCAAAATGCATGCATGAATTACTTTAGCATACGTCTATAGTAGAGTTAAAAATGCATGACTACTCAATGCCTACATTTTGAAAAAGTTTGCCATAGTCCCCTCTATAAATAGGACTATCCACTTGCACATAGGCTTGACTAGGTGACCATTCAGTAGCACACATGCCCACAGTCATATACATACTATATGCATCTAAGTCTCAAAGTCATCAATCCATAAGGGTGGCTTAATTACCAGGATTACTTTGCATTTTTACCTTTTGCTCATTTGTCCTCAAATAGGATAAGATATAACAGAAAAAGGGTGCCAATTTGACTGTTTCAAAAGTCAAATTTTTTCACATCATTATGTTCAGCATGGTTTAATACTAACATTTATTGTGTTGAATATTTTTTATCAAAACATACGAGCATGTATATTCACTACTATATGTTTAGATGCATTTCATATTATATGTCATTTTCCAACGGATAAAAACTAGAAAAGAAGACATGCATACATTACTGTGATAATGGTAGAACACTTATGCGGTGGATGATTTTTGCGAGAAAGACGTACGAACTTCAAAGAAGTCCGAAGAAGAGCTCTCAGATTTCATTCGCGGTGCGACTTGAAAATGGCAAGGAAAAGCAACCAGCCCATTTATGGGCATTCACGGTTGGCCGCAAGTCAACCTGCGGCTGTTGCAGGTGTACCTGTGGCACCCTTACGTGGGTCCCACCCCTCTGACTCGGTCCAGTTCGAATTGCAAAGTAGTTCTCCCAAGCTGAAAAGACCAAATCAGGAATAAAAATGCTACGCGATTGAGCAGAATAACTTGAAATCATGGTTTTCTCATACCAAACAGCGGGTCTACATATAACTCATTGGTATTCGCCCAAACACAGGGTACACTATGCTGATGATCCCAAATGTTACAAGTCACCCTCGGAAATACCTTACGCAGGTCCAATGCTGCCAATTCTGGGTCGTCGCCCTAATCCTTTCGAAGTCCCTGGTGGGGGAATCACACATTCTTGAGTTTAGATCCTCGGCGGGGGCATCATGCATTGTAAAATACACATCCCCTGCTGGGGCATCACGTATTCTCAACCAGTTCTCCCGATGGGGGTATCACGCATGTTCATCTATCCAAATTTAGATTCTCCAGCGGGGGTACCACGCAGTTTCATCCATTGATGTACACGTCAATGAAGGTCAAGCAGCCATGACATTATTTCAGTCGATGGCAGGTAAATCCATCGAAGCATCGAAAGCCATCCGATGATTCCATCCATTGGTGGATGTATTCATAAAAGAAATCCCCGGCGGGAGTGTCACGCATTTTTTGTGATGTACAAGTCAATCAAGGTCAAGCAACCGTCACAGTTTTCCCAACAGGGATATTATCTGGTGATGTACATGTCAGCGAAGCTCAGTCAACCCTGACAACACAAATTATTGGCAGTAACTCCAACAGAACATTGATATGTCCTGGCGATACAAACCAGGAAGGATCATCCTCATCGGGGAGGACCAATGGTGGAATTTGTTATACACATCCTCAAATAGACAAGGATACATCCCCACAGAGTCTCTTGAACATGAGAGATACATCTTCAGTATAAAGTCTGTATCAAGGATTCAAGACTTTGGTGATAACCCCAATGTCACCAATCCTAAAGATTCCTGGTAGCTGTGAATCGCACGTCCATGACAGTTCATCAGGCTGCTTATCTATTGCCATCCCTGGTAGAAGCAACGGGGAGTCGACAATCTTCCCACCATGTTAGAGAACAATCCAAAAAAACATATGCATCATGTTGCTGCACATGGAATCATGTTTATCTTGTTACATTTCAAGTGTCTAGGATTCTTTATCTTATCCATGCCATTGCATTGCATGAATATGATAAAGAGGGGCATCTGTAGACACTCAAAATTTTTTGCACACCTGTCACTAACATTGCAGGAGGGCAGATTCGTCTTTCAGAAATAATCCTGGAAGATAATGCAATTCAAATACAAAAAATTCCACCGGAGAGGAAAGTTCTGTCTTGGAGATAACCCCATGATGCTCAGTTCCAGTCCCGGAAACAACATTGGGAATAGTAGTGCTAACCTTGGAGATAACTCCAAGAAGTGTAGTTGCAGTTCCAGAGATAACCCCTGAAATTTAAAGAGGTACACTTAGAAGGGGGGTTGAATAAGTGTAGGCTCAAACTAAGTCCAACTTTTGTTACTTATAAAAATTCCTTTGGAAATTTAATGCTGCAAGCTGGATTATAACTTTCACATATAAAATCAAGATATTATTTAATTTTGAGTCAGTCAATTTACTGATATGAGTGGATATGGAATGCAGGCTGCTGGATAGATAAAACACAAAATGTAATCACATAAACACCAGAATTTTTACGTGGTTCAACTACTACCCTCTAGAATAGTAGCCTAATCCACGTCCAATACCAACTAGTATTGGAGACTCACTTTTATTAAATTCTTCCAATTACAATATAAGTTCTAGCAATTTGAAAACCTTTGTTCCTTGTGCACCTATGCACTCTTAAGCACCTATGATTTCCTCAAACTTGACTGTAATAAATTATCAACCCAAACAGGATTACACAATAAAATATTAATTGAGATAAGGAAAATTAAAATACACACTAGAGGTCTAATGATCAAGCAATATATCACTTACCAACTTAAGGCTTTAGTATGAAATGATATGCAAGTGTATATGCAATGCACATGTCCTAGAGCCTTATTTGGAAAGTAATAGATGATAAGATCTTACATATATTCCTAGGACTGAAATTTCCTTTTCTTTCTTCAAGGATGTCTTGGCTTTGTAATTTCTTCCTTGATGTTCCTCAAATGTCATATCTTTCCCTGAAATGTGATATAGCATGATTAATGGAATAATAAGGTCATCATCAAAACACGGAGTGTGACATAAGTCAAAATTCTCCCCCTTTTTGATGGTGACAACAAAATAATTATGGCTCCCCCTAAAACCATGCATTTCAAGAGAATTATAGCTCCCCCTCAATTCATGCATATCCATACTTGTTAGAGTTAACTATTGACTGCAAATATGCAGTGTTTTGAGTAACCCTGCATTTTCTGGTTAGTCCACAACATGTTAAACAAAGACATATAATAGACTATTAAACTATCATCCAGAAAATTTTTAAGCAAAAAATATAACACCCATTTAAACCATAGTTTTTAAACCAGACGTCATCATGCATGAAAAGAAAAGGAATTTGTAAAGATTGTCTTGAAAGCAAGCATGCAAGCATAAAGCATAATTCATCTCCCCCTTTGGCATCCATCAAAAAGATGTGTCCATAAGGCCAAAAGGGGTAGGGTGTCTAATCATCCTCCGCATCAATATGAACGTGGTTGGCTTCGCGGGCAGTGATATATGGCCGGTGGAGCCTGCGATGTTCAATCTCTTCCAGGGAAATGGTGTTGGCGAATCTGAGCAGATGAGCAATGAAGGTAGGAGGTGGTAAAGGCAAGTCCATAAAGTCGCCTTAATATTCAGCCATCCAATTGCATTGTGGCCATTCAGGTATGTGAGATTGAACTTGGTCTGCTTACAGCTCTGCACTGAGGTCATTCATGCGGCGCTCGGTAAAGCGTCCAAGATTCCCAATCTGATTGCTGATGAATTTGAGTTCAGTGCTCAATTGACATGCATTGCGGTTCATCTTCCTTTGTAGGTCTTCTACCATAGCTCGAGTGTGTAACTTGAATCTAGCTTGTAGGTCAATGAACTCATCCTCGACATTGCAAAAAATAGAATGAAGATCAGTGCGACTAATAGGGAGTTTACCTTTTTCAAGCACGGAGAGACGAAGTTGGATATCTTTAACATCAGCAGTGATAGTGGCTTTATTGTTCGCGATGGTATGGAGAAGATTGAGAATCTTAGGGGAGGGAGGTAGTGAAGTAGGTGTTGTGGAATTTGGAAGTTCGGGTATCACACGTATGAACTTTCCTTTAAGCAGTGTGATATGAGCACCCTTGAGATAGTTGGAGTCGATGGAGTCAGTTATTTGGATGGAGCTCTCATTGTCGAGTGGGATTTGAAAGTGAGTAAATATTTTGGTGAGGAAGCAGCTGTAAGGTAAACACTTTTTGGAATGTTTGATACAGTTAACCATGTGTTTGAGCATCACGAGGGAAAAATTGAATGGTTGGCCTGTCATTATTAAGGCCACCAAAACCAAATCCTTGTAATTGAAGTCAGCTCCACCACCGAGACGAGGGAGAAGATTGTACCGTAGCAATTTGTGAAAGACGATTGCAAGAGGAGATACTTCGTCGGTTTTAGGAAGGGTGACGGTGGACACAGTTGGGTCATCCATGATAATGCGAAGCTGGACAAGAGGAGACAAAGGATTAGAAATGGGTCCCTTAAGGGTAAAGGGACAATCACCGGTATATGGAATTGACAATATGCTCCCTAAATCCATAGCAGTACAGAATAGAGATTTGCCTTTAACAAACGAGGTGTAACAATCACCATTATTTTCAAGGTTTGTATAAAATTTCTGGACTAATTTTGGGTAAGCGACTGAGGGAGGAGCACTTAAAGAAGATAGACCACATGACTCAAGGAGATGTTGAAGAGGCGAGTTTTGGTAATAAAACATGTCAACTATTTTTTCATAAACGAAAGATTTTTGACAGATAGAAGATTTAAACCGAAGTTTGAAATTATGGCCTCTAAAGAAATCTTCAGGGACATCATGCAAGGAAATGGATAGAAGAGTTACCGTTATCGGAGGTGAGCCAGGTGAGGAGTCTTTGGTCTTTCGCCATTTGGTACCAGTCGATGTCCCGATTGGTGGAGGAGAAGGTAAGCTTGCTTCAGATTCGGCAGGAGATGACTCACCGAAGATGATAGTAATAGAGGATTGCTTTCGTTTCCGTTTTTGAGTGGCAGGAGGCTGAGACGGTGGAGAAGGGGGTGAGACCTCGTCGTCAGATTCATCACGGAGTTGTTTGGCACACCTAGTTCTCATTGTGGCAGAGTAGGGTTGATTTGATTGAGAGATGCAGAAACTGGAGAGTCAGAGATGGAACAAGAGAGTAAAGTAGCGTCTGTATTTATTTTGGGAACACGTTATCCAGATATGGGAAGTTGTGAAGCTGTGTTTGGGAATGGAGATTTTGAGCAGATATAAAGAGCGTAATTATGGTAATTAGATATGTTGTGTCTGTCTAATTTCCTTAAAGCATGCAGACCATATTTATATCAGTCTCATCCCGAGTTCTCTTCTTAGAGTGCAGAAGCGTTCTCCCCCTAGAGGTTTTGCATATATATCTGCTAATTGGTGCTCAATAGGAATAAAAATTAATGTAATTAGTCCTTTGGACATATTGTCTCTAAGAAAATGATGTTGAACTTCTATGTGTTTTGTGCGAGAGTGTAAAACTGGATTTTTAAAGATGTTAATTGTGCTTGTATTATCACAGTATATAGGCACATTGTCACATATAGTATCAAAATCACACAGTGTTTGACACGTCCACAAAATTTGGGAGCAGCAACTTCCTGCTGCAAAATATTCTCCCTCAGTGGTGGATAGGCCAACTGAGGTTTGCTTATTACTATGCCAGGAGACAAGACTTTATCCCAAAAATGTACACACGCCACTTATACTTTTTCTATCTATTTGACAACCTGCATAGTCAGCATCTGAGTAACCTATTAGACCAAAATTGTCACATTTTGGGTAAAATAATCTTAAATTTATAGTACCACTCAAATATTTAAATATTCGTTTAACAACTTATAAGTGTGATTCTTTGGGTTTGGCTTAAAAACGAGCACATATACAAACGTTGTACATTATATCAGGTCTAGATGCAATTAGATAAAGTAATGATCCGATCATACCTCTATATTTAGTTACTTCTACATCCATACCTTTTTCATCTGCTGTGAGTTTTATGGATGTACTCATTGGTGTGGTCTTTGAATTTGCGTTGTCAAAACCGAATCTCTTGATTAGTTCATTTGTATACTTGGTTTGATGAATGAAAATGCCTTCCTAATTTTGTTTGATTTGAAGGCCCAGAAAGTAGTTGAGTTCACCCATCAAGCTCATGTCGAACTCCTTGTGCATGCATTTGGAAAACCACTCACAAAGAAAATTATTAGTAGCACCAAATATTATATCGTCTATATATATTTGTACAATAATGATATCTTTATTTTGGCGTTTAATAAATAGTGTAGAGTCGATTTTCCTCTTATGAAGCCATTTGATAGGATGTACTTACTTAATCTCTCATACCAAGCTCTTGGAGCTTGTTTGAGCCTATATAGTGCTTTCTTTAGTTTGTATACCTAATGTGGTAACTTGTTATGCTCGAATCCAAGAGGCTATTTTACGTATACTTCTTTGTTTATGTAACAGTTGAGGAAGGCGCTTTTGACGTCCATTTGATGTAGTTTGAATTTTCTGAAGCACACAAATGCCAATAATATTCGAATAGATTCCAAATGAGCTACCGGAGAAAATGTTTCTTCATAGTCTATTCCTTTTTGCTGATTGTATCCTTGAGCTACTAATCTAGCTTTGTTTCTGGTAATTGCTCCGAACTCATCAAGTTTGTTTTTGAATACCCATTTAGTTCCAATAAAAGATACATCTTTAAGAGGATGCATTAATTCCCACACTTGACATCTTTCAAATTGTTGTAGCTCTTCTTGCATTGCTAGTAGCCAATTTTCATTAAGTATGGCTTCTTTGGCGTTCTTTGGTTCAATTTGGGATAGGAATGCTGAGAAAGCACACATGTTTTGTGTTGTTCTTCTTGTAGTAACTCCTTCATTTATGTTTCCAATTATGTTATCAGGAGGATGATTTTTGATATATCTTGCTGATTTTGGAAGTCGAATGTAATGGATCACTTCTTCAGTAGTTTCTAAATTATTGTCTTGTGGTTCGTTCATTTCAGCTTGCTGGATAGAGTCTTGATCTTGCTGTTCTTCTAATCCAGCTTGCCGGATCGGTTCCATAGTCTTGCTGTTTTGCTTTATGTGGTATGCTGGATTTGCAGCAGTCTCTAAATTATTTGTATCTTCTTCTCTTTCTTTTGGAATATCATGGTTAAATTCATTAAATTTGATATGTATATATTCTTCGATACAAATCTTTTGCACATTATAAATGCGATATGCTCTACTATTTTGTGCGTAACCAATGAAGATTCCCTCATATGATCTAGCATCAAACTTGCCCAAGTTCCCACTAGTGTCAAGAATAAAAAATTTAGATCCAAATACTTTGAAATAGCTTATATTAGGAAGTTGATTATTTAATAATTTATATGGTGTTTTCAATAGAATTGGGCGGATTAACACTCTATTCAGTACATAACATGATGTGTTTACAGCTTCAGCCCAAAATTTCTTTGGAAGTTTACTTTCTTGAATTAGAGTTCTAGCCGTTTCTTGTACTGTATGATTTTTTCTTTCTACCACTCCATTTTGCTGAGAAGTTCTAGGTGCTGAGAATTAATAAGTAATTCCTTTTTAATTGCAAAAATATAATAAAATCTTTTTGAAATTCAGTGCCATGATCACTTCTGATTTTTTTCAGATTAAGACTATATTTTGTCTCCAAATTTCTAACCAGTTTTTCAAATTATTTAAATGCCTCATCTTTTGTTCTAAGAAATAGTACCTATGTATATCTAGAAAAATCATCGACTATCACAAATGCGTAAAATTTACCATTTAAACTAGCATGCCTTTCAGGTCCAAATAAATCGAGATGGAGTAATTGTAAAGGAGAAGAAGTTGATACCATGTTCTTGGCTGTGAATGATGTTCTTACTTGTTTTCCAAGTTGACAAGGCTTGCATATACCTTTCTTCTCGAAGTTCATTTTGGGTAATCCTCTCACTAGGTTCTTTGATGACAACTTTTTGATTAGGTCTATATGAACACGTCCCATCCTTCGATGCCATAGATTTGCTTCATCATGAATAGTTGCAAGGCATAATTCTTCCTCTTGTTGCTCAAAGTTAAGAGTATATATATTTCCTTCTCTTTGGGCAACTAAAGTAGCATTGTTAGTACCATGTGAAATTGTACATTTATCTTTTTCAAAATTTACTTGATGTCCATTATCCATTAATTGACTAACACTGATAAGATTGAATTATAGACCATTAACAAGATGAACATTATCAATGTTAACCTTACCATTACCGATTTTACCTTTCCCAATTATTTCACATGACCGGTTATCACCGAACGTGACAGTTCCATGTTTCTTTTTGACATTTAGTTCCACGAACTTAGATTTGTCACGTGTCATGTGGTGTGAACATCCACTATCAAGGATCCACTTTTGAGGTGAAACTTTTTCCTTGAAACATACCTCACTAATTAACCTTCAAGTCCCATGAAGCATATTTGAGCCAGTTCATCATTCGCATTTATCTCCACATTAGATTCTTCATCGTCACTCTATGTTAAGAAGGCTTTATTCTTTTTGAACTCTTTATTGCCTTGCTTCCCTTTGTTTTTGAGTTGGAAGCAGTCCTTCTTGAAGTGGCCTAGTCATTCGCATTCATAACACGTTTCTTCGGTTTACTTAGCTTTGAACTGGTTTGAATTGAATGTATTTCTTCTTTTATTCTTTCTCTGAAGTAGTCCCTTGAGTCTCCTTGAGATCATAACTATTTCATCATCCGAGTTATTTTCAAGTTCTTCTTCAATTCCTGTATTTAGAGCTAGCACTTTCTTTCGAGGAATTTCTTCCTCGTCATCATATCTTTTTAATTGATGTTCATATTCTTCTAGTTCACCAATGAGAGTTAATGTATCCATAGAAGAGATATTGACCGATTCTTGAAGAGTAGTAATTTTAAATGCAAACCTTTTGGGCATAGCCCGAAGTAACATACAGTTGATTTCACTTTGTGGAATTGACTTGTCGAGCAACTTTAAAGAATTTATAAGTACCAAGAATCGTGCTTGACCCATTTTGATTGTTTCGTCTCTTTCCAGTTTAAACATTTCGTAGACATGCATGAGCGTACTTAGCTTAACTTCTCGCACTTTGGAAGTTCCTTCGTGACTTACCACTGGGGTATCCCATATCTCCTTTGATGTGTTGCATGAAGAAACTTTATCTATTTCAGATTGCACCATGCCACTGAGAAGAGTGTTCATTGCTTTTAAATCGTATGAAACCATGTATGTTTCGGTTGAGTCCATCTCGAGTAGAGTTTTTGCAGTTCCATCATCTTTCCTTGGGATTACTGGTCCATTTTCAACCACCCACCATTCCCATGGGTCTCGCTTAAGATATATCCTCATCCAAAATTTCAAGAAATTATAGTTCTCTGTTCCAAAGAGTAGTGGTGGTCGATTTGTTAATTGACCTACATGATGAGCTTTTCCAAGTTGTGCCATGTCAGAATCTTTCCCAACAAATCACTTTTAAGACCAAGATAAGTTGAGCCAAGCTCTGATACCAAATGAAATTCAAAGAGGTACACTTAGAATGGGGGGGGGGGTGAATAAGTGTAGGCACAAACTAAGTCAAACTTTTGTTACTTATAAAAATACCTTTGGAAATTTAATGCAGCAAGCTGGATTATAACTTTCACGTATAAAATCAAGATATTATTTAATTTTGAGTCAATCAGTTTATTGATATGAGTGGATATGGAATGCAGGTTGTTGGATAGATAAAACACAAAATGTAATCACATAAACACTAGAATTATTTCGTGGTTCAACTACTACCCTCTAGAATAGTCGTCTAATCCACGTCCAATACCAACTAGTATTGGAGACTCACTTTTATTAAATTCTTCCAATTACAATACAAGTTCTAGCAATTTGAACACCTTTGTTCCTTGTGCACCTATGCACTCTTAAGCACCTATGCTATCCTAAAACTTAACTGTAATGAATTATCAACCCAAACAGGATTACACAATAAAATATTGATTGAGATAAGGAAAATTAAAATACACACTAGAGGTCTAATGATCAAGTAATATATCACTTACCAACTTAAGGCTCTAGTATGAAATGACATGGAAGAAGAATATTACCAGAATATGTTCTATACGATCTTCTTAACTGAAGCTCTTTTCTTAATGCAATCAATATCGATCAAGGAGAAAAAAATCTTTGTGACTTGTATGCTTTGACAATACTGTATCTATTTTTCGTGTCTTTCTCGTTAAAGGGATCAGTCCATTTATAGGCTTTTCAAAAGTATCCCCGTTGCTTATTGTCTATGCGTGATATAATCGTTAGAGACAGTATGCATAAGTCACGTAATACAAAGACTGTCATCCGGAGATTGTGCCAAGGATTAAGACTCCTTATAGTTGTATATAAGAAGAGAACACGTCATGATATATACTATATGAGAATCTTTGGTGATGACTGAGGATATTTTGTTTAATAGAGAACCCATCACGTGAGACTATATCTTTTGCATTTAATACCTATCTTGTCATATGGCAACTTAATTTTTGGCAAGTTTCTGATATAATCAATTACCATCACGTATGCAGTTTTAACAATCTAGTGATATTCCTTAACTTATGCTTTTACATATTAGCTAGTTACCTTAATTAAGGTCCTTGATTCATGACGCAAGATTTATGATGTGCCATATTTGTTCTTACCGTGAATCAAGTTGATGACAATGAATAATTTATGGTATTTTATTAAATCAACCATATACTCCAGATTACCATATATATTGGTTAATATGCTTTGATTCCTTAAGTTATGATAGGCAGTTTCGACCATGCATATTATGGCTGGTGAATCAGTAAGTGGCATCAAATATGAGAATGAAAGTGTATATGCAATGCACATGTCCTAGAGCCTTATTTTGGGAAGTAATAGATGCTAAGATCTTACATATATTCCTAAGACTCAAATTTGCTTTTCTTTCTTCAAGGATGTCTTGGCTTTGTTATTTCTTACTTGATGTTCCTGAAATGTCATATCTTTCCCAGAAATGTGATATAGCATGATTAGTGGAATAATAATGTCATCATCAAAACATGGAGTGTGACATAAGTCAACAACCTCGAAAATGCTTGTTTCAAATGCATGAAGTCAGCTTCAACCTCAGAACTCACACCGAGGAACTCAGTACAAGACCCAGAGATAACACCAGGAAGACAGGCACACCTCAAAGATAACCCTGAGCAACATCTGCTTTATCAGCCCAAACCGGAGATAACCCTGGTGATAGGTAAAATCGTCATTTTTCCACCTCGACCCTGCATTGCGTCGTCTCAACATCTCATACAAACATTTCTATACAGCAATGTCCCACAAGAACCAAGGAAGTCCAATCCAGAGTGACTACTGCACAAGACAGCACACCAGCTAGAATTTGAAGCTTTAAGACACAGGACATGGTCCCATCTTCCTGACTTCGTACAACCTCTAATCCCATGTCATTGTGTAGTTCTCGACAATGGCGGTCCAAAATAGGTCTTCTACACCTCAATCGGATGCCCGGATTACAGTTCTAAAACTTCGAGCGGACATCACAGTGCATGTGTGCACGTACTTCGAGATGGCGGGACCCACGGAGCCCGGGCAGCCGCATGTACATCTGTGGCTCCTCCTCTATAAATAGAGGGCTTGGGGTGGCCATTTTAAAAAAAGAAGACACGAGGAAGCCCTGTCTAATTTGCTCTATACACACCATAAACCAAGTGCTTTCTCATTTTAAACACTCGTGAGCTTATATATTGCTATATTTTTACCGGCGGGAGCCGAGTGTTCATCCACTTAACGTTATATAAGTCTTCTTTGACAGTCCACTGTAAGCTTTCTTACACACCTTAAAGCCCTTCTCTTCATCTTTGCACACATCGTTCTTCACGTTGAGACTCGTGTTGCGTGTGTATGCCCGAACTTCGGTCCGTGGTTTTATTTCCATTTGTATATATATATACTTATATATATATACTTTTATATATGGACTAACATTATCGAGTTATGCCTCGATTGAGCCTAGACTCACGTTCGGAGCGTTTACTAGCTTATATATATATATATATATATATATATATATATATATACACACTTATATAGATAACCTGTTGTCAGACTATGTTCGATGAGCCTGAATTTTACATCCAGAGCGTTTATTTACTTTTATATATAAATATAGTTATATATATGAACTGTTGTCGAACTCTGTTCAATGAGCCTGAATTTTACATCTGGTGCGTTTACCACTTATATATATATATATATATATATATATATATATATATATATATATCATCCCGCCTGGAGTTTACTTCGTGGCGGTTGATCCTTTTTATGGCTTTCTTTACATTTCGTCCCGCCTGGAGTTTACTTCGTAGCGGTTGATTACTTTTACAGCTTTATTTACCTTTCTAATCCCCCATGGAGGTGCTTCATGGTGGTTGATCATGTTTGTATATATATATATATTTACATCTTATATATATATAACTGCTTACTGCTTTCATATAAATTACGGCATCATGTGAGCCTAAGAATAATGTGATCACAGATTCAGTCTACTAAATCTAGATTTGGTTCCCATGGTGGACATTTTCAGCTGTAAGCAGCTTGTAAATTTATTCACTGTGTTCGGATTTCCTCATATCGTTTTCATGCCCACTAGAAGTTTGGTACTACTTTGTATATTATTTTCTCGAAGATACTTCACATCTCGAAAATAAAAGCAATCAAAGCCGGACATTTTAATAAAATAGAAGTATGAAAAGGTCTCAATTACTATTGAGCATAAGGGTTTGGAAAACCTCTTTTACAAAACATCACTGCAATATCTTGTTTAAAAATGAATTTTTATATAAATTCAAACCCTGTGTATATAGGTGCGAACGAGGCCTCACACTACTTCCAAATAATAGCACATTGACCCCCCCCCCCCCACACACACACATTCATATAAAAATTTCTTGAAAAGTGGCAGTCACCGTGGTAACACGGATGTCGGGGGGTGCCTAACACCTTCCTTCCTCATAACCAAGCCCCCAAACCCTAATGAATCTCGGTTTCACAGACCCATTTAGCAGTGTCACATCACTGGGTCAATGTGGAAACCTTTTCTCGGTTGTGTTGGTACAGCCATATAAAAAACCAAATGGCGACTCTTATCGTCAAATCGTCGACATATACATGTCGGACCTTTTCACAATTTGTTTTTTTAAACAAATCTCACCTAACATGAGAACACCAAAGAACAAGAACAGAAAAGGGACAAATAAAAATCCCGATGTCGACAACAATCTTATAGCAGTTTATAGCCGTTTATAATACTTTTCTTCTTTAAAATATTTTTTTCTCCCCCTTTGTCATCATAAAAAATGATGGGGAAAGAGAATCAATCCTGCATAAAATATTAGTCAAAGGACCCTGCACAAATAGTTAGTACCAAATAGATCATTAAAACATATCAGTAGTGGTGGTGGTAGTGGTGGTGGTAGTAGTAGTAGTAGTAGTAGTAGTAGTAGTAGTAGTAGTAGTAGTAGTAGTAGTAGTTGTAGTAGTAGTAGTAGTAGTAGTAGTAGTAGTAGTAGTAGTAGTAGTAGTAGTTGTTGTTGTAGTAGTAGTAGTAGAGGGGTTAGGAGAGTAAAGTTATAGTTATCCCAAATAGTTAGTAATATTATAGTTAGTTCAAATAGTTAGAGATCCTCTAGATTTAGAGTAGAGAAGTGTTGAGAGATTTCAGGAATGTTGACATTTGGATCTTCTTGAAATGGTTGTGGTACAAGATCAGCTAGGTCATCATTGGCATTAACATGAAATTGATATGGACCCATAAGCAATCTATTGTTCTCCATCAGAAAATATATCATGGATTTAACAACATGCAAAGATAACTGCACATCTTCTAACTTTTCTAACTGAAAAGTTTGGTTTAATTTGTAGAAGAAGTTGATTCATGCTATTAAGAGCATCGATTTTAGTGGCCATGTTGATGTTGGACTCAATGACCTCATGATCAACAGGTTTGAAAACAATTAAGGACTGAGGTGGAAGGTTAAAATGGGAAGCAATATTGTTTGTTGGAACTAGTTGAGACTAATGTTGTGACACATTGATATCTAGAAAATTAAAAATATGAGTAAACAACAAACTAAAACCTAGATAGTTGTTGTGAAAGCAGAATTCAAAAGATGATAATAAAAAATAGGCCAAGTTATAAGGCATGCACTCATTCAAGATGCTCTAATGATTTCCAAATCAATGGGAAGTAATTTCATATCATCTCTAACAGGCATGAAGTTGTTTCTTAGAATTTTGCATGGGAATTGACTCTTAGTAGTTAGAATTTCTAAACCCACTTTGCAAGGAAAATCAAACAGTAAGGCAGGTACCATTTGATTAGTCACAATAGACAAGTTGTGCTTAAATAGCATGCATTCTTCCACAGAAATACCCGAGAGATGAAGATAAGAATTGATCATAGGTAATTCTAAAGTAGAAGGATGCAGTTGGAGTGCATGTAGAAGAAATAGCTCATCAATGATATATGTTTGACCTTGTATACAAGTACTGATGCTTTTTAACAAACAAGAAGAATCCTTAGAGAATTCCATGAGTGTAAATTTCAGATATGAGACCAGGATAGATAGACTTATCATAAAAAGTTACTAAACAATTCCACCCAACATTTTTGATATTTTCAAACAGGTCTAGAAAGTTGTTAAAGGTAATAACATTCCCTAGACACAGATTATGTCTCATAATTCTATATTTAGCTTGTGCATATGCAGTGGTGAGATGGTGAACAACATTAGAAAAATACAATTCAGAATACAGAGGAAGTGTTTTAAGTTTAGATGAAAAAAGGTTAGACATTATTAATAGAGAAGTAGAGAAGATAGGTGAGAGGATGAATCTAAGTAAGGACTGAACATATGAATGCACCATATTTGAAAGAACTTATATATATAGATAGAGAGGGATAATGTAATGATATACTGCAGGCAAGATGGGTCTTAGACTAAATAAATGAAATGTAGTCAGGCAAGATTAGCAGTAAATAGACTTATAGAGTGACAAGTAATATGACCATACTGTAAACTATAGTGAGGAACAGAAAACATTTAAGTTAAGCAGTAAGGTGGATAATTTTTTAAAACTTTTATTTAAGAGGGTAGGAAAACAGTAACACATAAGGGAGCCACATGTCATACATTTAACATAGAGAACAATTAAGTTCAGGCAATTTCAAAAATGATTGCAAAAGAATGTTGCAGTATGTTGTTAGGTTTCGGCACAGAAACGCACAGCGGAAATTAAAATTTTAAAGCAATTTCTGAAACCCTATAAACAGGATCCATGCGAAAAATAATTAATTCAGTGGTTTAGATATTATACCGATTATTGAATTTTCTGAAACGCTTCGAATCTCCAACGCAATTCCTCACGGTACTACGTCTCTACGGTATCCACATGAACGCACGCAAATCATCGAACGATTCTGCAATAATAGGAGCTGCGGTACTAGACACCAAAGGAACAAGATTTTCGAACTTTTCTCTAGTCTCTCTCTAAGAGCGGCTAGGGTTTGTAAGTTTTTGATTGTGTTCCTAAGTGGCTGCTATATATCATATATATAGTAGTTAAAAAGTATTAATCAAAACCTAATTTCATAAAATCCGAATTTATATATTTATATATATATATATATATCTTAATTAAGTCTTACTTAATTAATATACATATATAAAAATTATCCTTTTAATTTAAATTCGTGATTTAAATACTATCAATCATATTAATATATTTAAATCCTTAAAATTTAAATTAATTCCCTTTTAAATTACGTTCTATGTGTGTGACCCTATAGGTTATTATTACATTGGCAATAATTTTAAAATCATATTATAAAATTATAAACATTGAGCGGCATCTAGTAATGCATCATTGCGACCCAAGTAATAATAAGATTGATGATTCGATGCAACCTTTTTCGTGACCAGTGTTTCAATGTAATTTAATCCTTTTAACCTTAATATCCTAGATTAAACTCGAGTCATGGAATGTGTCATACTCCTCATAATTTAATCTGAGTTTTCTTGATCAATGAGTAGACTATATGAAACAAATCACTATTTGAGCATGGCCATGCATTTCATAGTCCTACTCAATTAAGAGGCCTATGGATATCACCCATAATATATAGGATGGTTAAATTCCATCTAGATCACTCATATTTCTCACACGATTCATGATGAACCCAATAATCACCTTTATAGTCCATCCTATTAAAGGTGACATTTGATGATATCAAAATACATAAATTCTCGTGTAGTAATATAGCGATTTAATTCATGGACCATTACATCATTATCACTATGAGAATTGCTAATGATACTTCGCATAATGCTCCATATAGAATTCTCATGGTGGGTCTGTCCAGTACATCGTTCTCTAACATGTACCTATGCATTGACTTAATATCTCATATATTTATGACCAATGAGATTTGGTCATCAGTCAATCCACATACTAGTCTCAATGCATCATTGTTGTCCCATCAACAACGATACTCGACTAGGGACATTTAAGAACAATGATACTAATTGTAATTATAATCTCATGTTCAAGTCACATACTTGAAACTATATAATTTGTATCACTATTCTAAGGAATTTTATTATGTTAACAATTATATTACGCAATAAATAGAACCATAATAAAATCATTTATTTATTCAATCAAATATAATATCAAAATATTAAGCAATTATATCAAATAATTGGCCTCTAGGGAATAAACTCTAACATATGTATCATTTAAAACATTCTTTAGTAAAACACGGCAAGGAATTATTTCACAGAGAAAAGATAGAGCCAAGTCATATCAGAAGATAGAAAACTGACATTACACAATAAATTCCAGAGAGGCAGGTATTATGCAAACTCTAACATTTATCACAAATCTTAGTAGGATTGAGCAAGCATCAATAGTTCAATAAATAAACACAGTAGACATCAGTATCCACACAATATTTAGTATGAACAAGAATTATAAAGCCAGTGGACATCAGTATCCACACAATGTATAGTATGAGAGAGACATATAAATATGAAAAGGGTTTACCTGAGAGAGCAGCATAAGCAAAAATTATACCATTGCAGTATAAAAATTAAACGTGTGACATGCTCATCCTTATGCAGTTTCTCAACGAGAACCTCATTAGCCCAAGCAGAAGTACATAGACAAATAGGTATATATACATATAATATATATATATATGTAGTAATTCCAGATATGACAAATAAAAATGTACAGATTTTTAACTAAAGTGGAATGGATTGAAAAAAAAATTGAGGTTTAAGATCAAAAGATAAGATGAAAAGTTTTTAAAACTCACCACTGGTTTTTAAAACAAAATTGTTAAGATTCTAGGGTTTTAAAGAAGACATGAAGAACATAGACTAAAATTGGGGTTTTTTTAAAAAAAAATCGAAACTCTAAACCATGAATGTCACATATCTGAATATAAAAGGGTTAACCAACTTTGGAAAAAGAATTTTAGGGTTTTGATTTAACAAAGAACCAGCATATTAAAATGAGGATTTTAACACAAAAACTTTCAAAGATATAATATTTTTTTTAAGATTCGAGAAGGTAGAGGTTTTCGTAAAAGTTTTCTTTAAGAAAGTGAAACCCAAAAACACAAATTTCACAGATAAAGGGTTGTAAGAAAATTTTCAAAGAAAAAATTTAAAGACCGAAACAAATGATGAACCGATGAAAGTTTAAATCGAACTTGGTGATTTTTTTTAAAAAATAAAGATCTTCTTTATGTCAAAAATCGAAACCCTAAAACATGGATTTCTTAAATCTGAAATATTTTTGAACGGGTTAAAAAAAATTAAACATTTAGAGAGTGATTTTCCAAAAGATAAACAAGTGAATGTTTAAACACTCAAAAGAAATTAGGGTTTTATTTTAAAAATATCTGTAAACAAAAAATCACCAGAAAAATATAATGGATTTGAGAGAGTAAGATCAAGAGAAACGATTTTCATTATTTTTCTATCGAACCCCTAAAAAGTTATAAGAAATTTATGTTTACTCTATTAATCAGATTGATAAACCATAGCAAAATGAAATCTATAAAGAGTATTAAGATAATGAGAACTAGAGAAATCATGATTTGATAGAGAAGTGAAAAGATAAAGACCAGAAACAGAGATCAGAGAAGATGAGAAAGATCGGTGATCAGTGAAGATGAGAGAGAGGAGAGAGAACCAGAGATCGGTGAACTAAGAAGAGATAGAAATGAGAATAAGAAATGAATTAAAAAATGAAAAATTTATATATATAGTTTGACTCACCTTCTTGATCCAACAGTGGAGAGCTGACCTGGATTGAGATCAAGGGCTTGGATTGAATCTGAGATGTGAACAGTTGTGCTTCTTTAATAAAAACTGATCCAACGGCTAGGATTAAGTTCTAGGTTTGATCGAGCGGTTCAAGATCATGATCCGTGTGCTCCTTATCTGTTGAATCTGATTGGGTCGTAGCATAGTGCGTGGATTGGTCAATTTTTGACCTTCACCTAGATTCGACTGGTATCTGCTCGTCATGCTCAAAGTATATGAGACATCTGGACGAGTACATATCATTGCATACATGATAGATCCAATTGTCGAAGCATAAGGGATCTTTCTCAGGCGCTCCTCATCATCTTGTGATTTAGGACATTGGGCCTTAGAGATCTTTACACCATGAGTCACGGGTAAGTTTCCTCTTTTCGCCTCTTGCATGATGAACCGTTTCAACACTTTATCAATATCTGTACTTTGACTTAGGCCGAGTATTTTTATCGATCTATCTCTATTGATCCTAATACCTAAAATATAGGCAGCATCACCCAAATCTTTCATGGAGAAACATTTTCCTAACCATGTTTTTACAGCCTGTAAGGAAGGAATGTCATTCCCAATAATTAATATGTCATCAACATATAATACTAGGAATATAATGTGACTCCCACTAACCTTCTTATATACACAAGGTTCATCTTCATTTTTAATAAAGCCAAATTCTTTGACTGTTTCATCAAATCGAAGATTCCAACTTCGAGAGGCTTGCTTCAATCCATAAATGGATCACTGTAGCTTACATACCTTTCCAACATCCTTTGGAGTGACAAAACCCTCAGGTTGTGTCTTATACACATCCTCAAGGAGATTTCCGTTAAGGAAAGCAGTTTTGACATCCATCTGCCAGATTTCGTAATCATAAAAAGCTGCAATATCAAGTAAGATCCTAATGGATTTAACCATTGCCACTGGAGATAAGGTTTCATCATAGTCAACACCTTGAATTTGTTTAAAACCTTTTGCTACCAGTCGACCTTTATAGGTTTGTACATTACCATCCATGTCGGTTTTCTTCTTGAAAACCCAGTTGCACCCGATTGGTTTTACCCCTTCGGGTGGATCAACCAGAGTTCATACTTAGTTAGTATACATGGAGTCCATCTCAGATTTCATGGCTTCAAGCCATTTCTTAGAATCTGGTCCATTCATAGCTTCTTGGTAGGAACCAGGCTCATCTTGATCTATGAGCATCACATCGCCGTTTTGAGTCACAAGATATCCATAATATCTCTCAGGCTCTTGGCGTGTCTTTCCAGATCTACGAATGACTTATATAATTTGAGAAGGTTCACTTTCCTTAATATCTTGTGGTTCCTGCTCACGTTCCAACTCAGGTTCAATGATATTTTATGGTTCTTCAATTTCTTCAAGTTCTACTTTCCTCCCATTGTTTCCTTTAGAGATAAATTCTCTTTCTAGAAAAATACCAGTTCGAGCAACAAACACCTTGTTCTCAGAAGGTTTGTAGAAATAATACCCTTTTGTTTCCTTTGGGTATCCCATAAAATTATATTTGTCAGATTTGGGTCCAAGCTTGTCAGAATCTAGACGTTTTATGAACGCCTCGCAACCCCAAATCTTCATGAACGACATACTAGGACGTTTCCCAGTCCACATCTCATATGGTGTCTTCTAAACCGTCTTTGTAGGAACACGGTTAACTGTGAATGCAGCTGTCTCTAGGGCATGACCCTAGAAGCTTATAAGAAGATCTGCATTACTCGTCATTGATCGTACCATGTCCAACAAGGTTCAATTCCTCTTCTCAAACACACCATTCCATTGTGGTGTTCCAGGTGGAGTGAGTTGTGATATAATACCACACTCCTTTAGAAGGTCATCAAAGTCTTGGCTTAATTATTCACCTCCTCGATCGGATCGAAGGGCTTTTATGCTTTTGCCAAATTGGTTTTGAACTTCATTCTTGAATTCCTTGAACTTTTCAAAGGATTCGGATTTGTGTCTCATAAGATACACATATCCATATCTACTAAAGTCGTCAGTAAATGTAATGAAGTAATAAAACCTACCTCTTACTAACGAACTCATGGGTCCAAATACATCACTATGTATAAGTCCTAATACATCCCTAACCCGTTCATTGTGTCCAGTGAAAAAGGCTTTAGTCATCTTGCCTAATAAACAAGACTCGCATTTCTCATATGATTCAAAATCAAATGAATCCAAGAACCCATCTTTATGGAGTTTGGATGCTGCGTTTCTCATTTATATGGCCTAAACGATGATGCCGAGAGATATGTCGATTTGAATCATTTGATTTAAATAATTTTGTATTTATGTTATAGATAGGCATTTCTAAATCAAGAATATAGAGACGAAGTTAAACAATTGTGCAACACCATAACAAATATCATTTAAGTAAAATAAATAACGATTGTTCTTTATTATAAATGAAAAACCTTTCTTATCCAAACAAAAGCAGAAATAATGTTTTTTGCTTATAGCAGGCACAAAATAACAATCTTCTAATTCTAAAACTAGCATCTTCTTCTTGCCTTTCCAATTTCCCTTAGTATTCCCTTTTGCACCATCATTATGGGAGCGGGTCTTGCCTTTTTCATGTTGCTATATCATGATCAAACATTCATAGGGGTTTCTCATTCATTCAATTGAAAAGTCTCAAAAGAAAACAAGATAATTTCTTATATATTTAAAGTAATATTTACATTTCCTGTGTTCTATACCCATATATATTCTAAAAGGTTCTTTGTCATAATATCGCTTATATTTACAATAATACATTTCCTGTGTTCTACACTATTACAAAGGTTCTTAGTCATAATATCATTTATACAACAATTACTATATTTTCCTTTATCCTTAGCTTTTCCCTTTATCCTTTTTGATCCTTCTGGACGCTCATCTTTAGTTGCATTCATATGGTTCAAGCAAGAGTGAACATAACTAGCTCAAAGAAGTATAACAATTTAATAACAACATGCTTGAAACATACAAATCAGATATCTTCAATAATCGAATAATAGTTATGAAGTACTATTGATAATTCAAAATAGCACTTCATCTTTTATTTCAAAATGTTTTACAATAATAACAATATTTAGTAAAACATTCACTCCGGTCAAAGACCTCGAGTATTCATTCTTTATTGGAAAAGGACAACCGGAAGCAAGTCCGTAAGTCTCGATATTACTTACGAGCATTTCTAGGTGATCACCTATTGTACTCTATGTTGATCAACACTACATCCATTAAACGATGCACGCTTAAGCATTTGGCAACCTCACGTGCTCGCTGCTTTTCACGACAAAACATTTGTTTAACATTTTAGTCTTTCTTTTGAAAACCATATCAAGTAGTTGACAAAAGATAGAAACATTTGATAATACATGAATAGATTATCAATACATCAAGTCTAGCCAAAGGAATTGGCTTAAACTTCAACATACTTCAATTCATGCGAAAGAATACATGAACCTCAAAAACTTGTTCAGATTGAATCGAGACAAGAGTTAGAATACTTGCCTTTTAGCGCTCGCTACACAGATTTTAACTTTATGTTCAAGTCGTTCAAGTCTCTACAATACATGATCACATAATTCCTTACATTAGGTCATATATAATCAAGAATGTATATGACTATTTCATACCGTTCATTTTAATCTAATTGTGTATTAGATTCAGTTACTATTCATTTTGGTTTATCATTATCCTTCCATTTACATTCGACTAGGTTATGTCAACCTTTACACAACATCCTTAAGGTTTAAAAAAGTTTAACAATGTTACATTAAATTCCTTGAGTTGTGTTTACTTTTTTATCAATTAGCTTTTCTTTCTTTGTACTTAGAAATCTTCATTACTATCCTTGTTTCGAGATCGGCATCGGCACCAACTTTTTATATTATATCTCGGTCACGCGCATGAAGCTTATGTAGATCACCGTCTGGACTCAGGCCGCTGCCATGCAAGTCCTATTTTAATGGGCAGCACATGCGCGCCACTCTCTAGAGGATTTTGTATCAGACATGGCGCCGCGCGCTACATATATCAGACTATAGTTCATACTGTGCATTAACTCTTCTCAGCAGAGGCTCAAATCACTTTTTGTCACTGCGGCATGAAGTCATTTTTTTTCCTAGGGTTCAGCCATGGCACGCCAACTCAGGCACCGTAAAACAAATTCAGCTTTTCAATTTTTGTGAACTTCCTGACGATAACTTCTTCGTTATAAGTTCGAATTGGCTGCTCAAAAGCCTACGATTCACAAATTACATAATCTACATGTTCATGTATGAATTTTATCTATTTAACTTCGTTTGCTAAAAATTCACCCATTGGTTAATTTTTAACGAAAACGATAAACGTTCGTGAACGTTCAACGCTCGTTTCTTCGTTCTAAGTTGGAATCCGGTCATTTTCGAGTCCGCAACTCTTAAATGCCAAATATGACTTGTCTCTATTGGAAAACCATGGTTCCATGATCAAACACAAAATTTAACTTCCTTTCCGAGAATTTTAAGAATTCGACGTTTATCGTCCAATCGTGCAAATTCTGGCAATTCTTCATTCTTATGATTTGTTCAACATTACAAATGAACCTCATTCATCATATGAACATCTTAACATACTTAATACAACAACTTATGTTCATTGTTGGATTTTGACTTATTCTTCATGGGCCTATAACTTGTTAAATTATAAACTACTTAAGATTTGATTATTCATGACTTATGATAATTAGAGTTTCTTAATCATCATACTTTACATGTTCTTCACATTTAACTTTACTTAGGTATATATGATACATATAATCATATAAGTTCTTAATTCACTTCTCTTACTAAACTCATCACAAGTTCATATTTTCATACTTAACATTCAAGGTTAACTTATAATAAGTTTACAACTTTTATAAGTTCAAATGACTTTTTGCTAACTTATGTGGCTTAAGTTCATGACTTACTCATTCTTCTTGCTTCTTACCATCCATGTTCCTTAATTCCAACTTTTCTTATCAACCTATCATGGTAGAGATAGAAGATAATAGAGAAGAAGTCTTACTTTTGTGTAGTCTTGGTAAAGTAGCTTGCTTCTTCTTCTTACTTTATGGAACGACTTTATGTAGCTTATTCTCTAACACTTAAGCACTTTGTATGTGTTGGATTAATTGAACAAGTAAAAAATGGCTTGTAAGCCTTCTCTATTTATAGAACTTGCAAAGCTAGGGTAGTTTAGTCATTAAATCACCCACCTCCTCAAGCCACCTCCGTACTATTCATTACTTGGCTAGCACAACTTTTATCCTACACTTGGTCATTACTTCAAAGTCTTGGTCACCACTCTAACTTGGTCACCACATTACTTGGTCACCACAATACTTGGTCACCACAATAACCATATCAATATGGTTTGCCCCATGGGTCATACAACTCATGGATTCCATCTTGGGCTTTCATTAAATCATCCTTTAGGCTTTGCATTAATAAACCTAGTTTGTTCATTCATTAATGATCGGGCCTCTCCTTTAATTCACTTGGACTCAGTATTAATTCAATCAATCTTTACAAGTCCATTAGCATTACTTAATACACATACATATAGTTTATGTATTATTTTTGTATTCTAATTCATATAGTAAAATATACAATATTTCATTTTCATATAAACTCGTATAATACTTCAGATTATACTGCTTTTCATTAATTTGTACAATACCTAAGTATCATATAATTATTACTTATTCATTACTAATTCGCTCATTTTACTTAAAGTTTATAAATTAAGTCCATGTTTAATTATTACTTTTTCCATAACTAGATTTTTATTATATAATCCATCTTACCTTGTTATTTCATCATTACGTATTTCTTGAAAACTCAAAATTATATCCCGAGCAAATATCGATGAATAGTGTTTTTCAAAAAAAATTTCTAAAAAACTTTTATTTTTGTCTTGGAAATTCAAACACTTTAATTCATCCACGTAGCTCAAATACTACGACATTCTAACATCAATAGGTTATACAATGACAACCATCTTGATAATACATGAAATATGATTTTATTATTATTTAATTTAATAAAATCATTTTACAATAAGATCCGAATTTCTGGTCGTTACATTCTTCCCCTTATAAAGATTCTCATCCCCGTAATCTCTCGCCTTACTTTAATCAAATAGATGAGGAAAATTTTTTTTCATCTTTTCTTCTAGTTCCCACGCTGCTTCTTCAAAGATCGTGGTTCTTCCATAATACCTTTTATCGATGGTATTACCTTGTTCCTCGTAACTTGTTCCTTTCTATCAATGATCCGCATCTACGACTCTTCATATGTTAAGTCTTTCTCGATATGAATCAGCTCATACTCGATTACATGTTTATAGTCCGACTTATATGGACGTAATACAGATACGTGAAACACGTTATGTATTCGTTCTAGGTCTGGAGGTAATGCTATCATATAAGCTACCTCTCCCACCCGTTTTAACACCTCAAAAGGTCCTATAAACCTTGGACTTAACTTTCCTTTCTTTCCAAAGTGTATCTTTCCTTTCCAGGGAGATACCTTTAGAAACACATACGAGCCCACCTCAAACTCTCGACTTAGTCTATGTGAGTCCGTATACTTCTTCGTCTCATCTCCGAAATGTGATTTAGACGCATCCAATTAATCTTTACCACATCCGCTTATCCGCCGCACCAATTTCGGTCCTAGCATCCCGGCTGCTTCTCCCACCTCATCCCAACATAAAGGTGTTCAGACTTTCTCCCATACAAAGCTTTCATATGCAAGATGCCTATGCTTGCATGATAACTGTTGTTATATGCAAACTCTACTAGTGGTAGGTGATCATCCCAACTACCCTTGAAATCCATGACGCACGACCTCAACATGTCTTCAAGCGTCTGAATTGTTCTTTCTCGCCCATCGGTTTGTGGATGATAAGTCGTGTGCTTAACCTCATTGTGTTCCCAATCGTTCTTGCAAACTCCTCCAAAATTCGATGTGAATCGTGGATCACGATCCGACACAATCGACATCGGTAATCCATGTCCGGAAATGATTTCCTTAACATAAAGTTTAGCTAATCGGTCTAAGTTATACTTGACCCTAATTGGCAAAAGTGAGCCGATTTCATCAACCGGTCCACTATTACCCAAATCGAATCGCATACTTTTCAAGGCCGTCGGAAGTCCCACCACGAAGTCCATCGTGATATGCTCCCACTTCCATTCGGAATCTCCAATGACTATAATAAACCACTGGTCGTTGATGTTCTGGCCTTAACTTTTTGACAAGTTAAGCACCTACCACATACTCGCTATTTCTCTTCATGTTTGGCCACCAAAAAAACTCTATCAAGGTCTTGATACATCTTAGTGCTACCAGATGTATCGAGTACTCTCGAGCTATGAGCTTCTTGTAACACTATCTCCTTTAATTCCGTCTCATTCGGAACCCAAATTCTTCCCTCAAATCTTAATAATCCCTCATTATCAAGATTATACTTAACATCTTCCTTCTCAGATAACCGCTTCTTCATTTGGTTACACTGTCTGGCTCTTGAGTCAGTACTTCTCGACTGCTTTCACGATGGTAGATTGCATCTCCGTCGCAAAGAGTAACTGCCCCGAATCATTCGGCATCTTAACTTCTATTTCCATTCTAGCCATCTCTGTTATTAACTCATTTTGAGCCGTTAACATAGACAACTTTTCCCGACCCTTCCTACTTAAGGCGTCTAAGAACTACATGGCCTTTCCAGGTGATACAGATTTCACAATCATAATCCTTTATCAACTCTAGCCATCTTCTCTCTGCCTCATATTCAACTCCTTTCGAGTGAAGATATACTTTAGACTTTTTTATGGTCCAGATATATCTCACATTTTTTCCCATAAAGATAATGTCTCCATATCTTTTAGGGTAAACACTATCATGCGGCTAGTCCCTGCATCATGAGTAGGATAAACTTTCTCATAATCCTTCAATCGCCGAGATGCATACGCAATGACTTTGCCATGCTGCATAAGCACATAACCAAGTCCTCTATGCGAAGCATCACTATATACTATAAAATTTCCTGTGTCATCCGGCAATGACAAAACAAAGCGCTTCACTTAATCTTTTCTTCGCTTCTTGAAAATCGCCTTCACATTTATCCGTCCATACATATTTCACCGCCTTCCTTGTTAAATTAGTCAACGAGGTAGCTATCTTTGAAAAATCTTGGATAAATCTTCGATAGTACTTCGCTAACCCTAGGAAACTCCGCACCTCGGCCGACATTTTCGGTTGTTCCCAATTCATTATCGCTTCCACCTTCACCGGATCCATCGAATCCCCTCTCGTCAATGACATAACCTAAAATCAAGATTTTTTCAAACCAAAATTCACATTTGGTGAATTTCAGATATAACTTCTCCTTCCATAAGTGTCTCCAACACTAATCTTAAGTGTTCAAGATGATCTTCGGCGCCTTAGAATAGACTAGAATATCATCGATAAACACCATTTAACTAACTTGTCCAAATATAATTTGAACACTGCTCATCATATCCATAAATGCAAAGAGTGCATTCTTCAACCCAAATGACATCACCGTAAACTCGTAATGACCATAACGAGTCCCGAATGCGATCTTTGGTACATCTTCCTTCCTAACCTTCAACCGATGATACCCCATCCGCAAATCTATTTTAGAAAATACTTTGCCCTTTCAATTGATCAAAGAGATCATCGATCCCGGCAATGGGTATTTATTCTTTATCGTTAACTTGTTCAACTCCCGATAGTCGATACAAAGCCTTAACGATCCGCTCTTTCTTCTTCGACAAACAACACCTGTGCTCCCTACGAGAAACACTGGTTGAATGTACTTTTTGTCCAATAGTTCCTCAGAATCAAACCATTAGTTCTTTCATTTCCACAGCGCCATATATGTGACGGTGCTCTTGAGATCGGTGCCGCTCCTCGCACAAAGTTGTCTATCACAAATTCGATCTCCCTATCCCGGTAAACCCCAGAACTCACTTGGAAATACATCCATGAATTTGTTTACTATAGGTATTTGTTCCATGGTTGCTCCCACTTTCTGGGTATCAACAACATGGCATAGGTAACCTACACAACCCTTCCTTAAGAGTTTTCTAGTTTGTGTCATCGTAAGGCAACAAGGACGTCCCAACAATTTACTACCGTAAAATACTACAGAGGTCGCTTCAACGCCCCGATGCTCTCACACATTTTTTTGGCAATCTATAATTGCTCCATGGTTAATTAACCAATCCATTCCGAGAATTACGTCGAATTCTCCTAACTTTTTTGGTATTAAATCTACCGATAACTTACGACCACGTACATCTACGCAACAACTCCTATGAATATCTTCAACAGGAATTATCTCTTCATTTTCTACCTTAATGTTCAAAGGTATAGGCAATTTTTTGGGAAATAATTCTAGTCGTCTAGCAAAATCACATGCTATAAACGAACAAGTAGCACCTTAATCAAATAAAGACGTATGCATTTATATTGTTGATCGAATAATACCTCAGAACTACATCCCCGATGCCACCGTGATCTTGGACCATTATATTAAAAGTGCGGGCCATTGATTTCCCATTGATTGAATGGACCACTAATAGCTAACTTCCCGCTATTAGTTCCCTTATTTCCTTCTATCCCCTTCTTCGGGCAGTTCTTTGCTATGTGGTCAGTTGATCCACATACAAAGCATCCGTGATTTTTTTTCGGATTTGGACAGTTAGGCGAAATGTGCCCTTCCTATCCACAATTATAACAAACCGCCTTTCCTTTGAGACAGACTCCTAAGTGAGTCTTCCCGCAGGTTTTACAGGCCTCCATCCTCCTCTTAGAGTCCCCTTGTTTTACTCCGGTATTCCCAGAGTTAAAGCCCTTCCTCTTCGACCGCTGCCACTTCCACGGCTCCCTGGCCTTGGTTCCTCCATCAACCTTGCCCTCTTGTTTTTCTTATCCTTGTGGTAATCGGCCGAGAGCCTCATTCCCACTTCGATAATTATTGCCTTTTTCTAGTATGGTTCCAAAGGAAGTACTTTTTGAACACGTAGATTGGCTATAGAGCTGTGGTTTCAAGCCCCGTCAATCTTCTAGCCTTTCTCACTTCAAAGGTCCACTGATGTGGAGCAAATCGCAAGGCCATTAAACTTGGCAAAGATATCGGGAACCGGCATATCCCCTTGTCTCAATTCAAGAAACCTCATCTCCATCCTCCTCAGATACTGTGGGAAAATAGTTCTCAAGAAAATCTCCTCGAACCTCTCCCACGTTAGGTTTCCTATATCTACCCTACTTGTTTTGCTCTCCCACCGAAGTTGGCTCTCCTTTCATCAAATAGGTTGCAAAGGCAACCTTTTGACCCTCCTCAACATTTGCTATTACAAATGCTTTCAATTTCTTTTACCCATGTCTGGCTTTATAGGTCCGTAGTTCCTTTGAACTCCCATGACCTACACTTTTAAAGTCCTTAAAAGTAGTAGCTCAGATTACTCAGAATTACGGGTACATTAGCCCTCGCTTTTATTAAATGCACCGTTAAAAGATTAACTAACTCCCGCAGATTGATTAACTCGACCACCTCCTATTGGTTAACATTAATACCGATTTCATTGTCTCCTTCTTGGCGGCATTTTGTCGTTAAGAAAACAACACATCATTATTACTTTATTCTTGTTGGTTTGTTATTATTTGTAATAAAACAACAACTCATACTCATTACTCAACATATTCCATAAAAAGACTTATATTGATTCATAACTTGTAGTTTAACACTACATTGTTTACATTACTCAAATTTTTAGCCGATTACATTACCATCCCGCAATTACTTTCCAAAAATTGGGATTTATAAAAGACTACCCTTTGTTATACAAAAGAGGGTTTTACGTCACTACTAGATACATAATATTTACATATCTATTCTACTCTAGCTATTGCTAGACTACATCCGTCGAGGGCATTCTCAAAATCCTTGTCGCCAGACCTAATCTAATAACACATCTCATCGATAAGTGTGTCGGGTCCGCCTCGCTTCTATCTCGATATCCACTACTTCGTTGGTGGAAATCTACGTGAGAATTCCTATGTATATAGGACATCCTCTCCAACTTCCTCTTTTTAGTCTTTAGCTCCTTCTTGAGCTCAAAGACTTCATAATTCAGCTCTCAGATCTTGTCCTTAGCTAGAACTCTATCATCATGCTTCTCTTCCCACATTCCCTTCATGCTAGCCTTATCCTCCCGGACAGCTTTTAGTTCCTCTTTCAACTCCATAACCTCTTGGCAGTAATGGACATTCCTATCCAATACCGACATAAACAATGCCTTCATCGATTCCCCCGTAGATATTTCCTCTGTAGGTGGAACCTGGTCCTCTGTAGGTGGAACCTGGTCAAAGGACATCACGTCCACCTCCTCCTCTAACATGCCATCAAATATAGACATGTAGTCTAAATCGTCCGAGTCTCCCACTGATTGTCACCAACTCGGTTCTATCGCATGGATTTGGTAGTATCTCTACCCGATTAACTAAATCCTCGCCACTACATGTATATCTCTATACATATCATTTTCTCCCGACATCTACAATAAAACAATATAGTTTGATTAGTACACGCCAAGAAAATAATACAAATACATAACATAATATAATGCATTTTTATAAGGTTACTTTCCATCTTTTACTTCTTTATTCTTTCGTAAGGTTATGACTTAAGGTTCTACTTTCCCCCTTAAGTTTTATAACCTAGGCTTTGATACCAACTTGTAGCGCCCCCAAATCCGGGTATCTTCCAACCCGACAGATGGTGCTATACTGTACAACATTCATACATTCATTCAATTGAAAAGTCTCAAAGAACAAACATAACTTCTATATATTTAAAGTAATATTTACATTTCCTGTGTTCTATACCCATTATAAAGGTTCTTTGTCATAATATCGCTTATATTACAACAATAGACCTATACTATTACAAGACAAATTTTAGTAATCCGCCTTAGCTTTTCCTTTATCCTTTTTCGATCCTTCGACGACGCTCAAATCTTAATCGCATTCATATGGTTCAAGCAAGAGTGAGCATAACTAGCTCAAACAAGTATAACAATTTAATAACAACATGCTTGAAACATACAAATCTGTATATCTTCAATAATCGAACAATAGTTATGAAGTACTATTGATAATTCAAAATAGCACTTCATCTTTTCTTTCAAAATGTTTTACAATAATAACAATATTTAGTAAAACATTCACTCCTGGCCAAAGACCTCGAGTATTCATTCTTTATTGGAAAAGGACAACCCTAAGCAAGTCCAGTAAGTCTCGATATTACTTTACGAAGCACTTTTCTAGGTGATCACTTATTATTGTACTCTATGTTGATCAACACTACATCCATTAAACGATGCACGCTTAAGCATTTGGCAACCTCACGTGCTCGCTGCTTTTACCGACAAAACATTTGTTTAACATTTCAGTCTTCTTTTGAAAACCATATCAAGTAGTTGACAAAAGATAGCAACATTTGATAATACATAAATAGATTATCAATACATCAAGTCTGGCCAAAGAAATTGGTTTAAACTTCAACAGACTTCAATTAATGCGAAAGAATACATGAACCTCAAAAACTTGTTCAGATTGAACTGAAACAAGAGTTAGAATAGTTGCCTTTAGCGTCTGCTACGGTATTTTAACTTTATGTTCAAGTCGTTCAAGTCTCTACAATACATGATCACATAATGCCTTACATTAGGTCACATATAATCAAGAATGTATATGACTATTTCATACCCTTCATTTCAATCTAATTGTGTATTAGATTCAGTTACTATTCATTCCAGTTTTATCATATCCTTGCATTTATATTCGACTAGGTTATCTCAACCTTTATACAACATCCTTAAGGTTTAACAAAGTTTAACAATGTTACATTACATTCCTTAAGTTATGTTTACTTTTAAATCAATTAGCTTTTCTTTTCTTTTTGTACTTAGAAACCTTCATTACTATCCTTGTTTCGAGATCAGCATCATGGGCGCCAAATTTTATACTTATATCTCGTACATGCGCGCGAGCTTATCAGATCATCACCTCTTGATTTGGCGCAAGTCTCATGGCATGAAGTTCCTTACTTAATGGGTCATGCACATTATTGCAGCCACACTCAGAGGATTTTGAGTATCAGTACATGGAAATGGCCACGCCACATATTATACTATAGTTCACGACTACAAACAAACTCTTGCAAAGAGGCTCGAACAATCGTTCCGCATCATGGCATGAGTCATTTTGCTTAGGGTTGGCACCACGGCACCAACTCGCGGCCGTAAAACAAATTCGGTTTTTGAATTTTTTGTGAACTTCCTGACGATAACTTCTTCGTTATAAGTCCGAATTGGCTGCTCAAAAGCCTACGGTTCACAAATTACGTAATCTACATGATCATGCAAGAATTTTATCTATTTGACTTTGTTTGAAAAAATTCACCTATTGGTTCATTTTAATGAAAACGATAAACGTTTCGTGAACGCTCAACGCCGCTTTTTCGTTTCTAAGTCGAATCCGGCCATTTTCGAGTCCGCAACTCTTAAATGCCAAATATGACTTGTCTCTATATTGAAAACAATGGTTCCGTGATCAAACACAAAATTTGACTTCCATTCCGAGAATTTTACTTAATTTGACGCTTATCGTCCAATCGCAAATTTCGCAATTCTTCATTCTTATGATTTGTTCAACATTACAAATGAACCTCATTCATCATGTGAACATCTTAACATACTTAATACAACAACTTATGTTCATTGTTGGATTTTGACTTATTCTTCATGAGCTTATAACTTGTCAAATTATAAACTACTTAAGATTTGATTATTCATGACTTTATGACAATTAGAGTTTCTTAATCATCATACTTTTTTACATGTTCTTCACATATAACTTTACTTAGGTATATATGATACATATAATCATATAAGTTCTTAATTCACTTCTCTTACTAAACTCATCACAAGTTCATATTTTCATACTTAACATTCAAGGTTAACTTATAATAAGTTTATAACTTTTATAAGTTCAAATGACTTATTACCAACTTATGTGGCTTAAGTTCATGACTTACTCATTCTTCTTGCTTCTTACCATCCATGTTCCTTAATTCCAACTTTTCTTATCAACCTATCATGGTAGAGATAGAAGAAAATAGAGAAGAAGTCTTACTTTTTGTAGTCTTGGTAAAGTAGTTGCTTCTTCTTCTTACTTATGGAACGACTTATGTGTAGCTTATTCTCTCTAACACTTAAGCACTTTTTGAGATGTTAGATTATTTGAACAACTAACAAATGGCTTGTAAGTTTTCTCTATTTATAGAACTTGCAAAAGCTAGGTAGTTTAGTCATTAAATCACCCACCTCCTCAAGCCACCTCCTTACTATTCATTACTTGGCTAGCACAACTTTATTTATGGTCATTACTACAAAGTCTGTCGTCATCACTTCAAAGTCTTGGTCACCACTCTAACTTGGTCACCACATTACTTGGTCACCACAATAACCATATCAATATGGTTTGCCCCATGGGTCATACAACTCATGGATTCCATCTTGGGCTTTCATTAAATCATCCTTTGGGCTTTGCATTAATAAACCTAGTTTGTTCATTCATTAATGATTGGGCCTCTCCCTTTAATTCACTTGGACTTGTATTAATTCAATCAATCTTTACAAGTCCATTAGCATTACTTAATACACATACATATAGTTTATGTATTATTTTGTATTCTAATTCATATATAAAAATATACAATATTTCATTCTTTCATATTAAACTCGTATAATATCAGATTATACTGCTTTTCATTACTTTGTACAATACCTAAGTATCATACAATTATTACTTATTCATTACTAATTCGCCTTTACTTAAAGTTTATAAATTAAGTCCACATAACTAGATTTTTATTATAATTATTACTTTTTCCATAACTAGATTTTTTATTACATAATCCATCTTACCTTGTTATTTCATCATTACGTATTTTACTACGACATAAACTCAAAATTATATCTTGATAATACATGAAATATGATTTTATTATTAGCAAATATCATTTCGATGAATAGTGTTTTTTGAAAATTTCTAAAAACTTTTATTTTCGTTCTTCGAAATTCAAACACTTTAATTCATCCACGTAAAGGATGTGGTCTTGCGGAAGCTCAAATACTTATTTGAGGACAACATTCTAACATCAATAGGTTATACAATGACAACCATCTTGATAACATAAGTCAAATGAGTTGAATATGATTTTATTATTATTTAATTTAATAAAATCATTTTACAATAAGATCCAATTTCTCTAATGGTACCTACCAAACTCTATGCCTTTAAGTCCACAATCCTATTGAGATAACTTAGTTAAGTCGGGCCCAATGATTTTAACGGTTTGATATCACAATTATCCTATCGCATCTTACCTAGATAAATAGAGTACTTTGCTTTGGCAAACCTACATCTATCGATCAAGGTCTTGATGAGTGTTATTCATTGGAAGGCATCTGATTTAGACTTAATAATTTAATGAGGATTTTATTAATTAATTTAGATCTCACCAATTTTAATCTTATTAAGCATGCACATTATTTATCATATCATATCGCATACAAGCATAAATAAAGTGCAAAATTAAATGTGTCACAGTTATGGCCCAATCCTCTGTCAATCTTTTCAAGCTAATGAAAGATTGAAGGTCAATCTAAGGTTGTAAAAGATCTTAAAATAAATAGCTTCCTTGGATCTTCCTCAAGCACGTGCCTCCTCTCCATCATCATCTTTCCATCGTGTTCTCCATCTTATCATCTTCATCGATTACAGATTATTACATGACATAAAGAAACCTCGAGTTACATTCGAGGGGATTTAGATGAGAAGAGAATATTACATTAGAATTTATATAAAGGCACGACATGCAAGCCGTATTTCAAAACCAAAAACCACAAACCTATGGGTCAAAAGGCCATAACTGTGCACCATGCATATCACAATAAGCACATAAAAATTTATACATAATTAAAGAAAACTATATATAACATATTGGGGTCACGACCATCGTGCGCAACGATGGGGGGGTCCAAGGGGGGGTCTCCCCCTGGCGGTGGAAGGTTAAGATGGGAAACAATATTGTTTGTTGGAACTAGTTGAGACTAATGTTGTGACACATTGATATCCAGATAATTAAAAATATGAGTAAACAACAAACAAAAACCCAGACAGTTGTTGTGAAAGCAGAATTCAAAAGACGATAATAAAAAATAGGCCAAGTTATAAGGCATGCACTCATTCAAGATGCTCTGATGATTTCCAAATCAAAGGGAAGTAATTTCATATCATCTCTAACAGGCATGAAGTTGTTTCTAAGAATTTTGCATGGGAATTGACTCTCAGCAGTTAGAATTTCTAAACCCACTTTTCATGGAAAATCAAACAGTAAGGCAGGTACCATTTGATCAGTCACAATAGACAAGTTGTGCTTAAATAGCATGCATTCTTCCACAGAAATACCCGAGGGATGAAGATAAGAATTGATCATAGGTAATTCTAAAGTAGAAGGATGCAGTTGGAGTGTATGTAGAAGAAACAACTCATCAATGATATATGTTTGACCTTGTATACAAGTACTGATGCTTTTTAACAAACTAGAAGAATCCTTAGAGAATTCCATGAGTGTAAATTTCAGATATGAGACCAAGATAGATAGACTTATCATAAAAAGTTACTAAACAATCCCACCCAACATTTTTGATTTTTTCAAACAGGTCTAGAAAGTTGTTAAAGGTAATAACATTCCCTAGACACAGATTATGTCTCATAATTCTGTATTTAGCTTGTGCATATGCAGTGGTGAGATGGTGAACAACATTAGAAAAATACAATTCAGAATGCAGAGGAAGTGTTTTAAGTTTAGATGAAAAAAGGTTAGACATTATTAATAGAGAAGTAGAGAAGATAGGTGAGAGGATGAAACAAAGTAAGGACTGAACATATGAATGCACCATATTTGAAAGAACTTATATATATAGATAGAGAGGGATAATGTAATGATATACTGCAGGCAAGATGGGTCTTAGACTAAATAAATGAAATGTAGTCAGGTAAGATTAGCAGTAAATAAACTTATAGAGTGACAAGTAATATGACCATACTGTAAACTATAGTGAGGAACAGAAAACATTTAAGTTAAGCAGTAAGGTGGATAATTTTTTAAAACTTTTATTTAAGAGGGTAAGAAAATAGTAACATAAGGGAGCCACATGTCATATATTTAACATAGAGAACAATTAAGTTCAGTCAATTTCAAAAATGATTGCAAAAGAATGTAGCAGTATGTTGTTGGGTTTCGGCACAGAAACGCCCAGCGGAAATTAAAATTTTAAAGCAATTTCCGAACCCTAAAAACAGGATCCATGCGAAAAATAATTAATTCAGTGGTTAAAATATTATACCTGTGACGCCCCCAAAATTAGGTATACGTCACCCATCTTGGGTCGCCACTTACATGGTACATAAATTCAAATACAACTTACTAACATAAGCGCTGTATGTACAATACGACATAAATCGTGAGTTTGAATACAAATATTGTCTACTAGATATTATACAAACTCAAAAGGAGTCCTCATTACAACTATTATCACACTATTTCACGTAATAGTGAGGACTACTAATGCTATCCTCCGGACCATTACTCCGTTCTCGACTCGTCCCAAACTATGTTCTCATTTTCAAGAGAATAAAGTGAAAGAAAGGGTGAGCTCAACTAGCCCAAGAAGAAATATTATGACTAAGATAATGTAGAATAAATTATCATTAGCCTTCAGCGATGTTAAACCGATAAAATACAATAGACAACCGGTTTAAGCTAATGTGAATATGTAATCCATTAAAAGAGTCAAGTAGAAAATTAAGTCTACTATCCTTTAGGTTTTAAAAGGTTTTCATAAATTTTTATCACTAAGACTCGGTTTAATGAATAAACCACAATATCTAATCATCCTCGTACCCACGGTCAAGGATTTTCATCAAATTATCAATGGTCATGACTATACCGAATCACCCCGGTCATAATTATACCAAAAACTATCCATCAACTTTGCATTATGTGCCATGAAGACTTTTATCACATCATTTATAACAAGCCATGATTATAAGAATGATCCTCGGTCATAATCATACTAAGTTCATCTATGCACGTAAGCCAAAGATAACATAATATAACATGAGGATGATGACAATGACATAATAATTCAATAAAACAAGTTCAAGAATTATTTTATCCGAGGAATTAAGTAACGCCCAAATTGTCAACAAGATAATTGTTTTGTAGAGTAAAATTCAAGAATGATCGAGAAGAATATTTCCATGAAAAGATATCTTTGGATGAAACGCAAATATCAAGGATATTCTACTAATTTCATGGAGTATAGAAGTCAAAGTTTTAACCAACTGGGTATAATAAAGAATGGAATAACAAAGGAAATCACCATGCATGCGGCAGATTGCGATGAGGCATAAAAGTTATTCCAATGTAATAATAATAATAACGGAACCGGTCGGTGAAATTACTGCAAGCGGGATGTTCCAACATAATAATAAAGATGGAACCGATCCGGTGTAAAACACACAGATAGGATATTCCAACAGAATGATAAAGAGGCGGAAACCAGTCCGAGTAAAACACACAGCATGTGATGTTCCAATGAATAATAATAAAGAGCGGAACCAGTCCTGTAAAACACATGCAGACAGGATGTTCCAGCGAATAATAGAAGAATGTCACCAAGTATAGGGTAAACCACATTATCACAGATTATGTATAGGGTATGTGGCAGTATCTGAGTTATTCAAATGTAATAATAAAGAATGGAATAACGAGAGGATTTCACCAAGTATAGGGTATGTCTGGCATCACAAAAGTTATTCCAATGTAATAATAAAGAATGGAATAATGAAGTTCTCTTCATGAATAAAAAGAATAACACCCTTTACGGTACAAACAAATAATATCCCTTACCTTAGAAGAAATGAATATTTGAAAAGTGAAGTAGCAGAATACTTTTCTTCTTTCTCTATAGTTTTTCTCTCTATAGCTTCTCTCTATAATTTCTCTCTCTAGAGTTTCAAAGTGAATTAAGTAAGAAAATAATGAAGGAATGAGCTTCTATTTATAGGAAAATAGAATGCATAGTAATTAATCCATGAGCTATCAGATTGATTTACTTTAATCGGACGGTCCATATTTAAAGCAAAATCTTTTAAATAAAATATAATATATTCTATTTATATAAAAACATTTTACTATGCAAACACTATGCAACACTATGCAAAATACTATGCAACACTATGCATAATAAAATATAATATATTTTATTTATAGAATAACTTTAATAAAGTATTCTATTTTATATAAAAGATGTTTCGCTTTTATTACGTTAATAATACTAATAAAACAAAAGCGTCACTATCGCTATAATAATTCATATTATTAATCGACAATAATGGAATCAAACCGAGTGACTTCTCACATAAGCATCAATAATCAATACTAAGTGTGCTACTTATACAACCACACGTATTCATTGTACTTTTACTATCGAGTAGTTCAACAAAGATCAGCGGTAAAACTTCCGCCGTTATTTCAATAAAATATTTTTGTCGTTTTTAAATCCGACAATAATTACATTAATGGGGTCCACCAATGATTGAGCCATTGTACGAATATTCTCGCTAAACCTAATATTCCAGACCAATCGAATATAATATAACCACTTGCATACTTTGCAAAATTTATAAATACTACCCACAACTATAATATTATCTTAAATTCACACCATAATATTAAAAAATTATTTCGACAAAATTTAAATCTTTATTGATAAAATCTGGGGTCTCACAATACCGATTATTGAATTTTCTGAAACGCTCCGAATCTCCAACGCAATTCCTCACGGTACTACGTCTCTACGGTATCCACACGAACGCACGCAAATCGTCGAACGATTCTGCAATAAAAGGATATGCTGTACTAGCCTCCAAAGGAACAAGATTTTCGAACTTTTCTCTAGTCTCTCTCTAAGAGCGGCTAGGGTTTGTAAGTTTTGATTGTGTTCTAAGTGGTCGCTATATATATCATATATATAGTAGTTAAAAGGTATTAATCAAAATCTAATTTCATAAAATCCAAATTTATATATATATATATATATATATATATATATATATATATATCTTAATTAAGTCTTACTTAATTAATATACATATATATACAAATTATCCTTTTAATTTAAATTAGTGATTTAAATACTATTAATCATATTAATATATTTAAATCCTTAAAATTTAAATTAATTCCCTTTAAATTAAGTTCTATGTGTGTGACCCTATAGGTTATTATTATGTTGGCAATAATTTTAAAATCATATTATAAAATTATAAACAGTGAACAGCATCTAGTAATGCATCATTGCTACCCAAGTAATAATAAGATCAATGATTCGATGCAACCTTTTTCGTGACCAATGTTTCAATGTAATTTAATCCTTTTAACCTTAATATCCTAGATTAAACTCGAGTCATGGAATGTGTCATACTCTTCATAATTTAATCTGAGTTTTCTTGATCAATGAGTAGACTATATGAAACAAATAACTATTTGAGCATGGCCATGCATTTCATAGTCCTACTCAATCAAGAGGCCTATGGATATCACCCATAATATATAGGATGGTTAAATTCCATCTAGATCACTCATATTTCTCACACGATTCATGATGAACCCAATAATCACTTTTATAGTCCACCCTATTAAAGGTGACATTTGATGATATCAAAGTACATAAATTCTTGTGTAGTAATATAGCGATTTCAGGTCGGAGGACCATTACATCATTGTCACTTAGAGAATTGCTAATGACACTTCGCATAATGCTCCATATAGAATTCTCATGGTGGGTCTGTCCAGTACATCGTTCTCTAACATGTACCTATGCATTGACTTAATATCTCATATATTTATGACCAAAGAGATTTGGTCATCAGTCAATCCACATACTAGTCTCAATGCATCATTGTTGTCCCATCAACAATGATACTCTACTAGGGACATTTAAGAACAATGATACTAATTGTAATTATAATCTCATGTTCAAGTCACATACTTGAAACTATATAATTTGTATCACTATTCTAAGAAATTTTATTATGTTAACAATTATATTACGTAGTAAGTAAAACCATAATAAAATCATTTATTTATTCAATCAAATATAATATCAAAACGTTAAGCAATTATATCAAATAATTGGCCTCTAGGGCATAAACTCTAACATATGTATCATTTAAAACATTCTTTAGTAAAACAAGGCAAGAAATTATTTCACAGAGAAAAGATAGAGCCAAGTCACATCAGAAGATAGAAAACTGACATTACACAATAAATTCCAGAGAGGCAGGTATTATGCAAACTCTAACATTTATCACAAATCTTAGTAGGATTGAGCAAGCATCAATAGTTCAATAAATAAACACAGTAGACATCAGTATCCACACAATATTTAGTATGAAAAAGAATTATAAAGCTAGTGGACATCAGTATCCACACAATGTATAGTATGAGAGAGACATATAAATATGAAAAGGGTTTACCTGAGAGAGCAGCATAAGCAAAAATTATACCAGTGCAGTATAAAAATTAAACGTGTGACATGCTCATCCTTATGCAGTTTCTCAACGAGAACCTCATTAGCCCAAGCAGAAGTACATAGACAAATAGGTATATATACATTTAATATATATATATATATAAGAATATATATATATATATGTAGTAATTCCAGATATGACAAATAAAAATGTACAGATTTTTAACTAAAGTTGAAAGGATTGAAAAAAAATTGAGGTTTAAGATCAGAAGATAAGATGAAAAGTTTTTAAAACTCACCACTAGTTTTTAAAACAAAATTGTTAAGATTCTAGGGTTTTAAAGAAGACATGAAGAACATAGAATAAAATTGGGGTTTTTTTAAAAAAAAATCGAAACCCTAAACCATGAATGTCTAATATCTGAATATAAAAGGGTTAACCAACTTTGGAAAAAGAATTTTAGGGTTTTGATTTAACAAAGAACCAACATATTAAAATGAAGATTTTAACACAAAAACTTTCAAAGATAGAATATTTTTTTTATGATTCGAGAAGGTAGAGGTTTTCGTAAAAGTTTTCTTTAAGAAAGTGAAACCCAAAAACACAAATTTCACATATGAAGGGTTGTAAGAAAATTTTCAAAGAAAAAATTTAAAGACCAAAAAAAATGATGAACCGATGAAAGTTTAAATCGAACTTGGTGATTTTTTAAAAAAAATAAAGATCGTCTTTTTGTCAAAAATCGAAACCCTAAAACATTGATTTCTCAAATCTGAAATATTTCTGAACGGGTTAAAAAAAATTAAACATTTAGAGAGTGATTTTCCAAAAGATAAACCAGTGAATGTTTAAACACTCAAAAGAAATTAGGGTTTTGTTTTAAAAATATCTGTAAAAAAAAAATCACCAGAAAATATAATGGATTTGAGAGAGTAAGATCAAGAGAAACGATTTTCATTATTTTTCTATCGAACCCCTAAAAAGTTATAAGAAATTTATGTTTACTCTATTAATCAGATTGATAAACCATAGCAAAATGAAATCTGTAAAGAGTATTAAGATAATGAGAACTAGATAAATCAAGATTTGATAGAGAAGAGAAAAGATAAAGACCAGAAATAGAGATCAGAGAAGATGAGAGATAAGAGAGAGAAAAAGAGATCGGTGAACTGAGAAGAGATAGAAATGAGAATAAGAAATGAATTAAAAAATGAAAAATTTATATATATATAGTTTGACTCACCTTCTTGATCCAACGGTGGAGAGCTGGCCTGGATTGAGATCAAGGGCTTGGATTGAATTTGAGATGTGAATAGTTGTGCTTCTTTAATAAAAACTGATCCAACGGCTAGGATTAAGTTCTAGGTTTGATCGAGCGGTTCAAGATCATGATCCGTGTGCTCCTTATTTGTTGAATCTGATTGGGTCGTAGCATAGTGCGTGGATTGGTCAATTTTTGACCATTATATTTGTACTAGTTTTAATGGTGCAAATTTAACCCTTGAAATATATATATATATATATATATATATATATATATATATATATATATAACTTAAAAAGGCAAAATGTTAAATGTTATTTAATAATTAACAACAAATAGATAATAAATGTTAAAAATATTATTGCCTTGTTTTATTAAACAAAATTAATAATAAAAATAATGTGTGTGTGTATATATATATATATATATATATATTATAATAAATAATTTATTCAAACAGGAATTTAAGAGGAAAAATCTAACATACCTAATTCAATTCGTAATTTACAAAATCTATCCAAACTCAGTGGTTTAGTGAATATGTCAGCTATATTTAATTCAGTATCAATGTGTTCTAGTTTAATGATTCTGTTATTAACATGATCACGTAAAAAATGATGTCTAATATCTATATGTTTTGACCTAGCATGCAGAACTGTATTTTTACTAAGATTGATAGTGCTTGTATTATCACATAGAATTAACACATAATCAAATTTTAAGTTATAGTCAGCAAGGGTTTGTTTCATCCATAGTATTTGTGCACAAACAACGTGAAGCAACAATATATTCAGCTTTGATGGTTGAAATAGATACCGAGTTTTGTTTATTAGAAAACAAAGAAACTAAACATCCTCCTAGAAACTAACAGGTACCACTGGTACTTTTTCAATCGATATGATGACCTGTATAGTCAGAATCTGAAAAACACACGAGATTAAATGGTTGATCTTTAGGATACCATAGGCCTAATTCAGTTGTTCCTTTAAGATACCGAAAAATCCTTTTCACTGCGGTTAGGTGAGATTCTTTAGGATTAGCTTGAAACCTGGAACATTTACAAATACTAAACATAATGTCAGGTCTACTAGCAGTTATGTATAGTAAACTTCCGATCATTCCTCTGTATTTCTTTGAGTCAACAGATTTTCCATTTTCATCAGTAATTAATTTATCAGTAGTTGACATAGGAGTGTTAAGAGGTTTTGCAGATTCTAAGCCAAATTTCTTGATCATTTCTTTACAGTATTTAGATTGAGATATATGAATACCTTTTTCTCCTTTTTTGATCTGCAATCTGAGGAAGAAGTTTAATTCTCCCATCATACTCATTTCAAATTCTTTATTCATACTTTCAGAGAAATCATTGCACATAGTAATATCAGTGGAACCAAAAATAATATCATCAACATATATTTGAATTACCAGAACATCGTCATTCTTATTTTTAGTAAATAAAGTAGTATCAACAGTTCCCCGTTTAAAACCATTATTTAGCAAAAAAATTACTCAGTCTTTCATACCAAGCCATAGGGGCCTGTTTTAAATCATATAAAGCTTTATGTAATTTATAAACATATTCAGGATGACTAAAATCTTCAAAGTTAGAAGGTTGTTTGACATAAATTTCCTCTTCAATAATACCATTTAAGAAAGCAGATTTGACATCCATTTGAAACAGCTTAAAATTTTTATGACATGTAAATGCTAATAACATACGAATAGATTCAATTCTAGCAACAGGAGCATATGTTTCCATCATAGTCAATACCTTCCATTTGATTATATCCTTGTGTAACTAATCTTGCTTTATTACGTACAACAGTTCCACTTTCATCAAGTTTGTTACGAAACACCCACCGAGTTCCAATAATTGAAACATCCTCGGGTTATAGAACTAACTCCCATACTTTGTTTCTAGTGAATTGTTCAAGTTCATCTTGCATAGCTATTATCCCGTCTTCATCAAGTAAAGCATCTTTTATATTTTTAGGTTCAATTTAAGAAAAGAAAGATACGTGACCAACTAGACTATGTGCATGTGATCTAGTGATAACCCCTTTATCAATATTACCAATTACATTATCTATAGGGTGATTTTTAATAATGTGAGACTCCTTGGGCAAGTCATTTAACTAAGGGTTTAGGTTTTCAAGGGGATTCCCATCAATAGGTGGAGATGCATTATCTAGTTTTGGTTCTTCCATATTTCTGAGAATATCTTCAATGACAACATCACTGTCAACAAGCTCTTTATATTTTGGAGGCGGCTGAGTTTCATCAAAAGTCACATTCATTGATTCTTCCACAACTAGACTTCTTTTGTTGAAAACTTTGTATGCTTTACTATTAAGAGAATATCCAAAAAATATTCCTTCATCAGATTTGGGATCAAATTTTAATAAATGTCTTTTGGTATTTAGAATAAAACATTTACTCTCAAAAACACAAAAATAGTTTATTTTTGGAGTTCTTTTATAATAAAGCTCATAAGGAGTTTTGAGCAAAATAGGTCTTAATAAAACTCTATTTAAAATGTAATATGATGTTGCCACGGGTTCAGCCCAAAAATATTTTGGAGGCCGATATTCATTCAACATGGTATTAACCATTTCTTGCAAAGAACGATTTTTCTTTTAAACTACACCATTTGACTGTGGTGTATAAGGAGCAGAGAAGTTATGACTTATACCTTTCTCATCATAGAACATAATGAAATCAGAATTATCAAATTCTTTTCCGTGATTAGAACGAATATAGACAATAGAGCTCCCCTGTTGATTTTGAATCTTTTTACACAGGACAGAAAAGGAGTTAACAGCCTCATTTTTAAATTTTAGAAAATCAACCCATGTAAATCGTGAATAATCATCAACCAAAACTAGAATGTATACATCACCACCCATGCTATGTTTAGGGATAAGTCCAATAAGGTCCATGTGTAACAGCTCTAAGGGTCTAGAAGTTGACACGGTAAATTTAGGTTTATGTGATGCATGAATTTGTTTTCCCAGTTCACACGCTTCACAGATGTGATCTTTTAAGAATTTCAATTTAGGAAGACCACGAACACGTTCTTTAAAAGAACTGTTATTTATAAGTTTCATAATGATGTGTCCTAGTCTGCGATGCCATAGCCAAGGATCCTCATTTACATATACAAGACAAATGTTATCTAAATGAGAATATGCATCTACGTCACAAGTATACACATTTTGATATCTAGGATAAACTAAAATTAGTTTACCAGTTTGATCAAAGATAGAGCAATTGTAAGACCCTAACTTTTTATAAATAAAATTTAATTTCCTCTAATTATTATTTTGAATAATAAGGTGTTAATTTGATATAATGCTTTAGTTATGGGTAAAATGTGCAAATTTTGCAAAATAAGTAAGTGGTTATAAAATATTCATTATTTTCGGGAATATTCGTTTGATCATGGAATATTCTTGATGTCGGGGAATATTCGTATGATGGCATAGTCATTTGTGGGCCCCATAACGGAAACCTATCGGATGAAGAAAACTACAAGTATGAGTTTAGGACTATAGCGACCGTCGCTATAGAAGCCGTCGGTAAATTTTATAGCGACAATCTTTAGGACTATAGCGACAGTCGGCGACCGTCGCTATAGACGTTTTAGATTTTTAAAAAATTAATTAATAATGCACATTTATTCAACAAACACAAGTACAATATAAAATAAAACATAAAAAATATTATATTCATCATTTAAAATCATTCACATTACAACATTATAATATAATAATTGGATAATTCATCCCATTTTTAGATGATTATTATTATTATTATAGTTGGGGAAACACCATTTGTTGTCGAGAGAGAAGAGAGTGTTGACATATACCAACTGTGGTGAGTCGAGAATGGTGTTGGCATCATTGATTTGTCCATGTTTGACGTCGTCTTGTGTGGCGGATGACAAAGAAATGTTTGTTGCCTTCTGGTAGAAACCTCACTTGTATCCATAAGAGCAGAGATGTTCTAACAAGTTAAATTCTAAGATCCAAAATAAAGCAATCTAGGTAAACCAACCTAAAGCAATGTATAAAGTAAACTAGTAGCAAGATCAAAAATTCAAAGTAATTAAGCAAACACAAAGATCACAAAAAAAAAGAATAAAAGAAAAAAAATTGAAGTGGTATACTTGCATCAATTGATTAAGGTTTCTTTCTTATATTTGCATCACTTATGATTGCTGCTCCTGTTATGATTTCCTGCATGTCAGAAAACTATGTGCAATTAAACATACATAATATAATTGATTCAAAAATGTATTGTATATAAAAAATCAGTTTCATTAATTAAAAGGCGCATCTCCTGCATGCATGACTTAAGTTTTCGGTATATATAATAAATTACAGCAACAAAAATCCATCAATATTCAATATACATGAAAATTTGGGATGGGGTTGTTTAGAATGAACAAACTGGAGCAATATACTCTTCATTTCCAACAAAAGAATTTGATGCTCGCATCGGCTTAGCTATAAAGATTAGAACCTGCTGACCTTTTTGATTCTTTTTTTTATCAGTTGGATCCGGAATTAAAAGTTGCACCGAAAGCAAGTCAAGGCTCGAGAGATCATCTAATCATACCTCTTTATTGACAACTTCAAACAAAAGAACTATATAATACTAATAGAGACGCCTATATTATATAATAAGGGAGAGCAGACAAACATGTGGCTTGCAGGATGTCAAACAGGACAAATCAAAATCAGTCAAAGCAACATGACCACTACTTTGGATCAGGAGTACCCTATGCTTGCATTGCAATTTTTCTACTTAATATATTTTCTGCCTAGAATGAGAAAACAAAATGAACATGATGTACCTATGACGCGTGTTCATAACGTTTTTTCACTTATCGATGTTACGTAAATATGTGGATGACCCGAACCACGTCATTGAGTTAGAACCAGATGAGATAGCCGAAGACTTAACATACGAGGAGGTACCTGTCAAGATCTTGGATAGGAAAGAACATGTCCTATGTACCGAGGTTATACCACAAGTTAAAGTTTTGTGGAGAAACAATGCTATTGAGGAAATGACCTGGGAGTTGGAAATGGAAATGAAAGCGAGGTATTCTCATCTTTTCAAAAAGAATGCGTCGTCACGTCAATTTCGAGGACGAAATTTCATAAGGAGGGGAGGTTGTAAGACCCCAAATTATTAATAAATGAAATTTATTTTCCTCTATTTATTATTTTGTAATAGTAAGGGTTGATTTGATTAATGTGGATAGTTGTGGGTAAAATACGCAAATATTTCGAATAAGCAAGTGGTTATAAAATATTCATTATTGTCGGAGAATATTCGTTTGGTCGTAGAATATTCAATCGCTTTGGGAATATTCATACGACTTGCAGTCTTTTGTGGGCCTCATAACGAAAAAGCGATTGGATGAAGAAAACGACAAATATAAGTTGTTTATAAATAACAACAGTAGTTGTTCACAATTATCATCGTTGGAATACCCGTTGGTTAAAACACACTAATACGCCGTTGTTGAACAAGAAGCATCAGATCGGTATTGCACCAATTATTGATTCTTACGTAAGAAGGCACTACTCAATAATTGTTACGATGAATTAATGCTCAAAGATTTTATTTTATTGATTCAATAAATTGCATTGATATTTTATATTGTTGTTGTTTCAATAATTGTCATTACACAAGATTTTCCATTATCTAGAGCAATAATTCATATTATCCTGAATAATATTATTAGATAACATTATTGGCAATGTCTAGAAAGTTACGCCTATGGAGAGGTTTGGTCACCTAATCGCACGCGCCAAGTAAGGAGAAATCTTTATCGAAAGCCCCTTCCTCGAGAATGGCACGGTTGGCGATCTTGTGATTCTCGTAATATTATTTGTGAATAATTAATTATTGATTTATATGATGAGGAAAATATTGATTTTATGTGGATATAGATGGAGAAATTTTTTAAAATTACAATTGTTGAAAATTAATATTTTATCTTTTTCTGATAAAATAATTCATTTAAATATATTATTTTAATAATATATTAACGGTGATATTTTTATAATGAATGTGGGATATATGATTATATGATGAGGAAAAGTATTTTTGTGGAATTAAATGTTTAACACATATTTTGTGTGTTGGTGGATACATTTCTTGACTGAAATTTGAATATAGCCTCTAAAATCGCCAGTTTATGGATTTCGGCCAATTTCTGTTTGAAATTTGGAAAAACTTTCTTCTGTAAAGTTGTAGAGAATTGAATTTCCTATAAAAACACGCGAGATTCAAATTTTCTGATAAAAGGGCTATTTATTATGAATTATTGAAGTTTCGAAGCTCCGAAATAATTGATTTTTGGAAGTTTAAAATATTTAAAATAGGAAAACGTTTTTTACACTTGTGTGGGCCTCATGAAACATGTGCAAAGTCTTTGAAGCTAGAGGATTCAAAGTGGGCGTAAGAAAATTTATTTATATATTAATATTATATTAAATTTTCTACTTTGGTGTTCTAAGATTTTCCTATAAAATAGGTGCTTAGGTTAGAATTGAAAATCACACCGTAAATGAAGTTTTTCTCTCTATATTATCGAGCGTATTCTTGTGAGTATTTTGAGTATACTTTGAGTATTGCTATACGGTGCAAGTTCAAGTCATAGCCTATATCCTGTTTCAACTAAATCTTGTCTTTCGAGGTAAGGGATGTTATTTTATTCGAAAATGATATTATTTCTTCAATATCATTATCTTAGAAATATTGGTTGGAAATTTTATCAAATTTAGAACTTTTTCATGTCGGGGTTACTATTCATGAGTTACTATTCACGAAGTTACTATTTATGAGTACTATTCATTTAAGCGTGAAGATGTTTTTTTGTGAAATTTCTATCTTTTGGTGTCTGAGTTACTATTCGCAGATATACAAGACTATTCACGATATACGACATTATTCACGAATCGACACTATTCAATAGAAAAATGAAATTTCTTCTTTTGTCCAAAATATCTACTATGGATACTAGCTTTGATTGTATCCATGTTTTGATCATTCTTGAATTTTACTCCACTCGATTACTTATGAAGTATTTTTGAACTTGGATTATTTAAAATACTTAATCCTTAATATTTGTTCTTTTGTTTCATCGGATTCGTTTCCTTTAAAATATTTTTATCATCCTCTAACCCTAAATGATGATATTATCGAATATCTTTGGCCCGTAGTGCGTAGATGAATGATTTCTTGATGAATATCTTTGAATTCGTAGCAAAAGATGAATAGGTGTTGAGATGAACATGACTCATCGATTAATATCTTTGGCCCGTAGTACAAAGATGAACAGTGTTTAGATGAACATGATTAATCGATGAATATCTTTGGCTCAGTAGTGCAAAGATGAATATTTGATTCCAGATATATATTGATCGATGTTACAGGATAAAATATCGACGATGAACTTTTAAATTCATATATAGAAGATAGTAGTTTGCATTTCTACTTAACTCTTCTAATGAATTATTATTTCCGCTACTTAAGATTGATTTAAAACCGGTTGTTTATAGTATTCTATTAGATTTTTTCCTGTTGAAGACTAACGATAATTTGTTGTATATTATCTTAGTCATAATATTCTTTATTGGGCTAGTTGAGCTCACCTTTTCCTTTTTGTTCCATTTTTCTTCGGGAGGCGAGAATGTAGCGAAATGCAGCCTGGGTATGGAATGATGGTTATAGAGAGAGTTGTTTAGTAGTCCTCACCATTTTGTAAAATAATGTATCAATAATTATGATGGGGATTTATTTGCGTGTGGGATATTGTATACAGATGGCAATAATTGTATTTAAACTCACGATATATATGTTGTCGATTTTTGCATGACAAATGTATTAATAAAGTTGTAGTTATTTCTGTACCATGTATTTGGCGACTCAAAATGGGTTGGATGGAATGGACCTATTTTGGGGGCATCACATATGTCCCTCCTGCCCACACTTGTAACACACAAACTTACCCTTAAGACACTCTTCCGAGTGATTCTTTCCATAATCTGGTTGGATACAATAATGTTCTATCTTGTTCAACAATATTTTTATGTCTAGCTGAATCAAATAGCTTAGACGGCTTTTAAGTCAACATATACATACTTGAAATCAATAAGTATGTATCAACATATGATTAAATATAATGGTTATCCAAGTGGGGACACTTGTCAACCTCAGATATCACTGAACTAATGAACAGAATAAATATCTGAATTATACAATAATACAATGATCGGATAATGTAAGAACTTGTATGAATACAAAGATTTGATACATAATGAATAATAATAGAGTTAATAATCTGGCATAATAATAATATAATTTTGAAACTTTCTTACTCATGTCCATTGCATAAAGGAAATGCAAAGGTAGAATACTTGCACAATGTAAATAATAGATCAGATACTTGCTCAAGAATAATTGGAGTAAGTTTAGGAAACTTGCATAACATGCTATACCTGTTTGCACGAAATAAAAGTAGTGCATAAGGTTTAGATACTTGCATGTGCTGCTGCTTACAATAACGCAACTTAGATTAATCTTTTATACAGCGACCTATCAGTAATAAGATCATTCGTTCGATTAGAATAATATATCGTAACACAAAACATTGTCTATTGCAGTCAGCACATAACATAATCACTTCGTCACATATATCTAACAATTATTGATTCACTAACAAACACATATCTAGTCAATTTATCTAAGTCCAGAATAATTTTTGAAATATTTCTATATACCGACGGCTTTATCGGGTAAATATCGAGTCTAAGACACTATCGTGTAGTTCAATATTCGTTTAGATATTTTAAATATCAGTCATATTATTTTTCATAGCCTTATAATAATTTTTAAATAATTATTATACTTTATCATGAATTTTCAAACTCTAAAATCATTATTAAAGAATTTAAATATTAACTAATTCTATTATCATTAATATTTAATTAATATTAAACTATTAATGAAGCTATTGCCAAAATATTAAAGTTATTTATAATAACTCAAAATATTTTTAAAGTATTAATATTACCCTTAAATGATTTTTAAAACATCAAAATCATTTTTAAACAATTACCATTAATATTAGAATATTAATTTATTGTTTATCAAAATATTAAAAGTCATTAGTTATAACTTAAAATATCATTAATTTATTTATTTCCTTTTTAAATAATTTTAAATCAATAAAACCATTTTTAAACTATTTATTTAATATAATTATTAAATAAAATTAATATCATTAATATTAAATTATTGATGAAATTCACCTTTAAATATCAAAAGTTATATTATATAACTTAAAATATTTTTATACTATTTATTTTCATTTAAAATGATTTTTATAATATTAAAATCATTTTTATTAATTTATTTAATATAATTACAAAATAAATCTAATATCATTAATATTTAATAATTAATGAAACTTATCTTAAAATATTAAAAGTTAAGTTTTATAACTTAAAATATTATTAAATACTTTATTATTATTTAAAATGATTTTAATACCATAAAATCATTTTTAATTAATTTATTTAATGCATTTATTAAATAATTTAAATACCAATAATATCCAAATAAATATTAATATTTATGAAAAATATGTCAAATTATTAAAAGTTAATTTTATAACTTAAAAAATAATTTTAAAACTGATTTTATAATTTTTAGGAATTTATTTCTATTTTTAATGTATTTTTCAAATTTATAAAACAAAATAATTATAACTGGTCGCTATAGGCTATATAGCGACACTTATCTCATCATGTTAGGTGTTCTTGGCCTCAAGAACACCGACAAGTCGATGGTCGAGGTGCCTGTCAATCGAAGTCTAATTCTTATCTCGAAATGTTTTTGGGCTATCTAATGGTCGATCTTGTAGTGTTAATGTAATACTACATGAAACAACAAATATCCAGGTCATACTTCATCACAATCAAAATATATTAAGCCTTGAACTAGGCGTCGCGTGTGTTCATCATATTCTGAATTCGCCAAGAAAATTATAGTACGGGTCGGTCAACGCCTTTGTGGCCTTAAATCGATAACTGCTCATGTTACAAGTTTTTACGCTTCCATTGCTATCTAGGGAAACCATCATAGAACATGTTCCAAGCCATGGTAAAGTCTAACAATAATTAACGAAAACGCGTTGGGGCTCACAAATTTGTGTCAAAGTCTGTTCTTCATTTCTGGGTTTTCTAGAAATGAAGAACAGATCGAGTATGCTACTTTGGATCCTTATATTTCGCGTTGTGTGTTTGCTCTATGTGATCTATTGATTCCAGGTTGTAGATAACATGTAATACTATAGATCTAATAAATAAAACACATATAACATCAACAAAGAAAGTAGATTTAAGCCGGTCAAACCATGTCAGAAGACATGTTCTTGAGCTTTCAGGAATTTCTAGAAATAGATTTTGTGAACGAGTAAGCTAGTTTGACCTTCTTCTATGTTCAATATAATGATAATATAAGGGATCTAAAAGCATATATCCATAGTAAACATAACAAGCTACAACTTAGTTACAATAAAAGAATCAAAACAACAACACACTGGCAGATCTAGTCGCTTGAAAAAGTTGTCAGGCCCTGTCTGGGCACGATATGGGTTTTCCATATTTGTAAAGTCATGCTTTCATTAACTAGGTTTGACACTATAACTTTAACATGTTCATGATCCGGCTAGCTTACGGTTTTGGATCAAAGATCTCATAGCATATTACAACTACAAAACATAAAACACATCAAATAATAAACAGAGAGAGATCTACAGCCTCTGACTTTTGGTTGTCAGACACAAAATAAGTTTTTTTCCAGATTTTGAAAAATGTTAAATCCGAGCCTTTAGATGTTATGGATCTAACATCGAGCAACCCAGATCATCATTATATACTACATATTACATGTTTAACACAAAAAAAACTAGCATCTAACACTTTGATCAAGATCAGATTTCTTCTAGGGTTCTTACCTCTTTATGAACAAAATTTGATTTCTGACTTCTGATTTGTTAAATGTGATCGTGGGGCTTGATTGGGGACTGAACTAACACTATAATTTCGTGGGTTTGAGCTTGAGAGAGAATGGCTAAGAGTGGGTTGCACAAATGAGCAAATATGAGACTTTCTCTTTCTTGATCTAGCAATTGGATTGATGCAATGAACTTGTATGCTAATGATGGCTGAGAATTGTAGCTTCTAGGTGCATAGATAGGTAGACTAGGGTGGCTGGCCAGATCTTGCTAGATATTGTCTAACCAATAATTCAAGAATGGGATAAAAGGGCATTTTTGTAATTTCCTTTTTAATCTCAAGGGTATTCTTGTCCAAGGTGCTTGAATCTAGGGTTTAATCACTAGATTTTATATTTTAAAGTTTCCCAAATAATTACTAGGGTTTGAAAGATTAAAATTAATGTGTGATAAATTTTAAATTAAAACATACTAATTAAATTAGGGTTTTTAATAAAATTAGGGTTTAAATAATTAGGGTTCCTTAATTATCATTAGGGTTCTTAAATTAACAATTAGGGTTTCCTAATTATCATTATAATTCACAAAAATAATAATTAGGGTTTCTAAAATATGTAAATTAGGGTTTTCAAATAAATAATTAGGGTTTCTCCTAATTACAGAAATTATATTATACACAGTAAAATTCATATAACACAATTACTACACAGTCTCGAACTCATAACCGAGTTTAACAATTAGGGTTTATTAACACAATATGAGGGTTATGACCTAATTTACCATATTTGGCACACCATTATCGATCTACGAGATATACAAAGACATATTTATAGTAATTTGAAAAAATTAAAATATAATTAATATTATGTTATTATTCTCATCCCTTGATCAATACCCAAATTTAGGGTTTGGATTCCATATCTGGTTTATCTTTAATTAAGTTAAAATAATTAACTTAAATATTCGAACAAATTCATATAATAAAATATTTATTATTATAATTTAATAATCATTTCATATATTATTTAAATAATATAAAATCATGTTTTCATGGAAAATAATTAATAAAATCATTTCTACTTACAAAATTAATTACTATAGGAATATACTTTATAATGATCAATAATTCTAAAATAAAATTGTTTGAAATTATTCATGAAATAAATAATTTTATTTATCACATATATACAACACATTACTTGACACATATTCTCATCTTTAAAATAAAAAAAAATTAATATGCAAAATTTCTTATTTATTTATATAGAAAATATTCAAGTTATTACATTCACCCTCCCTTATAAGGATTCCATCCCCGGAATCACTGTTTTAAAACTCATACTTACAAGGGTACATAGCATACATAGACTTTTCAAATAGATCTCGATCAGATTTGATCGAACCTATATCTAACCATTCAATATAAAGCTTGTCTATCTGATTAAATGGAAGTTCGATTGCTAAGAGAACTCAAATTCCTTCTTCAAAATATTTTTATAAAATAATTTATTATATATTGAAAAATCATATATATCGAAATATACAAGTTATACGAATAATACCTGGAGTTGCATTCTCAGCTGCTACCATATACTGGACCATCATATTGAAAACTCTTGCGGTTGATTCTACTGGTTTGTTTGTTGAAGTAGGTTCCATTGTCAGTAGAGTCCCGCTGCCTTTTCCTTTACTCGCGCTCCCTGTATCCCCTCCATTTTTCGGACAATCTCTCACCTTATGCTCCGTTGATCCACACTTGAAACACCTCTAATTCATCCTTGGATTGGGGCAGTTAGGAGAGATATGTCCCTCCTGCCCACACTTGTAACACACAAACTTACCCTTAAGACACTCTCCCGAGTGATTCTTTCCACAATTCCCACACTGCGCAACCTGTTTCTTTCCACCTCCTGGCCTACTTCTGGTATTCCCGAAATTATCTCCTTTTCTTTTTCGAGTCTTACTGCCACTATTTTCTTCTCCGGCTCTAGCTTGATTTGCTTCCCACGAAAAATTTGTCTCCCCTTTCATCGTATAGGTGACAAAAGCTGTCTTTTGCCCATCCGTTACTCCAGCTGTCACAAACATCTCTACAGGGTCAGTTGATCCTATAAATCTTGGTGGTTCGATTGCCTTGAAGTCTTTGAAGTTTGTCGATCGATTATTTGGCTGATTTCCCACGGCTGGTGATCCATTCTACATAGCTTGAGCGTTTATATTCATAAAATTTTATGTCGGGTCTGGTTGTCCTCCATCTTTGTTGATAGGTTCTTCTGCCTTTTGGTTTCGTTTACGTCTCAGCGGCATTATCTGATTAAATAAAATCATGTTCATCTAACTAATCCCATCGTACTTTTCATAGAATAACACATACTGCTTTAAACATCTATTATCCTATTTATGACATAAAAGTCGGGAATCTTTGCCACAACTTATACAAAAGTTGAGAATACTACTTTACACAGACATACTTATCATATACTTATCATAGAATCATACATATTCAAATAACACTAATACTACTCATTTCATACGCCTTCACTAAGGATCAATTACTTAGCATTCTATATATTTTTATTATCCTCAATAATCCATTCTCACATAACTATACCTAGTTCGTCAAACCTTCCTCACCATATGAGTTTAAGAACTCACCACAAACATATGAATTCAAGAACTTGAGCTTGATCTTTTATCCTGTAACTATACTCTACCAATCAGTCATACTATCATTTCTGGGTCCAGTACTACACTTTCCTGTATAATCACCTCATTGAGGTAGCTTTCAATGTGAGCTTCTATTTTAGCTATTGGCTTTGATATTGGTTCGGTTATGGAGGTTGACTCATTCTTTACGACCCGAGGGTATACTAATCCTTATCTCACATAACATCTACACACTAACTATCTTGATTAACATATCGTATATACACACAGCAATTAGTAGTTTTATAAGAGTTATCTTTTATTTTGTTTAACGATGAATTTATTCAATTCATCTCCTTTTAAACTCTAAATGAGTTATTTATATTTTCAACGTTTCCCCCTGATATAAGGTTATAGCCAAAGGTCGATCCCACCTAAGGTTTCTAACCCTAAAGCTTTGATACCAACCCGTGACACTTATGGTACTTCCAACCATAGCACCTCACAGTGATACCTATCAACTTGCTACTGACTCGCTCGGCGTCCCCTACGGAAAGTCTGGCTTCGGTGCCTTCCCTTAAAGGGATGTCACTAGCAAAAGGCTCGGGGCTCTTCGCAAATTCATGCTTATAGCTTTGATACCAACCTGTGACACTCATGGTACTTCCAACCATAGCACCTCACAATGATACCTATCAACTTGCTACCGACTCGCTTCAACGGCCCCTCATTTAAAAGTAAAGCTTCAAATTGCCTTCCCTTAAAGGGATGTCACCAGCAAAAGGCTCAAGGCTCTACGTAAATTCATGCTTATAGCTTTGATACCAACCTGTGACGCCCCCAAATCTGGGTACTTGAAACCCGAACTCGGTGCTTCACGATACCATTTCTATAAGCTGAATAATACTAATAATAATAACAATAATATAAAATTCTAACTTAATTTACATATATCAAAGTCTAATCCCAAGTACCTAACCTTTACTACAATACATTACATGATAGATAATAAATATCATTGTCTTAATAAACTATAACTATTACACAACATAATATAAATCTCATTCGAACAGCTTTGCTTTCCCCTTGTTCTTGCCTGACCCTTCTGGTTGATCATACTTAACTGAAAACATTTAAATTTAAAGCAAGAATGAGCATTGGATTGCCCAGCAAGTAATAACAACAATATATATTAGCTGAAAAAATTAAATGTTTTCTTTGAAAGACACTTCTACAACGAATCAACAGTTGTGAAGTAAGCTGAACCAATAATAACAACATATCACTTCCATATGTAATCCTTGAAACTACGTACAGACTATAACTAGAGATCAGTCGACAGACTATGAACATTATTTTACATTTTCGCTAGAGTTTAGCAGAACTTCATCCGCAAACCGTCATAACTTACGGACACGAGGGTGATCTGCCCAATGTACCCTGTATTGATCAAAACTACATGCAAGAACGATATTATCGTTCACTCTATCCACCTTAGGTGCACAAAAGTTTTCCCATATTCGGGATGTTCATACTTAGTCGGGAATCCAAACCAAAACAATCTTGTTGGATACGATAATGTTCTATCTTGTTCAACATTATTTTTATGTCTAGCTGAATCAAATAGCTTAAACGGCTTTTAAGTCAACGTATACATACTTGAAATCAATAAGTATGTATCAATATATGATTAAATATAATGGTTATCCAAGTGGGGACATTTGTCTAACCCTGTATACGAATTAACGAACAGAATAAATATCCGAATTATACAATAATACAATGATCGGATAATGTAAGAACTTGTATGAATACAAAGATTTGATACATAATGAATAATAATAGAGTTAATAATCTGGCATAATAATAATATAATTCTGAAACTTTCTTACTCATGTCCATTGCATAAAGAAAATGCAAAGGTAGAATACTTGCACAATGTAAATAATAGATCAGATACTTGCCCAATAATAATTGGAGTAAGTTTAGGAAACTTGCATAACATGATATATACAATTTTGCATCGAAATAAAAAAAGTAGTGCATAAGGTTTAGATACTTGTCTGAGCTGCTTTGCTTACAATAACACAACTTAGATTAATCTTTTATACAACGACCTATCAGTAATAAGATCATTCGTTCGATTAGAATAATATATCGTAACACAAAAAACATCGCTAATTGCAACAAGACATAACCTAATCACTTCGTCACATATATCTAACAATTATTGATTCACTAACAAACACATATCTAGTCAATTTATCTAAGTCCAGATCAATTTTTGAAATATTTCTATATACCGACGGCTTTATCGGGTAAATATCGAGTCTAAGACTACATCGTAGTTCAATATTCGTTTTAGATATTTTAAATATCATCATATTATTTTCATAGCCTTATAATAATTTTTAAATAATTATTATACTTTATCATGAATTTTCAAATTCTAAAATCATTATTAAAGGATTTAAATATTAAATAATTCTATTATCATTAATATTTAATTAATATTAAACTATTAATGAAGCTATTGCCAAAATATTAAAGTTATTTATAATAACTCAAAATATTTTAAAGTATTAATATTACCCTTAAATGATTTTTTAAAACATCAAAAATCATTTTAAACAATTACCATTAATATTAGAATATTAATTTATTATTTATCAAAATATTAAAAGTCATTAGTTATAACTTAAAATATCTTTAATTCATATATTTCCTTTTTAAATGATTTTTAAATCAATAAAACCATTTTGAAACTATTTATTTAATATAATTATTAAATAAAATTAATATCATTAATATTAAATTATTGATGAAATTCACCTTTAAATATCAAAAGTTATATTATATAACTTAAAATATTTTTATACTATTTATTTTCATTTAAAATAATTTTATAATATTAAAATTATTTTTAATTAATTTATTTAATATAATTACTAAATAAATCTAATATCATTAATATTTAATAATTAATGAAACTTATCTTAAAATATTAAAAGTTATGTTTTATTGCTTAAAATATTATTAAATACTTTATTATTATTTAAAATAATTTTTAATACCATAAAATCATTTTTAATTAATTTATTTAATACATTTATTAAATAATTTAAATACCAATAATATCCAAATAAATATTAATATTTATGAAAAATATGTCAAATTATTAAAAGTTGATTTTTATAACTTAAAATAATTTTTAAAACTGATTTTATAATTATTAGGAATTTATTTCTATTTTTAATGTATTTTTCGGAATTTATAAAACAAAAATAATTATAATCGTCGCTATAGGCTATAGCGACACTTATCTGTCATGTTAGGTGTTCTTGGCCTCAAGAACACTGACAAGTCAGTGGTCGAGGTGCCCTGTTTGACCGAGTCTAATTCTTATCTCGAAATGTTTCTGGGCTACCTAATGGTCAGATCTTGTAGTGTTAATGTAATAATCGCATGAAACAACAAATATCCGTGTCATACTTCATCACAATCAAAATATATTAAGCCTTGAACCAGCTGTCAGGTGTGTTCATCATATTCTGGGCTGCCCAGAAAATTGTAGTCATGGCCGGTCAACGCCCTTTGTGGCCTTAAATCTGACAATCTGTTCATGTTACAAGTTTTCTGCTCGTCGGGCTATCTAGGCAAACCATCATAGAACATGTTCCAAGCCATGGTAAAGTCTAACAATAATTAATGAAAACGCGTTGGGGCTCACAAATTCGTGTCAAAGTCTGTTCTTCATTTCTGGGTTTTCCAGAAATGAAGAATAGATCGAGTATGATACTTTGGATCCTTATATTTCGCGTTGTGTGTTTGCTCTATGTGATCTATTGATTCCAGGTTGTAGATAAAATGTAATACTACAGATCTAATAAATAAAACACATATAACATCAACAAAGAAAGTAGATTTAAGCCGGTCAAACCATGTCAGAAGACATGTTCTTGAGCTTTCGGGAATTTCCAGAAATAGATTTTGTGAACGAGTAAGCTAGTTTCACCTTCTACTATGTTCAATATAATGATAATATAAGAGATCTAAAAGCATATATCCATAGTAAACATAACAAGCTACAACTTAGTTACAATAAAAGAATCAAAACAACAACACACTGGCAGATCTAGTCGCTTGAAAAAGTTGTCAGGCCCTGTCTGGGCACTATCTGGGTTTTCCATATTTGTAAAGTCATGCTCGGTCAACTAGGTTTGACCAGCTATAACTTTTAACATGTTCATGATCTGGACTAGCTTCCAGTTTCATATCAAAGATCTCATAGCATATTACAACTCCAAAACATAAAACACATCAAATAATAAACAGAGAGAGATCTACAGCCTATGACTTTTGGTTGTGAGACACAAAATAAGTTTTTTTCCAAATTTTGAAAAATGCTAAATTCGAGCCTCTAGATGTTATGGATCTAACATCGAGCAACCCAGATCATCATTATATACTACATATTACATGTTTAACACAAAAAAACTAACATCTAACACTTTGATCAAGATCAGATTTCTTCTAGGGTTCTTACCTCTTTATGAACAAAATCTGATTTCTGACTTCTGATTTGTTAAATGTGATCGTGGGGCTTGATTGGGGACTGAACTAACACTATAATTTCGTGGGTCTGAGCTTGAGAGAGAATGGCTAAGAGTGGGTTGCACAAATGAGCAAATATGAGACTTTCTCTTTCTTGATCTAGCAATTGGATTGATGCAATGAACTTGTATGCTAACGATGTAATCGAGAATTGTAGCTTCTAGGTGCATAGATAGGTAGACTAGGGTGGTGGCGCCGATCTTGCTAGATATTGTCTAACCAATAATTCAAGAATGGGACAAAAGGGCATTTTGTAATTTCCTTTTTAATCTCAAGGGTATTCTTGTCCAAGGTGCTTGAATCTAGGGTTTAATCACTAGATTTTATATTTTAAAGTTTCCCAAATAATTACTAGGGTTTGAAAGATTAAAATTAAAGTGTGATAAAATTTTAAATTAAAACATACTAATTAAATTAGGGTTTTAATAAAATTAGGGTTTAAATAATTAGGGTTCCTTAATTATCATTAGGGTTCTTAAATTAACAATTAGGGTTTCCTAATTATCATTATAATTCACAAAAATAATAATTAGGGTTTCTACAATATGCAATTAGGGTTTTCAAATAAATAATTAGGGTTTCTCCTAATTACGTAAATTATATATACATAGTAAAATTAATATATAACACAATTACTACTACGATCTCGAACTCATAACCGAGTTTAACAATTAGGGTTTAATAACACAATATGAGGGTTATGACCTAATTTATCATATTTGGCACACCTTATCGGACTACTAGATATACAAAGACATATTTATAGATTGAAAAATTAAAATATAATTAATATTATATTATTATTCTCATCCTTGATCAATACCCAAATTTAGGGGTTTGGATTCCATATCTGGTTTATCTTTAATTAAGTTAAAATAATTAACTTAAATATTCGAACAAATTCATATAATAAAATATTTATTATTATAATTCTAATAATCATTTCATATATTATTTAAATAATATAAAATCTTGTTTTCATGGAAAATAATTAATAAAAACATTTCTGCTTACAAAAATTAATTACTATAGGAATATACTTTATAATGATCAATAATTCTAAAATAAAATTGTTTGAAATTATTCATGAAATAAATAATTTTATTTATCACATATATACAACACATTACTTGGCACATATTCTCATCTTTAAAATAAAAAAAAATTAATATGCGAAATTTCTTATTTATTTATATAGAAAATATTCAGGTTATTACATAAACAGCAAGAAGCAATGGAGGTAACAGTGGTGGAACATGGGCCATTATTGGACCTACAACATCAAACAAACCCATAGCCAGAACATTCAAGATACTGTGCAATCAAAAGATGTGGTGTCAGGTATTATCCCAATCAATTATATTGATGCATATGTATTGTTTGATTCGGGTGCTACTTGTTCGTTTATATCTAATGAATTTGCTAAGAGGTTAGAATTTCCTAGAGAAGAACTGAATTTCCCTTTGAACATAGAAATTGCGAATAGGGAAGTGATTCCAGTTAGGTTTGTATACAAGAATTTTAGAGTGAACATTAAGGGGAATATCATGATGGTAGATTTAATCCCGATTAGACTCGGAGAGTTTGATGTAATTTTGGGAATGGATTGGATGTTCAAGTATGGAGCAGTAATTGATTGCCAAAAGAAGTGTGTAAACCTTATGACTCCGTCAAAGGTAGTTTTCTATGGTAGCAAATCGCATAGACAAATGAAATGTATGACGATTATGCATGCCAAGAAGTTGTTGAGTCAAGGCTGTGTTGGTTATTTAGCTTACATAGTCGATACTCAGAAGAAGGGTGTGAAACTGGAAGAGATACCAGTGGTGAGGGAGTATGAAGATGTGTTTCCAAAAGATTTGCCAAGACTTCCGCCTGACAGGGAAATTGAATTCGTGATCGACTTAGCACCAGGAACTGCACCGATATCGAAGGCCCCGTACAGAATGGCTCCGGTAGAGATGAAAGAACTGATGGTACAACTGCAAGAGCTGCTAGACAAGAAGTATATTCAACCAAGCGTATCACCGTGGGGAGCGCCAGTATTATTCTTGAAGAAGAAGGATGGATCAATGCGTGTTTGCATTGATTATAGGGAGTTAAACAAAGTCACTATTAAGAACAAATACCTGTTGCCAAGAATAGATGACTTGTTTGATCAGTTGAAGGGTGCTAAATATTTCTCAAAAATAGATTTGAGAAGTGGGTATCACCAATTGAAGGTAAGGAACGAGGATATACCTAGAACGGCATTCAAAACTCAGTATGGACATTACGAGTTTCTGGTGATGTCTTTTGGTTTAACAAATGCCCCTGCTGCGTTCATGGATTTGATGAATAAGGTATTTAAATCATTTTTAGACAAGTTTGTAGTGGTATTTATCGACGATATTCTAGTGTATTCCAAAACCCAAGAAGAACACGTAGAACATTTACGTTTGACATTGGAGACACTAAGAAAGGAGAAGTTGTATGTAAAATTCTCTAAGTGAGAATTTTTCTTGATCAGGTACAATTTTTGGGTCATGTGATTGAAAAAAATGGGATTTTAGTGGATCCATCAAAAGTGGAAGCTGTAATCAATTGGGAACAACCAAGAACACCGTCGGAGGTGAGGAGTTTCTTGGGACTGGCCGGTTATTATAGATGATTCATTCAAGATTTTTCCAAGATAGCCACTCCGTTAACAAATTTGACACGTAAAGCTGTAAAATTTGTGTGGACGAAGAAATGTGAAGAAAGTTTCCATGATTTGAAGAATAAGCTAAGTGTGGCACCTGTGTTAACCCTGCCGGATAATACAGGAAACTTTGTGGTGTATAGTGATGCCTCACACAAAGGATTGGGTTGTGTTCTTATGCAGAACGACAAAGTTATTGCCTATGCATCAAGACAACTGAAGGATTATGAGAAAGGGTATCCGACTCATGATTTGGAATTGGTTGCAGTAGTATTGTTCTCAAGATATGAAGACACTATCTCTATGGAGAGAAATGTGAGATATATACAGATCACAAAAGTCTGAAGTATATTTTCACTCAGAAAGATCTGAAAATGCGTCAAAGAAGATGGAAGGAATTGATAAAAGATTACGATTGCGAGATCTTTTATCATCCACGAAAAGCGAATGTAGTTGCAGATGCTTTAAGCAGGAAAGGTCGGGAGAAGTTGATGCTGATAAAAACTCAAGAGGAACTCATTTCAACAAAGACAAAACTAGAGTTGGAAATAAAGTTTCCACAAGAATTCAATGAACAACTATTTCATATAGGAACTGGTACAACTTTTGTGGACAAAGTTAAGAACGCACAATTACAAGATGAAGAATGTGGGAAAATAAAATAAAACATGGTTGAGGGTAGCGATACAAAATACAAGATCGATAGTGAAGGACTACTACGGTACGAAGGAAGAATCTGGGTTCCAGCAACGCCAGAGCTAAAAGACGAAATCTTGACCGAAGCTCATAACTTAAGATATTCGATTCATCCGGGAAGCACGAAGATGTATCAAGATTTACGTTGACATTTTTGGTGGTCAAATATGAAAAGGGATGTTGCAGAATGCGTGGCAAAATGTTTGACATGTCAAAGAGTAAAGGTCGAACATCAAAGACCCAGCGGATTACTTCAACCGTTGGAAATACCGGAATGGAAGTGGGAACATATCACAATGGATTTTTTGGTGGGCCTTCCAACTACCCAGAGAGGATGCGATGCAATTTGGGTAATAGTGGACAGACTGACAAAATCAGCACACTTTTTACCAATAAAGATTAGGTTCAATCTTGATCAGTTGGCAAGATTGTACGTTAAAGAGATCGTTTCGAGACATGGAGTGCCAGTGTCAATTGTGTCCGATAGAGACCCGCGATTCACGTCAAACTTCAGGAAGAGACTACAAGAATGCATGGGAACGTAGTTGTGAATGAGTACGGCTTATCATCCACAAATAGATCGCCAAAGCAAACGAACGATCCAGACATTGGAAGATATGCTGAGAGCATGCGTCATGGATTTCAAAGGTAGCTAGGAAGAATACTTACCGTTGGTGGAATTCGCCTACAATAATAGTTATCACGCGAGCATACGCATGCCGCCATACGAAGCATTTTACGGTAGAAAGTGCAGAACTCCACTGTGATGGGATGAAGTTGGTGAACGTCAACTGTTAGGACCCGAACTGGTACAAAAAACTGCTTAGGTTGTCAAACTCATCAGGACAAGATTGGTAGCTTCTCAAGACCGATAGAAGAAATATGTTGATCAACACAGAAAAGATCGTGCATTTGACGTATGAAGTTAAGTATTCCTAAAAGTTTCTCCTTGGAAGGGGAAAATTCATTTCGGTAAAAAAGGAAAACTAAGCCCGAGATTTATTGGACCCTTCGAAGTTTTGTGAAGAGTTGGAGAGGTAGCTTACGAGGTAGCTCTACCTCCAGAGTTGAAAAACATTCACAATATTTTTCATATTTCCGTGTTATGACCGTATAAACCCGATTACAAACACGTGATCGAGTACGAACCGTTGCAGTTCGATAAAGATTTGTGTTATGAAGAGGTTCTTATCCAGATAGTCGACAGGAAAAAATAAGTGCTCAGGAATAAAGTGATACTTTCTATGAAGGTGATATGGAGGAACCACAATGCTGAGGAAGCTACGTGGGAACTCGAAGAGAAAATGATGAAAGAGTACCCTGAGTTATTTGTTTAATCTGTGTCTTCAATTTTGGGGACAGAATCTTTGTAAGTAGGGAAGATTGTAACGAATGAGTTGTTTGAATTGTGATTCTGGGGACAGAATCCTTATAAGAGGGGAATGATGTAACATTCCAGAATTTTAGAATTTTAATTGTAATTTTAAATATTTATTTGAGTTATATAAATATTTATTGGATGTGTTTATCGTCGAATACATAATTGTATTTGTTTAATTTGATTTGAATGGGTTAACTCTTTGTTGAATTCCTTGTTGAATAAATAATTGTGCAATTTGATTGGTTTGATTTAGTTAATTATTTGTTAAATAATTAATGTGTTAAGGAATTTAAAAATCTGGAGATAATATTCTAATTTAATTTAATGATTAAGTTAGAGAGAGTTTATGTGATTAAATGATTTATTTAATAAATTGTTATTAGAATTAATTAATTAAGTATGAAAACTTAATTAAATAAAGTGTGACAAATAACTATATTATAAAGAGTTATTAAAATAAATTAAAGTAATTTTAATCTAGTTTTACCCAAACAATGCTTAAGATTATTAAGTGTTTATTTTTAATTTGGTTTGTGCCAAACAAAGCCCTATGGATTTTGGATTTTTGAAATTTAAATTATTAATACAATAAATTAAATAAATAATATATAAATAATTTATAATAATTTTGGCTAACTGATAACTTATTAGGGTAATAAGTGTAGCGTCGGTTATGTTTTAGAAATTTTACGTTGGTTTATTTTAGTTTACGTAAAATCACATTTGGCTAAAGCTTAAGTAAGAAAAGTGTTTTGAGAAAGTTCAAAGAGAGTTTGAGAGAGAAAAGGTTATGATTTCCAAAACAAGTTCTGAGTTTGTCAAAGCTATTCTCAGTGATTAACAAGTGTTGTCTGAACAAATTAAAGGTATGTTTTATAAACCTTATCATATATGTTTTACATTATATAGTTTTTATGAAATTGTATATCTCTGTGTTCTTAAAATTCACAGTAGGATAAGTTTTTACCAAAATTATATGTAAACCATGTTCTAGAATTGGTTATGATATTACGTGTTTTGTTGTTATAATTGTTATAACTAGCATGTATATATATATATATATATATATATATATATATGTATATATGTGTTGTATGCTAAATTACGTTCATTGAGAAAGAGAACTTGGCTTTTCAGTGAAAAATATATACGAACATATGTTTTGCATGATAACAAAATTAGTATGTGATTGTATGCTAATTATGAAATTGAATGTTGAGTATATTGATTTGTTATGAAATTCAGAGAATTGTAGTCTCAATGAATCAAATTGGTTTATAAATCGTGGTTACCATGTTCACTGTGTAAACAAACGTCGGTAATGGAGTTTTGGTTTAAAACAATGTTTTCAAAGAATTAAGTTTTCTAAAATCGTTGGTCAACTGTTGGTAAGTGGTATATGGATGACTGTTAATGTTTATATGTAGTTTACGTGAAGTTATACATATTAATTAGTGTTAGAAATTAAGTTATAGACATAATTTGTTGTGTTCTGTTCTTCGGTTTTGGTGTTCTGTGAGTCTCGGCGCCTTAGCGATAAAATCAAAGTCCCAGCTCAGACTTTCGCCAAGAAGATTTAAGTCGTATTTGAGCGCCAGACTTTATGCCGCAGCACCGAGGCCTTGTGTAACTCTTCTTTAAGAAGCGCCACCTCAATGACTTAACGCTACCACGATTTAAATTGTGAAATATGCGCCACTTAGCAGAATGCTCATAAACGACTTTTGTTTGACTTAGAAGTCTGAAATTGTTAGTTGTAATGCTATATGAAAATGTATTTCTGTTATTATAGTGTATGAACGAGCATGGTGATAATACTTAACGAGTTTACCATCGTTTAAGAATATAATTTAATTACGTGGTTAGACATCTAAACCATACGTGATGTAGAGTTGATAATGACTGATAATGTTATGATAACATATGTCTATAGAATATTGTAATTTAAATTATAACGGTTTAATCTACGCGCAAGGCAAGTTTTCTAATCATAAACCTTCGTTATGCAAGCTTCTAAACCTATCTTTTTATATTGAGTAAATCTTCTAACTCCATACCTTCGTTGAGTTAGTTTGTTATGATTATGCAAGTTTCTTAATTCTATACTTTCATTGAGAAAATTGATTGTTTTCCATCTCCACACTTTCGTCGAGCTAGTACCTTTATTCATGATTATGCAAGTTTTTCCTAAATCTAAACTTGTTATATTAGGATGCAACTACCTTTATTCTGTTGAACCAGTTTATCGTTCAAGTTATTGTTTGTTATGCATGCTTGATATTCAATTCTAAGATGTAAACTTAGCTTAATGTTGTTCAAAGAAAGGTATGATAGATTATTCAATTATTATGCTATTAGATTATTCCTAAAGCATGAACTTAGAATGAAATGTTTATTCAGTTATGATTATTCAATTACATAGTGTTATTATCTTTTATTCAACTAATCCTTAGTTGATGGCCATTGAATTCCAAATTACCTTGAAGTGTATCCAAACCAAACTGACTTTGGTGCGGACTTGTACTCTAAATACTGAGATGAACAACCCTAGTATTAGGGGTTACGCTTAGTTTATACTTTGCGCTGAAATGTTTGTGCACAATACATGTACGAATGATTGATCCCCCTAAGTACCTTGGAGTCCTTATAGTCGTATGACTGTTAAAGTTAAAGTTGAAAGATTACTTATAACTGTGGACATGGTTCGTGGTCATTAGACCCTCAGTGGAATGTTATGTTTTTCATTAATAGAACACATTGTTCAGTTCTATTGAGCCTAGTATTTTGCTATTGATGTAAAGATTAAAGTTTTATTTATTATTATTCCAAGTGAGCCTTGTTTGCTCACTCTTGCCTGTAAAATCCTTACAGCTAAAGATGAAAAGGGTGACGTACCTAGCACCAGTAAAGGAAAGGGAAAGATGAACAAGTACTAAAGACTTGAAATCGTTTTGATAGTTTTATTATCAGACTTTGGTTTAAATTTGTAATGAAGTTTATTTAATTTGCCGCATTAATTATTGTTTGTAAATGTTAGATAACCTGGGAGATTTTATTTAATGTAATCCTATATGGGCGGGTTTATTATTCAATTTTATATTGATTGGGTAGTTAGATATGAATGTTTTGATTAAGTGAACGCCAAATCTTGAGGTGATGAAGTACCGGGATTTGGGGGTGTCACAATCTCACCTAGCCTGAGAACACCAAAGAACAAGAACAGAAAAGGGACAAATAAAAATCCCGACGTCGATAGGTGGCGACTCTACTAGGGACACCGGTAAGAGGGCTTAAGCCGCTATTACAAGCTTTTCAAAACAATTATATGCTTATGTGTGGATGTTGCATTTACATTTGATGGATGTGTACGAATGCATTTACTTACTACTTTACACTATATCTGCTTGTGATATTAGTGCTTCTCACATGTCATAATTTTCACAAACGGTGAGACACGTTGTATGTGAATGTATGTTGTGTGGTACCCCCTTCAGGTGGCTATCATGTCGGTGTTTGATTACTGGACTCATAGGAAGACTAATTCCAACGAGGCTTAGGAAAGGCACCACCCAAATTTGCTCCAGTTGAAAGACTGGATTAACTTCCCGTCGAGTAAATTGCGATGATTTGAGAACCTTCATGACAAAAAGTTGCGAGAGTAACCTAAGATAGGTCAGCCTCTGATAAACCAAACGTGGAGGAAAGTCTCTTCATGCTTTCTCATTTCAAATTACTCAAAAATTCAATTACTTGTAATTTCATTCCATATTCATCTCCATGTAATGAGAAATATGAAGAAATATGTGTGCACACATACTTACAAGCTATCCTGGGTTACAAACAGCTAACCTCCATTTTACAGGATAATACTCTTAAAACGGATACATCATATAGCATGTAAAATTTTATACATTCCCTAAAAACTAAACTACGTCAGTTTTTCGCAGGGAAACAATCGAACCTATTACCCGGTCAAAATCCAAAAAGCCCATGAGCCTACAGCCAATTATGTCTTCATCTGACCAGACTTATCTTAATCCAGTCTCTCGCAAAGAATTCGATGAATTAAGTAAATAAATCACAGATTTGGTTGTTCTGCTTAAAGAAATACACCAATCTACTCAGGGTACAAGGATACCTGTAAATGCTGAATCCTCTACACAAGGAGGAACCCAAGGTCAGGATAAATTCATTCCAATATCTGAGCTTTAGTTGGATACAACCAACAAAATTTATGATACCACCCATCTCAACGAAGATCTAGACACCGGTGATATCAGAAAGAAGGTCCTTCAGATGGAAGAGACCATCCGTTCTATCAAAGGAATTGGAGCACATGTAAGTGTTTCATATGCTGACCTTTGTATATTCCCTGGTGTGCATTATCCAGAGAAGTTCAAGACTGCTGACTTTGAAAAGTATGACAGGTTAGGAGATCCTTACACGCATTTGAAGGTATTCATTGGAGAACTCAGATCTTATGCCGAGGACGAGAAGCTCAGGATGTAGCTCTTCCAGAAAAGTCTGACTGGAGATGCCCGATCGTGGTATACCATATTAGACAATTCAAAGATCCATAGCTGGGAGGAGCTAGCTCATGCCTTCCTCACTCAGTACAGCTTCCAGTCTTAGATGGCCCCTGATCGGTACCAAATTACTAAAGTCAGGAAACAAACCAATGAGTCTTTTAGAGAGTATGCTCAAAGGTAGAGGTGCCTTGCTGCTAAAGTTGTTCCCTCTATGAATGAGTCAGAGATGGTAATGACCTTCATAGACATACACGAACCATAAAAAGAAAGAGGAGGATATTTCCTTGATACTATAAGGTTAAAAGGGCAGTCAGAATATGCCTATCCAAAGGAGAAATTACACTCCCTTTCAAGCACAGTCTTCAAACCCTCCATTGCCTAAGGGTAGGGAAGTCAAACACCCTCTAGTGGTCACACCCTTAGGGGACTTACTCGAGAACATTCTCAATCTTCTAACAACTCAGAAGAAAATTACGCATCTTCTTCCACCAGCCAACCTGAATGGGAGATGTTTCAATGCTACTCGGAAGCGTGTTTATCATGTCGAGGCTCCGGGACATGATACTCAGGATTGTTGGGCCTTGAAACATAAGATCCAGGATTTAATAGACATTGGTGATATCGTGGTCACCAAACCCAATCAACCCCATATGTAAGACAACCCTCTTCCTCAACACAAAGAAGAAGAGGTCAATATGATTAATTGGAGCAGTGGACAGAGTTCCAATTTTAATGGTGGATCCTCCCAGACCAGCAAGGATAATGCTGATAAGTGGGACTATGCAAAGTTCCAGTTTATAATGGAACGGAAAATGAATACTCTGCGTGAGAAACTTAACCAATTGGCAGAACTGGTGTCCATCAGCATCAAGTCATACACCAATTATTCAGCCAGGAGCATGCTAGCCTCCTTCCTCTTGTTACCAACACTCCACCGCGTACTCCAGAAAAGGAAACACTGGAGGATAAAATTGCCAAAAAAGCAAGATTTTGCCAACAAGAGGGAATTTACACACCTAGGCCAACCGATGGAAGAAATAATGCAGATGCTAATGCATGAAGGAAGAATCACGGCTCTTCTACCTCCAAACAGCCCGCGGTTGAGATAGTTTGATTTCAATGGAGTATGACAGTATCAGTCCCAATCTCGCGGTCACATCACAGAAGAATGTTGGGCACTCCGCCACCTTATTCAGAATCTAATTGACAACGGTGTCCTACAGATGGCAGACGATGATGATGTGGTACTAGAGAGTAGGGACGCGTTCCCTACAAAGTGGAAGGAAGTCGTAGCAGTCATATCTTCTGAGGCAGATACAGATACACCCTCATATACTATCCAACCAATTCAGCTCAAGGGTTTTGACAATCCTTTGAAAGTGGATGCTCTGGAGCCAATTATCTTACCATTTAGACCGCAATGTCATGTTGTCAGCCCATGAAAAGTGCCATGGAATTGTGGAGGGGCAGAAGGATCCACATCTCATATGACTGTTGTAGTGTCGAAGGATAATCCACTGTATCTTCCCCAACAGGTGATGAAGTATGCAATCAAGTCAAAGGGGAAGATTTTCATGGAAAAAGTGGAAGAATTTCTTCGTACTATGAGCCATAATGAAGCCAATATGGTTTTAAGCTTAAGAGAAGCTCCACATCAAGTTTCCATACTGGACTTGGTTTTCTCGTTCGAAGATCACAAGAAGGTCTTGCTCAGGGTTTTGGAAGAAGCCCAACTGCCTAAGTCAATAGATGTTGAGAAATTCCAGCATCTGGTGGGTCACATTTCTAACAACAATATTGTGATATCCTTCATTGACGATGATATACCTCCCGAAGGGACCGGTCATTGCAAGTCATTGCACATAGCGGTTTTATCTTCCGGATACATGGTGGGAGGAGTTTTGATAGATAGAGGGTCATCTTTGAATATATGTCCTTACGCCACTTTGGTGAAGATGAATATCAATCTCAACAGAATCCGAAGAAGCCATACAATCGTTAAAGATTTTGACGGATCTCGACGAAACGTTGTCAGAGAGATTAAACTGTCAGTGGATATTGGTCCACATACATTCAACATATCTTTTCACATGCTCAGAATAGATACAGGATATAACCTGATCTTGGGAAGACCGTTGATTCATATGGCCGGAGCCGTCCCCTCCACCCTTCATCGGCAACTTAAATACATTATCAACAATAGCCTAGTCATTGTTGACGCTGAGCTGGAATGTCCTGAACAAGGTGACATACCACTCATCAGCTTCAATTCAAAAGTTCAGCCGGTCAATTTTCATGCCCTGGAGGTGAGAAACACTCACTACTGTAGGGCCCGAGAAAATCAGATTTTTAGGAGAATTAAAATTTTATTTAATTATGTGGTTTAAATGAATTTAATTGATCAGAAGAAGACTTCAGTAACTAACTAAAGAAAGTCAGCAAGTGTAGTAGCTGTCAAGTAAATAGAAGACGGCGATCTTGGAAGCAAACATGATCGTAGTGTTTGCCAAACAAAGAAGGAATTTATGGAGTGTACATAAAGATACTGGTCAACCTCTGAAGAACAAGGCTAAAGTGATTAAGCATTGGGTCAGTCCATTGATGATAAGTGAACGGGAGATCACAAGGAGAAAACGAGTTGGACATGCCACAAATATGAAGTATCTTGCTATTCAGAAAGGGCCAGAGCAAGGAGTCAAGCCATCAGTATTTGAGAGCAGCCGAGACAAACAGAAGTGTTGAAACACTGCACAAGATAAGGAAGAGGTATTTGAAGATCCAATTAACACTCTTCAAGATCGTAGTGTTGTCTCTACCTAACAACTAGACACTACGATCGGGTCCAAGAAGATGTGCATCAGAATTGTAGAGTTCGGACAGCTGAAGATTGAAGCATTAGTAATGATTCAATCTGAAGATTGATATTCGAAAAAAGTTTATTGAGAGAATCGATGCAAAAGGACAACCTCTGATCGAGAAATCAGAAGGAAGAAATAAATTTGACTACCTACCCGAGACATCAAAGTGACATCTCTGACGGGGTAGGTGAAATAGTATACTGCAGTATTAGAAAGTCATAAAAGGGGATGTCATGTCACATCAACAGTATGCACAAAATAACTCGAGATCTGCAAAGCAATTCAAAAATCTTTCAATGGCTACTTTCCAATGGTAAGATTGGGAAGGAGTATAAATCAACAGAGCCTCAAAGATCAAGAGTTGCTGATGATTTTGTGATGTTGCAGAATCGTTGAGTTATGAGAATGCTAATGTTGACTCTACGAGTTCCACCTGAGCTTAAAAGAACAAGTCTCAGTGACAATGAGACTACAAAAGTGGAAGTGAAGCAGCTTTGAAGAAGGACTTAAATAGACTAAAGCTTCACTCAACAAAGATGAGAATGCCACTGAAGATGGCAGTCAAGCTTAGAGCCGAGAAGGATAAGAAGATAGCATTCAGAAGAGTGACAAAGCATAAAGCAGATCCTGAGAGCCACTCTAAGAATCACCATGAACCTAAAGCTGAACCAGAGAAAGTACAGAACCATGTTTGCCAACAGGTCAAGAAGGGTTTAGGAAATAGTTATGGTACACAGCTGACATCATATGAAGATGAGCATAACAGAATGAAGATCAGCTGCACCAAAGAAGATGTGGTCCAAACTCAAAGCAGAATACAAAGAAGAACACACCAAGCTACTAAGTACAAATTATGTTCAAGCTTAAAGACATCTTGGCAACTCAGCTCCAACAACAACGACGACAACAACAAAAAGAAGCCAGAGCCTGAGGGGTCCTTATCCGGAAGGACTAAAAGAAGTTCCAAACCTGCTGGGGTTGAAGAGTTCCTAGGGAACTAGAGAAGTTCCAAGGCTGTTGGCCTTGAAGAGTTCTTAGTGAATTGAAGTCCCAAGGCTGCTGGCCTTGAAGTAATCTTAGTGATTCAGGGTGCTACCCTTCCTTAGTGGAAATCCTGCTAGTTGAAAGTAAAAGAGTGGATTAGAAGCTTGAGTCTCTGAACCACTTAAAATCCCTTGTGTATTTTACATTTATGTCATTTACATTATGTACTTAATTGTTATAACTGCTATGTATATTTTAACTGCTTACAACTGAACTAACTCTAAGAATAATGTATTTATGATTATGAATATATCAATGAAGGGGATCTTTTACTTATTCCATTGTGCTTGAAAAGATTCTTATGTTTATCATATGCTAATTCATTAGCAATACAAAATAAACAAGAAAAGTATTTGAAATTAAAAAGGATCTATTCAACCCCCCCTTCTAGATCTATTGTGTGCTCATTTGAAACCCGACAATTGGTATCGAAAGCGTGGTTCTCATGCTATATTCAAAAGTTAATAGCTTTGAGTCTGATCCTAGGTACAAACATTGTTCTAAACTTAGCTTAGTAGTAAGTCACTTGTTATATGTAGATGAGCTCGCACGTTGGAAATATTGTGTACAGGTAAATGTGTATATACACCTGAAGCTGCTTAGATTGGTTCATGTTCTTAAATGCCATTACAACAAGACCAATCCTTGGCCATAGTCAATCTTGTAGTCTGAAGACCAGGCTAGGAAGCTCAAGAGACATCAACAGAAAAGAGTCAAACATCCACAAGCCTGAAAGATGAAAAGGCCATACATGCTAAGAAATGCTTATCAAGAGAAGAAAGAAGAACTTCTCAAATATGTATTTGGCCGACTAGCAGCTGGATGTGAACCTTGAGAACTCAAGGATGTCAAAGAACTAAAGATCCTAAGATTCTCTTAGCTTACTTCTTCAAGGCTATGACTGATTGATTGAAGGTCAACTGGAGCAACAAGCTGTCAGGAGCAAATAAAAAACTATGCACATCAATGCCTAACCTTAGTATATCTAAGATAAATGACTGTTAAGAAACTGACAGGAGAAAGGTACGATTCCTCACTAATATAAATGTGTACATCATGTTGCACCTCCTTATGAACTATAACAGTATTCTCTCAAGGAATCATACTCTACCTAAAAAGGTGAAGAGAGAAAGTACTCTGAGGTTAGAAATTCAAATGCTTACAAACTTTCTCTTCATCCAAGTTTTAGATTAAAGATGACTTCTTGAAAGAAATCTGAAATAGGTCATAAGCATATCAAAGTTTAAATTAATCTTATGTGGAATAATCTTTGTTGTGGGGTGAGTATGTACGTATAAACCTATGTTCTATGTTTTTAATAACACATAGAGTATGATTAGTTCTATAAGAGTATCTTGAAGATTTGTAGAAACTGATCAACTCCATGAATCAACCAGATACAAATAAGTCATAAAGTTGATTCTCACTCTGTGAATATTTAAACTATGTGAACATAACCCAGCGAATGATGAAACCATCAAAGAAAAGAGTGTTGTATTCAAATGGCTAATCTTGCACACACTCATCATCATGCATCTTAAAATAGAATATCAAAATTGGGTATATGCATGAATATAATTGTTGGTGATCAACATGATGAAAATCCAAATATATGAGGAACAGAGATTTTGAAAACTAACCTGGTAGGACCTATTTAATTATGGGTACCAAAAATAGAAATATATCTAACCTACAGGTACTTGGTCTATCTGGCCACACTAAGGAATGTTGAAGTAGAAGACTTCAGTCAAGAAGACTCAACCAGCAAAAGGCTTAAGACTGTTCAGAAATGATTCTGATAAAATTCATATATGTCAAAGCATGTCCTTGAAGACCTGCTGAGCTAATCTGGATAAAGCTCACATAGCTGCTGATCTTTATATTGAAGCAGGCCATTCAACCAAAGATGAAAAGGGTCTTACATGCTCAATCATGCAAAGCATGTCATATGAGAAGAATCATCAAGGAAGCTCACATTAGAGGATCATCGAGCATCAATCATGAGAAACTTATTACGGGAGCAGAATTCCACAAGCACAAACTGTCAAAGAAGACTACGTTCGTAGTGCTGTCAAATGATCGTAGAGTGAACAGTCTTAACGATATCCATCTCTATGATACAAGAAGATTTAGTTGAGAATGATGATTCCAGTCAGAAGGAGATATACAAGGCTTCCTTCTAATGCACATGAAGAAAGAAAAATCACATCTTTCTAAGAAGATAATATCAACCATGGGGGAGTAGTGATCTGTTAAGGAACAACAACACTAAGATATACTAAGTGTGACGCCCCCTAATTCAGGTACTTGAAACCCGAACTCGGTGCTTCACGATACCATTTCTATGAGCGAAATAATACTAATAATAATAACAATAATATAAATATCAAACTTAATTTACATATATCAAAGTCTAATCCCAGGTACGCGACCTTTAACCATTCATTACATGATAATTAATAGATATCATTGTCTTAATAAAGTCAAACTATTACATAAGATAACATAAGATTATGTTGTTTGCTTTCCTTTTCCCTTGTTCTGGCATGAACCTTCCAGTTGATCACGCTTAGTTGAGAACATTTAAATTTATAGCAAGAATGAGCATTTGATTGCCCAGCAAGTAATAGCAACAATAAATATCAACTGAAAGGATTAAATATTTTCTTAGAATGACACTTCTACAATGAATCAACAGTTGTGAAGTAAGTTGAACCAATAATAATAATATATCAATTCTATATCAAATTTTTGAAACTACTTACTGAGTATAAATGAAGAGCAGTCGACAGACTATGAACTTTGTTTTTAATTTTTGCTAAGGTTTAGCAGAACTTCATCCGTAAACCATCATAACTTACGGGCGCGAGGCTGATCATCCCAATGTGCCCTGTATTGATCAATACTACATTCAAGAATGATATTATCATTCATCTTATCCACCTTAGGTGCACTAAAGTTTTCCCATGTTCAGGATGTTCATACTTAGTCGGGAATCCGAACTACCAAAACAATCTGGTTGGATATAATAAAGTTCTATCTTGTTCAACAATATTTTTAAGTTTATATCTAGCTGAATCAAATATCTTAGACGATTTTTTAAGTCAACGTATACATACTGGAAACCAATAATTATGTATCAACATGTGATTAAATACAATGATTATCCAAGTGAAGACACTTGTCTAACCGTATATAGGAATTATCGAACAGAATAAATATATGAATTATATAGTAATAATGTGTTGATCAATGATCGGATAATTTAAGAACTTGTATGAATATAAAGATTGGATACATAATTGATAACAATAGAGTTGATAATCTGGCATAATGATAATATAATTTTGAAACTTTCTTACTCATGTCCATTGCATAAAGTAAATGCAAAGTTAGGATACCTACATGAGCTGCTGCTTACTATTACGCAACTTAGTTTTATCTTTTATATCGAGACCTATCATTAATAAGATCATTCTTCGATTAAAATAATATATCATATCACATAGTAATCGTTAATAATTGCATAAAGACATAACCTTATCACATCATCACATATGTTTTAAATCATCAGATCACACAAACAAATACGATCTAATCAAATTATCTATGTCCAAATCAATTTCAAAACATTTTGCAAAATGAAACTGGCTTTATCGGGTAATTATCGAGTTTAAGACTCTATCGTGTAGTTCAATATCCGTTTAGATATTTTAAATATCAGCCGAATTATTTTTCATAGCCTTATAATAATTTTTAAATAATTATTATAATTTATCATGAATTTTCAAATACTGGAATCATTATTAAATGATTTAAATACTAAATAATTCTATTATGATTAATATTTAATTAATATTAAATTATTAATGAAACCATATCTAAAATATTAAAGTTATTTATAATAACTCAAAGTAATTTTAAAACATTAATATTACCCTTAAATAATTTTTAAAACATTTAAAATCATTTTTAAATAATTACCATTAATATTAGAATATTAATTTATTATGTATCAAAATATTAAAAGTCATTTATTATAACTTCAAATATTTTTAATTCATTTATTCCCTTTTAAATGATTTATAAATTAATAAAACCATTTCTAAATTATTTATTTAATATTATTATTAAATAACTCTAATATCATTTAATATTAATTTATTAATGAAATTTACCTTTAAATATTAAAAGTTATATTTTATAACTTAAAATGTTTTTAAACTATTTATTTTCATTTAAAATGAATTTTATAATATTAAAATCATTTTTAATTAATTTATTTAATATAATTGTTAAAAAAATCTAATATCATTAATATTAAATAATTAATGAAATTTATCTTAAAATATTAAAAGTTATGTTCTATAACTTAAAATATTATTAAATACTTTATTATCATTTAAAATGATTTTTAATATCATAAACCTGTCGCTATAGCCTTTAGCGACAAAATCTGTCGCCTTAGGTGTTCTTGAGGCTCAAGAACAACCATAGCCAGTTAACGAGGTAGCATGTTTGACCAAGTGCAATGATCTGATCATGATATTTATGGGCATGATTTTGGTCAGATCTTGTTGTGTTAGTGCAATACTACATGATGCAACAACAAACATGGCCAAACAGCATCACACTAAGTAGATCTAAGCATGCAAAGTGGCTGTCAGAGGTGTTCTTCATTTCTGGGTTATCCAGAAATGAAGAACAGTTCGAGCAGTCCCTTTTGGTTTCCACAACTTTCAATCCTGATGATGATTTTGTGATTTAAGACTTGCAGTGTGTAGACAACATGTAAGACAACATATCCATTACATAAAAATAGTATAGCCACAATAGAATCAACCGATCAAAGCTGATCAAACCATGTCAGAGATCACGATCTTGAGTTTTCTGGGTTACCCAGAAAACACAAGCCGTGATCGTCTGGCCTACTTTGACTAGCCATTGTAATCAACACATTTGATGACGGAGTTAAACTAGCATGAATCTACTGTCCATATACTAAACTACAAACTACATACAACTACAAACATAAATCAACAACATAATGAAAAATCTGGGGTCATTAACTTACTGTCAGACAGTTCCTGGGTTTTTTGGGTAACCCAGAAACCCAGGCAGTGTCATGGTGCCACTTTCAAGCTCATTTAATCATTTGTTTTGGTCATTAGTGAAGTGTTATTATGGTCGAAGTATGTTGTACACATGACAAGGAACATATGGTTATCAACAGATCAGCTTAACAATAACAAGATCACAAGTTATGATTCAGTCAAAGGCTGTCAGAAAACTTGTCCATACAGTTTTTGGGTTTTGCAGAAACTCAATCCGTGACCGAGTGGCCTAGTTTGACTGTCCACTATGTTCCACCTACTTGATGTTTCAGTGATCTAAAGGCATAACCATGAAGTACACACAACATAGTTCAACTTAGATGTAACAACAATAACAAAATAACAAACAACTGAAAGATCTGAGGCTATGAACATGTTGTCAGGTTATTTTGGGCAGTTTCTGGGTTACCTAGAAACGTCCAGTCATGGCTGGTCAACGAAGTTTGACCACATATATCTAACAATCTGTACACGGTCTGGACTTGATTCAAGTTCCAGATCAAAGATCTCATAGCATACTACATATTCAACCCTTTAAACAACAAAAACAAATAACCTACTAAGATCTATGGGACCTGACATTCATTGTCAGACCCTCATTTTCAAAAATTTCTAGATTTGGAAAATCATCAAATCTGAGCCTCTAGATGTTATGGATCTAACATCTAGCAACCCAGATCATTGATTAACACCCGTTACAACATATTTAACACAAAAAACTAACATCTAACATAAGATCAAAGGTCAGATTTTGTTTAAGGTTTTTACCTCACTATGAGCAAACTCTTGATTCTTGGCTACTAATCTGTTATTGAAAGTCGTGGGGCTTGATTTAGGAACTGATATACTACTAAATTTCGGACGTTTTAGAGAGAGAGAGTCTTGGATGAGTATAAGTGAACAAATGGGGGAAATAATGCATTTTCTCTCTCTTGATCCTTATATAAAACTTGTATACAATGAATGTGGCTGGTGGATTGGCTGAATTGTAGAGCTTGTAAGCACATGGCTATGCTTAGGGTGGTGACTTGCCAAGATTTGGCAAGATTTGCTAGCAATAATTCAAGAATAAGACAAAAAGGGTATTTTAGTCAATTGCTTTTTAATTTTAATGGTATTCTTGTCCATGGTACTTGAATCTAGGGTTTAATCACTAGATTTTAAACCTTAAGGTTTTTCAAATAATTTCTAGGGTTTGAAAAATTAAGTTTAAAGTTTAATAAAATTTTAATTAGAACACACTAATTAAAATTAGGGTTTTTAATAGAAAATTAGGGTTTTAAATAATTAGGGTTTTCAAATATTAATTAGGATTTTCTAATTAACATTAAATCTAATAATACACAACATAAATCATATAACACCATTACTACACGGTCTTGAACTCATAATTGAGTTTTAATAACTAGGGTTTAACAAATTAATATTAGGGTTATGTCATTATACTCCATAATTGACCAACTATTATCAATACACACATAGATCATATTTTATATAACTTATCAAAAATAGTATTATATTTAATATAATACTATTATTCTCATTCATCGATCAAAATCCAAAATTAGGCTTTGGATTCCATATATCGATTTATCTTTCATATATAATATTATTAATTAAGTTAAAATAATTAACTTAATAATCGAACTAAAATTTATATAATAAAATAGTAATTATAATAATTCCAATAATCATTTCATATATTATTTAAATAATATTAAAATCATATTTTCATGGAAAATAATTAATAAAAACATTTCTATTGTAAAATTAATTATTATAAGAATATACTTTATAATGATCAATAATTCTAAAATAAAATTGTTTAAAATTATTCATGTAATAAATAAATTCTATTTATCACATATATACATACATATTACTTGGCATATATTCCCACCTTTAAAATAAATAAATAAAAATTATATGCAAAATTTTTTATTTATTTATATAAAAATATCGGGTTATTACACTATGAAGCAATATACCAGTTATAGATTCTCAAAATTTTGTGGCTGATGAACCAAATGAAAATCCATAGTCAGTAGAAATGTCTCAAAACATACTACTGATAACCTTGTCAACCACCCAACTCAAAATCGTGGAGAGCCTACGATCAAACATCTGATCGTAGTGTAAGAGCAAGAGGACACCACGATTATAACCAATGCAAATGTCTAAAGTTGGTAGAGGATCTCCCCAGCAGAAAAGGTCAAATGAGATATCAGTGCAAATCACTTCTAAAGTTTTTCATCTAGAAAGTGCCTCAGGGATAAACCTGACCCTTAGTTCACTCTAAGAGGTTGGCCCTTCCTGAGCTACCTTGACCCAAAAGGAATGCTTAGTAAAGTTCATCTCAAGGACCAAGTCAGTCAACGATCATAGAGTAGAGGTTGAAGAGAACTCAACGATCATGGTGCAACCTCAGCGATCGTAGAAGCAGACTCGACGATCGCAGTCTTACCAAAGGACACACTAGCTCATAAGGAGCGAGGAAGAATTGGATACTTGCTCAACTACTCAGATCGTGTAGAGATAAATACGACTACAGTTTGGAAAGACATCATGCAAACTCACCTCAGAACTTAAGTGTCCAAACTGGCTTGGGGTACATCAGTGGTTAAGCTATGCAGTTTCAAGATGAGGATTAGTGTCAAAACCATCCACTGCAGCATCTCTCAGAAGAAGATCGTTGAGTCAACAAAGGAAAATGTAGAGTTCATAGCCACATCACCGAGCTACTCTACGAACCAAAAAGCTCAACGGTCAATCCACGTCATTGACGCCTATTCTTTTAAAAAGAAACATTAAACTAAAAAGTTAATGGGGAGTTATAGCTCATTACTGGGCATCGTGCAACCAATGGCTAGTTGACACATCACAGCTTATGTAGAGTCAGAAGGGACTGCCATAAAGACAAATTCAATATCTACAAACCGTTATCAGAAACTATCGAACCTCTCTCCCTCCCTTTTTTAAACCCTAGAATCCTCTTCAAAGCCTAAATCCATTAACCATCCAAAGCCTTGCCCAAATCACATTCATCTATCTCTCATAAGACTCCCTAAATCAAATACACATACTCTTTGAACTCTTCAAATGGCAGATTGGCGAGTAATCACTAGCATTCAGCTCGGAACCAAGACGTTTGAGAAATCTAAAAAGAAGTTCAGAGATATTCTTGAACTTGTGAAGAAGGCTGGATTCTCAGAATGTCTTGAGGAAAGAACTCGCGTATATGCTGAACTGGTAAAGGAGTTTTACTCAAACGTATCCATAAATTTAGGAACCCTTTCTACCAAAGTCAGAGGTCAGTCTCTAAAGCTGAAATCATCTCATATCAATCAATGCTTAGGCCTCTCTGACCTAGGACTGAAAAGCCTTGATGCGATCGACACTGAACAAGCAAAGAAGATTATGGCATACAAAAGAAACCCTAGTGTGAAGGACATGAAGAAAAAGGAGTTTCCTGAAGAATTCGAATTCCTTACTAAGATAGTGGGCAAATGTATCCTATGCAAGGATACTGCACATGACACTATGCTTGATCAAAAACTAAAGATCATGTTTGCAATAGTTCTGAAGAAGCAAATAAACTTTAGAGCTATCTTGTTCAATCAAATCTCCAAATGGGTGGAAAAGGCTGAGATGAAGAAGTCTACAGATAAACCCCTTACAAAGGTTTTTCATGGAAGACTATTGAGCACTATGCTAAAGATGAAATTAGGAGGCAAGATCAAGGATGATGAGGGAGAGCCTCTAAATGTTCACAAAGTGATGTCTCCACAGCTGTTTATAAACTGGAAGAAAAACCCAAAGGAAAACAGGAGGCTCACAATAACTGGGAGCAGCAGAAAGGACTCTACAAAGAAGAGGAAGACAAAAGAGCTGGAAAGCTCTCATTCTGACGACTCTATACAAGTAGCAGTCACACCAGCAGCAAAAAAATCAAGGGGTGTGAAGAAAATAGAGGCTCCACCAAGAAGTTTCTCCACTGAAGACAAATATGAAGGTGAAAAGGTCTTAACTGTAGAAACCACAAAGAGAAGAAGTAACAGACTACTTCAAGGGTCATCCAGAAAGAAATCAAAGGTGTTAAATGAGCCAACCCCAGTTCCCCCAAGAAAGTCCTTCCAACAAAGAAGAGGAAGTAGAATCAGAAGATTGGAAGGGAACTGAAAGCCCTAATATTGAATCCTCGAAGATCAAGTCCAACAGTGAAGAAGAAGCTGAATCTGTGAAAGAAATGGCCAACTCTAATGATGAAGAAAGGTTGCAAGATGACATAACTGCATCTCCAACTGTAAATGCCCCAACAAGTTTAGATGATGTTTACAAGGATGTTGAGTCCGAAGAAGAAGGACATGCACCTAGTGTTGTTGAACATCAAGGAAGTTTGCCTGATTATTAAAAGGCCTCAGAGTCTAAAGAAGAAGAAAAGTATGTATATCCTATAGCTGGACCCCCAAGGAGGAGAAAGAGCAACAGACTGCTTGCTAAATATGTCCCCAAGAAGCAAGGAGAACACTCTACTGTAGTCATCGAAGTGAGTGATGAAGAAGTTGAATCCAAGGAAGAAGATGTTGAAGAAGGAACTGGTGATGATAATCAGTAAGAAGAATTTACTGATGAATCTGATAAAAGAAGTCAGAATGAGTCAAGCTCAAAAAGTGAAGAAATGAAGACAAATTCTAACTCTGCAAATCAGGAATCAGATGGATCAGCAGACTATCCCATTCTCTCTCCAGCAAGAATTAGCAGAAGAATAGTGGTGGAAGTTTTTGATGAACCAGCAGCAGTACCAGCAGAAAGATGGGTAAGCTATGGCAATGAACAACTCAAGGTTGTAAGGATGACTGCATATGATGTGTTCAAAAATTTGAACAACATGGAATTAGACTGCACCACTATCCTCTACAATCCTGATGATTTGTTAATGAGATGGTTCTTCACATGGATGCCTTGGTTAAAGGAATATACTGAAAGAGATAGAAGTTACCTCAGCTGATGTTACTCTAAGTTTCCAAGCCTGGAGCTGGTGTCATAAAACTTCCCAAGGGTAAAGAGATTTGCTACCATAATGATCAAAGACCAGCCTCACAAAGTCTACTGACATGCGGGCAACCACTACATTCCCCATGATAGCAGGGTGGGTTCTAATGGTAGAAGGATCAAAGCCAAGGAGATGATCATTGAGTCTATTTACTCTACCACTGATGATGATAAAGTCCAAAATGAGAAGCCTCCCTCGGCCCAAACACTGTTGCCTGACATTCCTTCATCCTCCAACAGCGATTGACACTCAACGATTTTTTAGATTCTCACTACTTTCGAAAATCTGTACCCAAGGATGAAAATTGTAGAGTCCAATCTGGTGTTCAACAAAAGCCTGCCCAACCACAAGACCAAATTCTTATGCAGCAGAAACTATTGAAGAATTCTGATGAGCTGGTTGAGAATATATCTCTAATCAATGAAGAGTCAAAGATGTTGACAGCGGCAGGAGATAATTCAGTTCAAAATAGACTTCAAGCCACTATGGCTGATGTATCTCTCACAATCAAAGAAAGAGATCAAATCTATCTGAAGACCATAAATGATCAGAAGGCAGAAGCTCTACGAGCACAGAAGGCCAATGAAGAGCATATCAAGGTCCTCTCTGACAAGATTGACAACCTGAATCGGTCTTTCTCTCTACAACTTGAGCTGAGCCAACAAGAACTCAAGATTAAGGTTGGTAATTCATCTTACCTGATGGAGCAACTAATGTCCAACATGGAGCAACTTTCTCAAGTGATTAATGACAAAAAGGGGGAGAAAAAGAGGCATCGAAAGAGGCATAGTAAGAGGCATTCAAGGAAGAGCAAGGAGAGCAGAAGGAGTGAAGATAAGAAGGCCAAGAAAAAGACAAAGAAGAAGACAGCAGAAGAAGAAGCTAAGTCATCATCTGAGGGGGAGCCAAAGGATGATGATCCTATGTATGCAGAGCTTGAGGGGGGAGCCAGAAAAAGAAGAAGAGCATAAACCTGAGGGGGAGCATAGAAAAGAAATGAAGTCAACATCCCAGGGGGAGCTGGAGCAAGAAGATCAAGCAGATGAGTAGTTGATTAATAGACATCCTGGAAACATACATGGAGCTAAAGAGGTACATCTCTAACTATTTAGGTATATTCTGGATCCAGGATATAAAGTGTCAAAGTCTATTAAATTCCATATGATTATCAATGACATTCATGATTATCTATTTTAGAAATACAGCTGCTAATTGTATATAAGATTCATTCATAACATGCATATGCACTTATTATTTTTGTCATAATCAAATAGGGGGAGATCGTCAGGAATAAGCATTTGAATGATATTCCTATTTATATATGATTTGATTATGATATATATAAATGAATATGCAAGTATACTTGCATTAAGAAAAGTTGTAAAGTCCTTTCATAGATAATAGAAACATATGTACAAGGACTTAGAATGAATTGATCAAATGTGTTAGGTTGATACTACATAAGCAAAACAGCTGTGTAAAGTCCTTAAAAAGAAATGACGTACAAGGACTATTGTGACAACCCGAGAATTTAGAAAAATTTTAAAATTTTAATTAATTGATTTAAAGTTCAATATTAGAACCTAGACAAAAAAAAAGTGTATGTGTTTGATATTTTTGAAAAGGAATTTTGAGGATTTCAAATTTCTGTTAAGGATTTAGGTTTTTCTGGGCTTCAGATCTTACCACTGTTTGTGTTTTAGTCAGTGTTAGTGATTTAACTTGTAGCCTGACATGCGTTCTACACATATCTGTTTTTATATTACTTATATCATGAACAAAATGTAAATTAATCTTGGTCAAACTAGGTTGACCAATCTGCCCGGATGAAGATTCTGAAAAACCTAGAATCTTCAAGAACAAGTTCCTAACAGGTAGTTTGACCGGCCTAAATCTTCGTTTGATGTTGTTGTTAGACTGATCTGAGGATATAGAGTTGTTCACTTACATCTCTACTACACATTGGAACCTTAATATCACATTAATCAAGCTCAGGATGCAAGTTATTAAGATCACAAGTGGCCAGCTCGGATTGTTCTTGATTTCTGGAAAACCTAGAAATGAAGAACAACTTCTGACAACGATTTTTGCAGCCTTAATCTCTCTGTTGTGTTTGATTTTGGTCATGCAACTTGTTTATGGTTGTAGTACTACATCAGTACTACAACCTTAACTTAATAACGTTCCCAGAAACCTTATAACCATGAATCAAAGACTGGTTAAACCTGATGACTCGAACACTGATATGATGTTCTAGGTTTGTTGAAGAACAGCCAAAGAACACCATTAGTGACTGTTTTGTCGCCTATGGTACCTTTAGCGACACTTAATTACGAAAATTAATTATTTTTAATAAATAATTAGAGAAAAATAGTTTTTAATTATTAAAAATACATAATAAATTATAAAAAATTATTTTAAAGTCCAAAAATTAGTTTTTAATTATTTAGAGTATATTTCATAAATATTTAATAGTTTTGGAATATAAATGGTATTTAATTTATTTAATTATAATATTTAATAAAAGATTTTAATACATGAAAAATAATATTATGGTATAAAACAATATTTTAAGTTATTTTTAGTGACTTTTAATATTTTGTGATGAATTTCATTAATTAATTAATATTAATGATAATTAATTTATTTAATAAATACATTAAAAATTATGGAAAAATAGAAATAATGCTTTAAAATCATATAAAATGATTTAAGGGTTAGAAAAATATTTTGAGTTATTAAATATAACTTTTGATATTTTGTCATAAAAATATTAATATTTTAATATTAATATCAATTATCGGATAATGGATTTATGTTTAAAAATCATATAAATATGATTTTAAGGTATTAAAATACTTTGATATAATATAAATATATTATAATATTATATTATGATTTTCATTAATATTTGATATTAAATAAATATTAGTGATAAAGAGAATAATGTGATATTTATATTAATAATAATTATTGAATAATGTTTTTAATTACTTTAAAAACATTTAAAGGAAATAATAAAGTATTAAAATACTTTGAAATATTATAAATATATTATAATATTATTATGATATGTATTTCATTAATATTTGATAATAAATAGATATTAATGATATTGAATATTGTGGTATTTAAATCATATAAATATGATAGTAAATATTGAGAAATCATGATAAATGAGAATAATTATCTGAAAATTATTACGAGACTTGGAAAAATATTTTCACTGATAATAAAATTATCTAGGATAATTGTTAAGTGTTTAGGCAGAGTTTAATTGAACTTAAACTTAATAAAAGTCCGACTAGACCGTCGGGATGTTAGAATTTTGTTGGGTTCAAGTCAAACTGAAATAGTTTGACCTGATACCGAGTTTTATGTGTGTTGTAGACTGATAGGGTTATGTGTTATGTGTTTAGGTTATTCTATGTATATCTATATATATAATAGTATTATATTGTGATGATATTATTCTAATATTGGAGATCTATATTACTAATATTAGGTCTTCGGATAAAGCATTATAAATTGTGTAGCGGTAATCAACGGTTCAGACAAGTTTGTTTTTACTTAACTCTACTAAGAGTTGTTTCATTCTGATATGCTTATGGATAATCATTGTTGATTGTCATTGTAGAATTGTACTCTGTACATATTGCATGTATAAGTCAAGTATTAAAGGCTGATCACCTTCATTACCCTTCGGTTCAGATATATTTGTTCATGTTATATACTTGTTCAGTCAAAAGTTTCTTCCTGCTAGTTCACAATTATATTGTTGAATTATAGCCAGCTTATTATTCAGATTCTTTCAATCATGATATTGTTAGGTTTGTAATATTCATGAAAGCAATCAAATTGCAAAAATAATGCGGAAGCGTGTAAAATCAGAGTTTAAAAAATTTACAAACCATATACCCGGATCACCCTTTATGCATAATTATTAATTAAACGAAAAGATAAAGAATAAAATCATACCCTTGAAGATCGAGCTTCCTCTCAGTACAAGTTCACCTCCAAATCCTTTCGCTCAACTTGAATCCACCGGGTTTGGTTCCTTCCTTTGATCAACGTTAGCCACCCATATGTTTGGCCTCTAGAGGTGATCCACCAAGGAAGAAGAAAATTCAAGAAAAAAGGATATTGGCTCAAACTCTAGTTTTTCTATCTCTATAGAAAGGGTGTACTCTCCCAACAATTGGAATTATGTCGTATGTTGAAAAAGTCAACAACCCCTACCACCCATAATAAGACTCCTCTTATTTATTGATGTGGGCAACCCTCCTTAACAATTAAGAAATTGGATTTTATTTAATTAATTAAATTCTTTTAATTAATTAGGCTCCCTAATCTTATTAGGGATAATTAATTAAACTCCTTTAACTAATTTTCCCTCCTAATCCTATTAGGAATAAATGAGAGTACTTATATTAAATTAATTCCTAAACTCTTTTAGAAATTAAAAAATAATAATAATTGTAATAATATTAATAAGGCTCCTCTTATTAATTTATATTTAATATTTCTAAAATATTAAATAATAAATATTAAGCTATTTAATTTATTCTATAACCATAGATTAAATTAAATATACTTAACATATTATTACAATTATGCCATTAACTTCTTAAATAATTATTCTTCCTTTTATGGTGTGACCCTTTAGGTTCTCCATGTTAAACCGGTTGTGAATAAATCAATTAAAACAATTCTAATCTTATTTAAATAAATAAATTAAACAATTAATTTATTTAAATAAATAATATTTATTCTACAATAGGGATAAGCCTCCCTAGCGATCAACGACTTTCCAGATAATATAGATTTCAACATTAATCATTAAAGAACCTTTGAGTAAATAGTTACCGTACAATTCAATCCTTCCACCATACAATGTCCTAATTAAATATAAGACATGGAATTACTGTCAAGTCTTATTTTATTTAATTATATGTATTTCGACTCTTAAATGCACAACTCCAAATAATGCAAATTAGAAACTCCTTTTTAATTTCATTCGCATTTTGCCAAGGACTCTTTGGGTTGTCATTTATCGAATCACATAGGACATTTCTTCTTTATTAGAAGTGGTAGATTCTTTTGTTGATCATACATTATCTCCATGTACAACTTATTATACCCAAGCATACCCTTTGATATACCCTAAGGGTCTTAAGGAATAAGTCAAAGTATAACTCATCATACACAAGATACTATGATGATCTCAAGTCCAAGGATCACTTCAGATTACTATCACTACAGAATTTCTATTGACAGCAAATAAAACTCCATTAGGTATTCCATAGCGAAAGCCACGCTCAAATTGAACTTATTCTCTAATAAGCACCTACATACTTGCTTTAGTGTCTCCACACAAATGATCATGAGATCAATCATCCTCATCCAATGAGCAAACAACGATGTACCAATCTATCCGGATTCACTAATCCCCAATTTAGTAATCCAATGATTGGGGAACTATTTTAGTTTTAAGCTTTCTAAGAATTTAGATCTCATTAGAATGATCATCATCATTATTCTAAAAGCATTGCTTAAAACTATGGGTTTATCACATATTATAAAACAAAGATCATGTAGATAATTAAAAGCCTTTAATAAATTAATACTTTTTATTAATAAATGAATAAGATTGTTACAAAGTATATGCTTTATCATCAAACATGATTGGCTTGTGTGCATACTACTTTCAATCTCCCACTTGCACTAAAGCCAATCGTCATGGTATCTTATACTCTTCTTCTCTAAGTGACGATTATCCCCGCTTGTTGGATAAGCTTTAGTTAATGGATATGTAATGTTGTTCATGAGAGTCCACTATCTCTATAGTGATTTTCCATCTTTCAATGATTCTAATAATCAAATGAAAGTGCCACAACACATGTTTAGATCCAAGATGAGACTTGGGAACTATTCCTAGCTCTGTAATGAACTTTTAATCCAAACAATCAACTTGCAGCTTCATTTATAGCTATATACTTTGTCTCTATCACTAAACCAACAACTCTTTACTGTTTGGAACCTTTCCAATTCACTGCACCACTGTTCAAGGTAACCCTTTACCTTAAAGTGGATTTTTCTTTCGTCTTGGTCTGTTTGAAAAACTTGAGTCTTTTAAGCCCTGTAGTTTTAATTTAGACCCACCATGAATATGATCACATCCTTAGTGCCGGTTAAGCACTTTAAGATGTTTTCACTGACTTATAGTGAACTTCTCCAGAATATGACTGATCAACATCAGGTCTCGTACATTTCATTGCATGCATGATAGTCACTCATGCGACCTCTCTTTTCAGGAGTCTGTGGGGAGTATTAAGAGAGATACACTCCATAGCTCATCGACATGAGACATCTCTTGGAGTTTGCTATGCTAAACGACTTTAGCATCAAATGAATATACGTTCCTTGGGTTAAGTCGAGCATCCTTTTGAATCTATCTATATAGATTTTATCCCCAATTAAGATACTCTTCCCAAACCATTCATGGAGGAATGTTTAGACAACTTTATCATTCTTGATTGTAGCATTGGTATGTCATTCCTTATCCGTAGTATATCAACATATAATACTAGGAATGTCACGACGCTCCTAATCCCTTTCCCTTTGTACACACTAGAAGTCTTACCTCATCGAATGTAACTCGGATCATCATCTTCTATGATGTGTACCTCATCATCATCATCCATGATGAATCCATACCTCCTAGGTATCTTTGGTACTATTCCGGATTTACGATTTGGTTTGTGGTACAATAGGTCTATCTACAGGTTCCTCTTATTTGACTTATAGTGTTTTGTGGTTATTGAACTCTTCAAGATCTATTATCCTCCCACTAGCCCCTTCAATGATAAACACCTTTATCTTAGAAGGCAGCGTGTTTCGTAACAAACACCTTTTGCTAAGTAGAATTATAGAACATATACCCTAAACTTACTTTAGGATGTCCCACAAATCGACACTTGTCAAATCTTGTCCCAAGCTTATCCTTCGAAACCTTTTCACATAAGTTGGACAACCCCTTATCTTAACATACTTAAGATTAGGAATCCTCCCTGTCCATAACTTTTATGGAGTCTTGGGGCTGGATTTTGAGGTTACCATTTTCGTAGATATGCAGCCATTTCTAGGACATTATCCCAGAAGGATATTGGAATGTCGGTAAAATCATTTTGGACCGTACCATGTTCAACAAGGTATGATTTTTCCTTTCAGATACATCAATCAATTATTATGTATCGAGAGGCGTCCATTATGAGAAAACCATTTGAGATGATCTAGAAACTTATTGCACAAGTATTCCTTCCTTGATCCGATCAAAGAATCCTAATACTTTGCCAATTTGTTTCACTTTTGAATTCTTTGAACCTTTCAAATAATTCACACTTGTATTTCAGCAAATACACACATTCAACTCTTTGAATGATCATCTCCTTTTCTTATACTAGTTTGTTCAATTTGCAAAATATATTTTTCATGTAAGTCAAGTATACAAAATTGATTAAGTAATATTCCGATTCTATACAAAACATTATTATTATAAATAGAACAACAATTGTTCTTAATTATAATACCAAAGATTTCATTGTCCAACAATAAAATGGAAATAATATTTTAACAAGAACTCGGAATACAATAACAACTTATTGACTTAATAGATTTGCCCGTAGGCATTGCTAAACTATAAGTTTCTATAGCTAATGGCAACCTTTGCTTCATTTTCCACATATAGGATTACTTATCTTTGTTTAACTTTCTACTGCTTGGTCCTTCATAAATCTATATTTATGATAACCAAAGTCGGTATTCAATACCCAAGTAGAACCTTGACTTAAAGAAAAATTTATTTCAATCATGAACAAAAGCGTATTATGAATCAAACTTCACTAAGCTTCTTTGGTTAGCCTCTCGCAAGATGCTTCTCGCATTTCTTTCAAAGGTCCGTGCTTATAGCGGTGGAAGCAAACTCCTTTGCTATCCATATCAGTTTTGTTCTTATTATCCTTTGTTTATGCCTTTCTATTTACCTTCTTTGAATCGTTCTTCTTTTCAGAAGATCCTTTGGCCCCTACCAGTAAGACTTTATCTTTCTTGGTTGGAAAGTGACTCTCAACATTTTTCAATATGTTAAGCAAATCAGCGAAGCTGATATCTAGCTTGTTTATATGAAAAATTCACAACAATTGTGAAAGGAGTCCGGGAGTGAGGGAAAGATCAAATCTTAGCTCAACTCTCCATCCATGACAAAACCAGTTGTCCTAATTGATCAATCAAATTGATTATGTTAAGAACTTTTTGTCTGCACTGTAGTGTCATTGGCCATTCTAGATCGGAAGAGCTCCTTAGATATCTGATATCTATCGGGCCCTACTTTCCTCACCATCAACTACTTGATGTGCAGGAATATAGTAGAAGCATCCATAGTTTCATGCTGACGCTGAAGCTCGTTACTCATGGATGCGAGCATGATGCATTGAGCCAACTATGCATCATCTTGCCACTTTTTAAAAGTAGCAATCTCTTCCTCAGAGGCATTGTCTGCAACCATTGCAGGGATAGGCGTATTAAGGACATAAGATTATTTTTCAGCTATGAGAACTATTCTCAAATTCCTTAACCAATCCGTTTAATTCGGTCCGATTAAATAACATCTAATATGTTTCGCAGTGATAGTAATTTAGACATTGCAAAATTCTGTAAATGAATTTGTAATTAACAACATTTTAACATACATTCTTTTATTAATTACCAAAATAAATTAGGTCTTGTTTTAAATTGGTATCTCCGCTATTTTCTTCAAACTATATTACCCTCACTTATATAGTTCGGCAAAATCTAATTAAAGATTTGCTAGTGAGAATAAGGATCCCATTTCAAATGTATATAGCCTTGTGGTGACACAACAAACTATATATAAATAAATAGGTAGACAACTTTTGTCAATTACATCAACTATGCAACTCCTTTTCTTTTTGCCTCTTAGATTATTTTGATCAAGTAGTGGCACATCCGAATCAAAATTATCCAAGTTAAGTCCGACCTAGCACTCCATATATTCAAAAAGAAAAATATCATCCTTGTGGTGACACAACAAAACAATATTGTTCAATTTTCTTTATAAGCATCAAATGTGATAAATTAACATCTTAAATACTTAATACTTGCCTTGTGGTGACACAACAAACTCATATTAAATATTTAATACTCTATTAATTTTATCATGCTAGAAGGCGACGCTCGATATTCCAAATATCTTTGAACGCTTAGGACTTAATATAAAAAATTGAGGGTTTGTTATTAATTTGTCTCATCTTGTTTAGCGCATGCATGCACATATATATATAAAAAATCGCGTTATATTAATGAACATGCGAAGCATGTTTGCATAATATATAATATATATAGTATACGCATGCACATATAGAATACTATATTCTACGGATTGATTATGGACTTTTATTCTAGTTTGGTTCACTAGAGCCACCAAGTGAACCAAAAGGTCAAACCCTAGGGGTGCAAGAAATAATATTTAAATATAACTATTACATTTAAACACGGGCTCCATTACAAACGGGTCTTCAAGTGCTCCTTGCTCCTTGATCTCTAATTCTTCAAAATTAATTCTAAATATTCCTATTACAAAACTATTTTAAAATAAATAGAAACCTTGATCGTGAATAAGGGAAGTATATAGGAGGAGATAGAATTTACATTAAGAAAATTAGAGAAGGCGAGGTCTGTGAGACCCCATTTAATAAAACCCATACATTCATGCATCCATCTAAAATAAAATCCAATCATATTGGTTGATAGTCCATAATCAATCCCATTTATTATAATACACATCACCATATGCATCAATAAATAACAATTATCTCATGAATAATAAACATTTAATATATATATTGATATCATTTAATGGGCAAGTTTAGTTAGTATAAAATCTAATTTTGAATTAAAATAAACTCCTTTATTTTAATCCAAATTTAAATCAAAATAAAACTATTTTATTTTAATTTATCCAATTTTGAATGAAATAAACTATTTTATTTTAATCAAAATCTTTAATCAAAATAAACTCCTTTATTTTAATTAATTATGGAATCCAATTCCATGTAATAAAAATAAAAATCTTTAATTAAAATAAACTCTTTTATTTTAATTAATTATAGAATCCAATTCTATGTATAAAAAAAAAAACTTTTATTAAAGGAAATACGGATATTCTTTCCTATTCACAAATAAACTCCTTTATTTTGAATAATATGAAATCTTATTTCATATTTAAATAAACTCCTTTATTTAAGGAAACATGGATTTTCTTTCCTATTCACAAATAAACTCTTTTATTTTGAATAATATGAAATCCTATTTTATATCTAAATAAACTCCTTTATTTAAGGAAATTAGGATTCTCTTTCCTATTCACAAATAAACTCTTTATTTTGAATAATATGAAATCTTATTTCATATCTAAACAAACTCCTTTATTTAAGGAAACATAAAATCCAATTTCAACTTCAATTAGTTATCATGGAATCCAATTCCAACTCTAATTAGTTAGCATGAAATTTAATTTTAAAATTAAAATAAACCTTTTATTTTAAGATTAAAATAAAATTTTTATTTTAATTATAAAATTATTATTATATATATAAATATATATTACGTTAATATATATAATATATATAATAACCTCCTTTAATCCGCCACTTCCTTATCCATTTCGCATGTCCAGGATCATATTACTTATATAGTAATGTGTTAACTATATATAATATATATATATATATAAAGTAAACATACTCCTGTTGCTTTTAATGATTCAAGGCTCAAGCTCCTGACTTCCTTAACTTTTAAAAAACGGCAGCAAATGGCTTTTTCAAATTAATAAAGCAACATGATGATTGCATATATAGAATAACCGAAACATGCCACTGTTAGAATATATATATCTTATATATATAGCAAGTAACGTTAGTTATATATATATTTTAATATATTATATAATATCAACATGCTTCGGTAATCCCACGTTAAGATTTTTTTAATTAATTAATTTGATTGCGTTCATGAATATTACAAACTTAACACTGTTTTTTTTAAAGAAAAACAGTGGTATCAAAGCCAAACCTTTATGCGAATTATTAATTGTTTAGATTTGATATTATATTGATATGTGTTAAGAACAATTTATTTGGGCATAATTTTATTGTATAAAATTTAATAAAAAAAAAAAAAAGACGCAAATCATGGCAGCTGTATTATTTTTTTCGGCCGGATCATCATGCACGGTTGTTAAATTTTTTTTTTTTTTTTTTTAAAGAAAAGCAATGCACGGGTTTTAAAAAAAAAAAAAGAGACCACGTGAATATGGCAATATGGTTGCAATTTTTTCGGTAATCAAAAGTTGATGCTTCACGGTTTTATATATAAAAAAGGAACGGATGGTTATATATATATATATATATATATATAATATATATTACGAATATATATATACATATATATATTCTTAATTATTATATATAATTAAAATAAAAAGTTTATTTTAATTTTAAAATAAAAGGTTTATTTTAATATTAAAATATAAAAAGTTTTATTTTAATTTTAATAATTTTATAATTAAAATAAAAAGGTTTATTTTAATCTTAAAATAAAAGGTTTATTTTAATATTAAAATAAAAGATTTATTTTAATTTTAAAATTAGAATTTCATGCTAACTAATTAGAATTGGAATTGGATTCCATGCTAACTAATTGGAGTTGAAATTGGATTTTATTTTTCCTAAAATAAAGGAGTTTATTTGTGAATAGGAAGTAAATCCATCTTTCCTTAAATAAAGAAGTTTGTTTAGATATGAAATAAGATTTCATATTATTCAAAATAAAGGAGTTTATTTGTGAATAGGAAAGAGAATCATAATTTCCTTAAATAAAGGAGTTTATTTAAATATGGAATAAGATTTCATATTATTCAAAATAAAGGAGTTTATTTGTGAATAGGAAAGAATATCCGTGTTTCCTTTAATATAAGTTTTTTTTTTTTACATGGAATGGATTCCATAATTAATTAAAATAAAAGAGTTTATTTTAATTAAAGATTTTTTTATTACATGGAATTGGATTCCATAATTAATTAAAATAAAAGAGTTTATTTTGATTAAAATTTTGATTAAAATAAAATAGTTTATTTTATTCAAAATTAGATAAATTAAAATAAAATAGTTTTATTTTGATTTAAATTTGGATTAAAATAAAGGAGTTTATTTTGATCAAAAATAGATTTTATACTAACTAAATTTGCCCATTAAATGATATCAATATATATATTAAATGTTTATTATTCATGAGATGAATGTTATTTATTGATGCATATGGTGATGTGTATGATACTAAATGGGATTGATTATGGACTATTGACCAATATGATTGGATTTTATTTTAGTTGATGATGCATGAATGTATGGGTTTTATTAAATGGGGTCTCACAGATTGCCTTCTTCTCTAATTTTCTTAATATAAATTCTATCTCCTCCTATGTACTTCCCTCGATCACGATCAAGGCTTCTATTTATTTTAAAATAGTTTTGTAATAGGATAGTTAGAATTAATTTTGAAAAATTGGAGATCAAGGAGCAAGGAGCGCTTGAAGACCCGCTTGTAATGGAGCCCAAGTTTAAATGTAATAGTTATATTTAAATATTATTTCGCACCCTTAGGGTTTGACCTTTTGGTTACTTGGTGGCTCTAGTGAACCAAACTAGAATAAAAGTCCATAATCAATCCGTGTAGAATATAGTATTCTATATGTGCATGCTTATACTATATATATTATATATTATGCAAACATGCTTCGCATGTTTATTAATATGACGCGTTATTTTATATATATATATATGCACGCTAAACAAGATGAGACAAATTAATAACAAACCCTCAATTTTTATATTAAGTCCTAAGCGCTCAAAGATATTTGGAATATCGAACGTCGCTTTCTAGCATGATAAAATTAATAGAGTATTAAATATTTAATATGAGTTTGTTGTGTCACCACAAGGCAAGTATTAAGTATTTAATATGTTAATTTATCACATTTGATGCTTATAAAGAAAATTGAACAATATTATTTTGTTGTGTCACCACAAGGATGATATTTTCTTTTTGAATATATGGAGTGCTAGGTCTGGACTTAACTTAGATAATTTTGATTCTGGATGTGCCACCACTGATCAAAATAATGTAAGAGGCAAAATACAAGGAGTTGCATAGTTGATGTAATTGACAAAAGTTGTCTACCTATTTATTTATATATAGTTTGTTGTGTCACCACAAGGCTATATACATTTGAAATGAGATCCTTATTCTCACTAGCAAATCTTTAATTAGATTTTCATTTAACTATATAAGTGAGGGTAATATAGTTTGAAGAAAATAGTGGGAGATACCAATTTAAAACAAGACCTAATTTATTATGGTAATTAATAAAAGAATGTATGTTAAAATGTTGTTGATTACAAATTCATTTACGTAATTTTACGATGTCTAAAATTACTATCATCTGGCAAGCATATTAGATGCTAAATTAACCGTAATCAATTAAAACGGATAAGTTAAGGAATTTGAGAATAGTTCTCATAAATGAAAAGCTATCTTATGTCCTTAATACGCCTATCCTCGCAATGGTTGCGCATAATGCCTCCGAGGAAGAGATTGCTACTTTTAGAAAGTGGCAAGATGATGCATGATTAGCTCAATGCATCATGCTCGCATCCACGAAAGTAACGAGCTTCAGCCACAAGATGAAACTATGGATGCTTTACTATATTCCCGCACATCAAGTAGTTGATGGTGAGGAAAGTAGGACCGATAGATATCGACATCTAAGGAGCTCTTCCGATCTAGAATGACCAATGGCACTATAGTATGCATAAAAAGTTCTTAACATAATCAATTTGATTGATCAATTAGACAACTAGTTTTGTCATGGATGGAGAGTTGAGCCAAGATTTGATCTTGCACTCACTCCCGGACTCCTTTCATAATTGTTGTGAATTTTTCATATGAACAAGCTAGATATCGCCTTTGCATTGATTTGCTTAACATGTTGAAAATGTTGAGAGTCACTTTCCAACCAAGAAAGATCAAGTCTTACCGGTAGGGGCCAAAGGATCTTCCTCAAAAGAAAAACGATTCAAAGAAGGTAAATAGAAAGGCATAAACAAAGGATAATAAGAACAAAACCGACACGGATAGCAAAGGAGTTTGCTTCCACTCGCAATAAGCCCGACACGGAAAGAAACTACGAGAAGCATCTTTGCAGAGGCTAACCAAAGAAGCTTAGTGAAGTTTTGCCACATAATACGCTTTTTGTTCATAATTGAAATAAATTTTCTTTAAGTCAAGGTTCTACTTGGGTATTGGATACCGACTTTGGTTATCATAAATATAGATTTATGAAGGATCAAGGTAATAGAAAATTAAACAAAGATAAGTAATCCTATGTATGGAAAATGAAGCAAAGGTTGTCATTAGCTATAAAAACTTATAGTTTAAGACTTTCACGCAAATCTATTAAGTCAATAAGTTGTTATTGTATTTCATTCTTGTTAAAAATATTATTTCCATTTTATTGTTGGACAATGAAAACTTTGGTATTATAATTAAGAACAATTGTTGTTCTATTTATAATAATAATGTTTTGTATAGAATCGAATATTACTTAATAAATTTTGTATACTTGACTTACATGAAAATAATTTTGCATATTGAACAAATTAGTATAAGAAAAGGAGATGATCATTCAAAGAGTTGAATGTGTGTATTTGCTAAAATACAAGTGTGAATTATTTGAAAGGTTCAAAGAATTTAAGTGAAACAAATTGGCAAAGTATTAAGATTCTTTGATTAGATCAAGGGATAAATACTTGTGCAATAAGTTTCTAGATCATCTCAAATAGTTTCTCATAATGGACACATCGATATGCAATAATTGATTGATGTATCCGAATGAAAAATCGTACCTTGTTGGACATGGTGCGGTCCATAATGATTTTACCGACATTCCAAAGATCCTTCCGGAATAATGTCCTAGAAATGGTCAGATATCTACGAAAATGGTAACCTCAAAATCCTACCAAGACTCCATAAAAGTTATGGACGGGGAGGATTCCTAATCTTAAGTATGTTAAGATAAGGGTTCCAACTTATGTGAATAGGTTTCAAAAGGATAAGCTTGGGATAAGATTTGACAAGTGTCGATTTGTGGGACATCCTAAAGTAAGTTTAGGGTATATGTTCTATAATTCTACTTAGCAAAAGGTGTTTGTTACGAACACACGCCTTCTAAGATAAAGGCGTTTATCATTGAAGGGGCTAGTGGGAGGATAATAGATCTTGAAGAGTTCAAGAACCACAAAACACTATAAGTCAAATAAGAGGAACTCAGTAGATGATTCTGTTGTACCACAAAATCAATCGTAAGTCCGGAATAGTACCGGTTACTCGGGAGGTATGGATTCATCATGGATGATGATGATGAGGTACACATCATAGAAGATGATGATCCGAGTTACATTCGGCGAGGTAAGACTTCTAGTGTGTACAAAAGGGTCAAGGAGCGTCATGAAATTTCTAGTATTATATGTTGATATACTACGGATAAGGAATGACATATCAATGCTACAATCAGTAAAGATAAAGTTGTCTAAACATTCCTCCATGAATGATTTGGAAGAGTATCTTAATTGGGGATATAAAAATCTATATAGATAGATACAAGAGGATGCTCGACTTAACCCAAGGAACGTATATTCATTTGATGCTAAAGTCGTTTAGCATGGCAAACTCCAAGAGATGTCTCATGTCGATGAGCTATGGAGTGTATCTCTCTTTATAGTCCCCACAGACTCGAAAAGAGAGAGATCGCATGAGTGACTATCATGTATGCAATGAAATATACAAGATCTAATGTTGATCGGTCATATTCTGGAGAAGATCACTGTAAGACAGTGAAAAACATCTTAAAGTTCTTAACCGGCACTAAGGATGTGAGCATACATGGTGGGTCTGAATTAAAACTAGAGGGCTTTACACACTCAAGTTTTTTCGCATGCACCAAGACGACGTAAAAAATCAACTTTAAGGTAAAGGGTTACCTTGAGCAAGTGCGTTGAATTGGAAAGGTTCCAAACAGAAAGAGTTCTTTGGTTTAGTGATAAAGACAAAGTATATAGCTATAAATGAAACCGCAAGTTGATTGTTTGGATTAAAAGTTCATTACAGAACTAGGAATAGTTCCTAAGTCTCATCTTGGATCTAAACATGTGTTGTGGCACTTTCATTTGATTATTAGAATCATTGAAAGATGGGAAATCACTATAGAGATAGTGGACTCTCATGAACAACATTACATATCCATTTATTGAAGCTTATCCAAAGCGGGATAATCGTCACTTCCTTAGAAGAAGAGTATAAGATACCATGACGATTGGCTTTAGTGCAAGTGGGAGATTGAAAGTAGTATACACACAAGCCAATCATGTTTGATGATAAAGCATATACTTTGTAACAATCTTATTCATTTATTAATAAAAAGTATTAATTTATTAAAGGCTTTTAATTATCTACATGATCTTTGCTTTTATAATATGTGATAAACCCATAGTTTTAAGCAATGCTTTTAGAATAATGATGATGATCATTCTAATGAGATCTAAATTCTTAGAAAGCTTAAAACTAAAATAGTTCCCAATCGTTGGATTACTAAATTGGGGATTAGTGAATCCAGGATAGATTGGTACATACGTTGCTTGCTCATTGGATGAGGATGATTGATCTCATAATCATTTGTGTGGAGACACTAAAGCAAGTATGTAGGTGCTTATTAGAGAATAAGTTCCTTTGAACGTGGCTCGCTAAGGAATACCTAATGGAGTTTTATTTGCTGTCGATAGGAATTCGTAGTGATAGTAGTAGTACAAGTGATCCTTGGACTTGAGATCATCATAGTATCTTGTGTATGATGAGTTATACTTTGACTTATTCCTTAAGACCCTTAGGGTATATCAAAGGGTATGCTTGGGTATAATAAGTTGTACATGGAGATAATGTATGATCAATAAAGAATCTACCACTTCTAATAAAAGAAGAGAAATGTCCTATGTGATTCGATAAATGACAACCCAGTAGTCCTTGGCCAAGGCAGAATGAAATTAGAAAGGAGTTTCTAATTTGCATTATTTAGAGTTGTGCATTTAAGGATCGAAATACATATAATTAAATAAAATAAGACTTGTGATAATTCCATGTCTTATATTTAATTGGGACATTGTATGGTGGAAGGATTGAATTATACGGTAACTATTTACTCAAAGGTTCTTTTATGATTAATGTTGAAATCTATATTATCCGGAAAGTCGTTGATCGCATTAGGAGGCTTATCCCTATTGTAGAATAAATATTATTTATTTAAATAAATAAATTATTTAATTTATTTATTTAAATAAGATTAGAATTATTCTAATTGATTTATTCACAACCGGTTTAATATGGAGAACCTAAAGGGTCACACCATAAAAGGAAGAATAATTATTTAAGAAGTAAATGGCATAATCGTAATAATATGTTATGTATATTTAATTTAATCTATGGTGATAGAATAAATTAAATAGCTTAATATTTATTATTTAATATTTTAGAAATATTAAATATAAATTAATAAGAGGAGTCTTATTAATATTATTACAATTATTATTATTTTAATTTCTAAAAGAGTTTAGGAATTAATTTAATATAAGTACTCTCATTTATTCCTAATTGGATTAGGAAGGAAAATTAGTTAAAGGAGTTTAATTAATTATCCCTAATAAGATTAGGGAGCTTAATTAATTAAAAGAATTAATTAATTAAAACCCAATTCCTTAATTGTTAAGGTGGGTTGCCCACATCTATAAATAAGAGGAGTCTTATTATGGGTGGTATGAGTTGTTGACTTTTTCAACATACGTAATAATTCCAATTGTTGGGAGAGTACACCCTTTCTATAGAGATAGAAAACTAGGGTTTAGCCAACCACCCTTCTTCTTGAATTTTCTTCTTCTTGGTGGATCACCTCTAGAGGCCGAACATATGGGTGGTAACGTTGATCAAAGGAAGGAACGAACCCAGTAGATTTGAGTTGAGCGAAAGGATTTGGAGGTGAACTTGTACACGAGGAAGCTTCGATCTTCAAGGGTATGATTTTATTCTTTATCTTTTCGTTTAATTAATAATTATGCATAAAGGTGATCGGGTTATATGGTTTGTAATTTTTTAAACTCGATTTTTCACGCTTAGCACTTTTTATGCAATTTGATTGCTTCATGAATATTACAAACCTAATCAAGGTATCAAAGCTGTGTTACGATCCACGGGACACCGTGGGTTATGGGCCCACCACGCTTTTTTAACAGTGTTTTTCTGATACAACTGTTGGGTTTGTAATATTCAAGAACGCAATCAAATTGCAAAATAATGCGAAAACGTGTAAAATCAGAGTTTAAAAAATTTTACAAACCATATACCCGGATCACCCTTTATGCACAATTATTAATTAAACGAAAAGATAAAGAATAAAATCATACCTTGAAGATCGAAGCCTCTCGTGTACAAGTTCACCTCCAAATCCTTTCGCTCAACTTGAATCCACCGGGTTTGGTTCCTTCCTTTGATCAACGTTAGCCACCCATGTGTTTGGCCTCTAGAGGTGATCCACCAAGGAAGAATAGAAATTACCACTGTTAGATTTGTAATATTCATAAAAGCAATCAAATTGCAAAAATAATGCGGAAGCGTGTAAAATCAGAGTTTAAAAAATTTACAAACCATAAACCCGGATCACCCTTTATGCATAATTATTAATTAAACGAAAAGATAAAGAATAAAATCATACCCTTGAAGATCGAGCTTCCTCAGGTACAAGTTCACCTCCAAATCCTTTCGCGTTCAACTTGAATCCACCGGGTTTGGTTCCTTCCTTTGATCAACGTTAGCCACCCATATGTTTGGCCTCTAGAGGTGATCCACCAAGGAAGAAGAAAATTCAAGAAGAAGGGGTATTGGCTCAAACCCTAGTTTTTCTATCTCTATAGAAAGGGTGTACTCTCCCAACAATTGGAATTATGTCGTATGTTGAAAAAGTCAACAACCCCTACCACCCATAATAAGACTCCTCTTATTTATTGATGTGGGCAACCCTCCTTAACAATTAAGAAATTGGGTTTTATTTAATTAATTAAATTCTTTTAATTAATTAGGCTCCCTAATCTTATTAGGGATAATTAATTAAACTCCTTTAACTAATTTTTCCTCCTAATCCTATTAGGAATAAATGAGAGTACTTATATTAAATTAATTCCTAAACTCTTTTAGAAATTAAAATAATAATAATTGTAATAATATTAATAAGACTCCTCTTATTAATTTATATTTAATATTTCTAAAATATTAAATAATAAATATTAAGCTATTTAATTTATTCTATCACCATAGATTAAATTAAATATACTTAACATATTATTACGATTATGCCATTAACTTCTTAAATAATTATTCTTCCTTTTATGGTGTGACCCTTTAGGTTCTCCATATTAAACCCGGCATGAATAAATCAATTAGAACAATTCTAATCTTATTTAAATAAATAAATTAAACAATTAATTTATTTAAATAAATAATATTTATTCTACAATAGGATAAGCCTCCCTAGCGATCAACGACTTTCCGGATAATATAGATTTCAACATTAATCATTAAAGAACCTTTGAGTAAATAGTTACCGTAGTACAATTCAATCCTTCCACCATACAATGTCCCAATTAAATATAAGACATGGAATTCTTTGTCAAGTCTTATTTTATTTAATTATATGTATTTTCGATCCTTAAATGCACAACTCAAATAATGCAAATTAGAAACTCCTTTCTAATTTCATTCTCGCTTTGCCAAGGACTCTTTGGGTTGTCATTTATCGAATCACATAGGACATTTCTTCTTTATTAGAAGTGGTAGATTCTTTATTGATCATACATTATCTCCATGTACAACTTATTATACCCAAGCATACCCTTTGATATACCCTAAGGGTCTTAAGGAATAAGTCAAAGTATAACTCATCATACACAAGATACTATGATGATCTCAAGTCCAAGGATTACTTGTACTACTATCACTACAGAATTCCTATCGATGCACAAATAAAACTCCATTAGGTATTCCTTAGCGAGCCACGTTCAGGTGTACTTATTCTCTAATAAGCACCTACATACTTGCTTTAGTGTCTCCACACAAATGATCATGAGATCAATCATCCTCATCCAATGAGCAAGCAACGTATGTACCAATCTATCTGGATTCACTAATCCCCAATTTAGTAATCCAATGATTGGGAACTATTTTAGTTTTAAGCTTTCTAGGAATTTAGATCTCATTAGAATGATCATCATCATTATTCTAAAAGCATTGCTTAAAACTATGGGTTTATCACATATTATAAAACAGCATCATGTAGATAATTAAAAGCCTTTAATAAATTAATACTTTTTATTAATAAATGAATAAGATTGTTACAAAGTATATGCTTTATCATCAAACATGATTGGCTTGTGTGCATATTACTTTCAGATATATCGTTAAATTATTGAACTTAAATTTGCTGGGCAATTTTATGCTCACGCTTGCTATATCATGAAAAACATTGCAGATTAAGACGAATGCGTCGGATACAAGGAAAGGTTAAAGACAGTTCCAACTTAAAGTTAATGTGCATGATTAGATTTGTATAAGTATTGTGTATTAATGTTATTGTAAGTCAAATAAGTTATGAATTGTATATTAAGTTAAGGTTACTCGACCTTGGGGAATAGTGTATAAAATGTATTGTATAAACAATTTATGTTTATATCTTCCGTAAATATAGTAATAGTGATATAGTGATTGAACCAGATCCGCGGTGATTCGGGGCTCGGATTCGGGTCCCTCACAGTTGGTATCAAAGCTGTAGGTTATGAACCTTAGGTAGGAATACCTAAGACTAATAATTGCAGTGATTAGGATAAGGACTAACTCAAATAAAGTTTGTGTGTCGGTAAGATTCAAAGACGAATCTCGGCGGGTTATAAAAGATACGGAGTTCCCTAACTCTGATAATAAAGTTGAACAGTAGTGATGAATAGATAGAGTCTAAAAGACTAAAAGTACAGTGATACGAGATCGTAAAACAAAACGATCATAGTATAGAAATAAATCGTAACATATACGATGAGATCACTCCGTGATCTGATAAGGTGATATCAGGGAGAAGAATCAATCTAATGATTGAGTAGTTTACATCAAGAATACTGGGTGGCAGTTGTACTATGAATTGGTACATATTCAGGAAAGGATTATGAATACGAGTTAAATGAAATTCGTATGGAGAAGGGAGTTAAGATTAGGTGGGGATTTCAATTGAGGACTCGTGTCAGCAGCTGAGTTGTGTGATTCCTTGTGTGGGCGGGGAATTGTACTTGGTGTAAAAACTACTTAGGTTTGGAAATGATAATCATTGAAATGTTTGTGTCGCGTTATTTTCTATATGCATGTTAAGAGGGTGATTCCTTTCTCATGTGTATAACAGATAGATAGGTTATATGTAGAGAATATAAGGTTAAGTACGAGTTCTTAAAACTCATACTTATGTGACATTATTAACTCATAGTTATATGAAATGTTTATGCACCCCTCAGCGAATGGACGCCAAAGGTCTGACTAGGACAAGTTCTTAAACTCATATGATTGTGGCAATTAAAAATGAACTCATAAGTGTGGTTTGACGAACTGGGTATAGTTGTGTGTGAATGTAGTATTAAAGATTATAGGAACATATAGATTGTTAAGCCAATGATTATTAGTGGAGACATATGTTTTCCAAAACTCCTAGCTATGCTAGACTTCAGAATTTTGACATCAAGCTAAATACGCACTATGTTCTTTTGAAAAAAATAAAAATATGTAGACTCGTAATCATTTTTGAAATGGTTAAAGTATACTCTAAGCTACTTGTTTCAGCTAGACGAAGATGATTTGAAATATAAAAATATCTTTTATTTATCACTCATGTACCATGTAACCTGGTGTAGAGATGATAAAAGTTGATAGAGCTGTAAATGCAGGAATACTTAGTGCGAATTCGATCTGAAAATTATTGTTCCATAATTGTATGATGTGTTATGACAAAGTAACTCGATGACGGCATCCTCAAATGGACTGTTAATACAGTACGACATCATGACATCATTCTCAAAAATATTTTCAAATTTTTAATTTGCCAACGGGGTTTGGCTACACTTAAATAATTTGATTGAATTGAATTATTGATATGAGTCTACGCTATTCGATTCAGCTAGACTAATATTATGAAAACTCTAAGAGTTCATTGAAAGAAATTTCTCGGACCAAATTGTTTTGGTGAGGAATCCGATAAGACTGAGGTAAAATTTTGTGCCTATGGCAGAGACGAGAAAGCAGATCGAGACAAAGAAGATTTTTATAAGTATTGAGGCATACAAGGCTAATTACCCACTATGTCTCGTAAGTTAAGACGGTTTTGCGGATGAATTTCCATATAACCTTCATGAAAAAATGATGATAATAGTCTGTAAAACCCTCAAAGACAATTTCAAAATTTTTATTCTTGTGAAGAATGTATTGGGTAGTATGTGATGATGAGAATGAACGGTGTATGGTGTAAGGTGTAAGGTAAATTTCGGGGACGAAATTTTTAGAAGAAGGGGTGAATGTGACAACCCGAGAAATTAGAAAAATTTTAAAATTTTAATTAATTGATTTAAGGTTCAATATTAGAACCTAGACAGAAAATAAGTGTATGCGTTTGATATTTTTGAGAATGAATTTTGAGGATTTCACTACACCAAAAATGGCCTCTAGCGGAGGAAATTTTGTGAAGGAATTTATTCCTTCACATGAGGAGTTGTTTAGCGAAGGAACAGTAAAGGAAAAAAGTATAGTGACAATATAGTTATTAGCGAAAGAAAAATCCTTCATAATTTATATTTTTTTCCTCGCAAAATTGGGGCGATGGAAAGATTTTTGGAGCCAATTTATGATGAAAATTTGCAAGGAAAAAATCTATTTAGTGAAGGAATTATTACTCACTATATATCATTATTCAGAAGTTTTTTGCTAGGGGTAAAATTGGTCGCTATCTTGTTCTAAATAATTTTTTTTAATTTATTGTGGTGAATATAAATTATAATATAAATATATTTAATTTTTTAAATAAAAAAATTATTTTACATAACAGCCCTTTATTTGGCTTAGCAATAAAAAATTTTAGTCTGCAGTCACAAATTTGTATAAACTATATACAATTTATTTTAACTTTAAATGATACCTGTGGTTCGTGGACTTGGATCAATTTATACCACGTTGTCGGGCTGTGTATTGATAATTGAAAAAAGAAGAAGGTAAATTTAGTCCACATTACTTTATCTCATTCAACCGCCCAATATAAGCAGCTAGTACTAGTAGAGATTGGGAGCTAAACCTCAAACTACTGTAAAAATGAGGAAGACAGCGGCCAACAAAGCTCTGCAACCATGGCGCATGTTAGCATCATCGCGGATTCGCGGCTGATGTCGACGAAGTGTGACTTCAGTGCAATCAACTCCATACTGCTCCGCTCCTTCAAAGAACAATTTGATGAAGTCTCCAAAATGATACCTCCACCGGTAAAACCCTAATTTTCCACTAATAGGTTTCAGTTTATGGAATATTTAGTTGTGATTCTTCTGATTTTAATTAAAAATAGTGCATTGAGGCTTTGAAAAATTATATTTTGTGGCTTGGTTGAAAGAAATAAGTTTTGGGTTTTAGTGGGGTTTATCCAGTTTGTGATGAATGCTTTAATTAAACCTAGATGTAGGCACTAAAATGATCATCTTGCTTGTAATATGTAATATTTGAAGTGTGTGAAGGGTAATCCTGCTAAATTTGCGTAGGGTCTAGTGGGTTTCTTTGTAGTGTGATAAATCAAGGTTTAATCGGTAAACTGACTCTCAGCCTATCTCTCGTATGCATCGACGCTAGAACGTAAAAATTATAAATCCAAAAACCTGCTAAGTTTTGTCTAGGATTTTTGCAGTTTTTATTTAGGGTAATGCCTAGGGTATCAAGTTGTGTGACATGAATTTTTTCTAGTAATACTAAGACACTTCATATGAGACTAAATTTGAGACCCTAGCATTACTCTCGCTTTTTAGTTATTCTTTCACCATCATTTTATTCGTGATTGCTATCCCGATAAACTTATATATTCTTAGCCACTGAAATGATTATACAATATTTGAAAATTAAGTATCTTCTAGTAATACAACTAAGGGTGTAAAGCTAAAATGATGAAATTTTACAATAAAAAATTTATTTTACATAATATTTGCTAGATTATAGTCTGCAGTCCTATGATGCCATAATTGTTGGATATTCTCTAGGTGATCAAGGGCTTTGGACTTTTGAAAATAAACCTCTTATTTTAAAGCCATGGTCTCCTTTGATTAGTTTGGAGAAAGAGGGAGTTACCAATATACCTATTTGGATTCGTTTAACGGGTTTGAAGCTACAATTATGGTCTACTCATATGATTAGTAAATTGGTCTACTCATATGGTTCGATAATAAAGTCTGTTAAGCCAAATAAAGGGCTATTTTGGTATGGTGTTGAAGAATGTTGATTTTTAACACATTAACCTATAAGAATGAATCTATAACATGACTTGGTAACTATAGTCGACCTATATAAGCTATAATTACTACAATGTAGCTTTAAAATCTTTCCATTTAAACAAATGAACATATTTTCCTCTCAATTGCTTAATATTCTTTGCACTGTTATATTGAGCATCACTGAACACCGTGTATCTTGACTAGCTATCCACATAGAGCGACTATTGTTATCTTTAAGTATTAAGTGCTTAATTTAATGCCAAAACACCCCTGGATGCACCATGTATCTTGACTAGCTATCTACATAGTGTTGATGTTGTTCTCTTTAAGTATTTAGTGATAATTCTAACTCCACTTACTGAATGTGGAGAATTTTCTGTTCCATAAGACTCCAAACATATGTGTGATAGCAAATTGCGTAATAAAGTATACCCTTGTTTGTGACAGTTGCCCACTGTCCCATGATCAGTTGTAGGCTGTGACACACATGGATGTCGAAATCTGTAGTTTGTCTGTCACAGTGACACTTGCAAATCCACAATTATTCCTTCACTTATATGCACCTAGAAGATTGGACATGGTTGTGTAGACAAAGGACCTTCAAACTTCATTTACTTAACTAACATGCCAAATAGTCTTTATTAGTATGTAAATTTTCATTGGCAATCTTATTATTGTGACAAGAATATGCTCCAATATGGTAGGATATGGTCTTTCATCCTTGTATCTTTGTCTAGGATTTTATTTTTCCAGTGTTTATCCTTTTCTTTTATCATATTCTTTTTGGAATGATTTCAACTGATACAATGATTAGCAAATGACTTACTAGTCCATCTTTAAATCTTTTCGTGATCCTATATGTGCTGAAAAAAGAATAGTGGGGTTCTTTTATTACTCCTTTTTTTACTTATTTGTGCTACATTCGGCTGGTAATGGCTTTTAATCCTTAGGTGTTGGTTGATGCAGACAGACTCATTTTTAGTGCGACTGTTGTTGGTCTGTTGTTGTCCTGCTGAGTTTCTGGTTGGGCTACTCCTTTGTTGTGCTGCTGGTTGGATCAGTGTAGTCGACTTTATGATTCTTTGATCTCTAACGATGGATTCGAGCTCGATGCCATTCACATTGTTCAAGTATTCACTCTTTGCTTAATTAGTTCTATATATATTTGGTTGTATATAGCCCAAAGGCTCCAATAGCCACACTTTACTGTTAACTTGATTGGATTGGCATCACAAGGTGAGATGAAGAAAAACTGTAGGTTCCTTTAACTAAATTATTAGTGGTTTATCTGTATGGGAGTAACAACACATAAGGAAGGGATTTGCTGTGCTTATTGCCAATTATGTGGATAGCATTGCACAGTTAACCTTGTTTGAATATTGTTTTGAGCCTCACTTCCTTGCTAAGTAGGTTGCTATAACATCTAAGTTATGCTAAGAATGGAATACCAATGCATTAGAGTATCAAAAAAATTGCAAGGTGGTAAGAAAAAGGGGGAAACTAATTTTGCTCTTGGGTTGCTGCAGATGCATTATTTAATGCCAGTCTTATGACTGCCAGACCTGAGAGCCAGTCAGTGGGCTTAGCCTCCAAGTGAGTTTGGGTTGAAAGTTAGCTTTGGTTGCAAGATTTCTTAATATAGCAATTTGAGGGCTGGGTTGAGGTGTAAGAACTGCATGCTGTGGCAATGATGGTTGTCATCACATGACAGATGAAAAACCTTAGCAAAACTGAAGCTATGGGTATTTGGATTTTAAAGGCTGCTGCAGGGCCAGATAATAATCTGGGCATAGCAGTTCCTTGCACATCTTGATTAGCTAGTATACTATTGTTTTGCAGTCTTGGAAAAGCCATTTTTGGCTTTATGGTGCAACTCAAAAACTTGCCCATCAAGTTCAAAATTTAAATAAACAAGTGTATGGGACATGTCTCAAAATCATATAGGTAAGTAAAGAGAAAGGAGGTGAAGCTACTGCCTTTAGGCAGTAGCAGGTCACAAAGCAAACAAACTGCTATGGCAATTTTAATTAGCTAATTGGCCTTGAAATTAAAATATGAAGAATTAGGCATAGAATGATATTGGAATTACCAAAGTGACCTTGTGCCCAAGTTTGACTAAGCCCCAAATGGCCAAACAAAGCTTGACTGCCACAAGTTGATCAAGTTGAGACTGTTTTGGCATAGATAGGAAAAATTAAGAATGTTCCACTTTAATATGCAAGAATAACCTATAAAGTGATATAAGAATCATAAAATGGTAGATGCTTGCCTCCCCTATTTTTCAGTGGTCTTCACTTTCCTATTTTATTCTTTGGAGTCATAATGCATCGTTTTTTGTTAACCTGGAGTGTAATTTCTTATTCCTCATCTTATTGAAATTGAATTTTGGTGTTTCTTTTGCAGTAGGAAATTTACATGTCCAACCTTGATTTCCTTGAAGAAAATGATGATGAAGTGGACCTAACATGATGTACACTTCATTCTATCTAGTTCGTTGTTATTCTTTCAGTTTTCATGTGTTAATTATTAAATATTGTAAGTGCTATGATCTTTGGGAGATCAAGACATAATAACAAATTTTGTACTTATCGTGACTTGATCATTATCTATTTATATATGGACTATTAGTTTTAATTATTAGCTCTTTATGCATTAGTTTATTAATTAGTTTGAAATAGGTATGATATTTATATTAACTTGAAATATTAAATTTAAAATTTATTATAGCAATTACTAAAATAATAGTAATAATAATAAATATGAAATCATTGATTTGAAAATTAATTATAATTTTCAATGAATTTTGATTATTTAGCAATTAATTTTTATTTACAAATTTATAATTTGTGAATAAATTTTCTCTCACTAATTTGAAAAAGATTATTAATTTATAATTAGTGAAGGAAAATATTCTCTCGTTAAATAAATTTGTTCTTCACAATATATTATTTGTGAGGGAATCAAGTTATTCACTAATTTCAAATAGTCCTTAAAATATTTTTTGTGAAGGAAACCAATCTTTCACTAAATAACAATATTCCATTACTAAATACAATTTGTGAAGGAATAAGTTATTCACAATATATCCTTCACAAAAAACATTTAGTTACTACTTAGCGAAGGATACCCAATTGCGAGGAGGTCTACTGCAAGCACTCGTGTGAAGGAAATATTTCTTCGCAATAAATCACTTGTGAGAGATATAGGGCCTCTAGTGAAGGATTTGTCCTTCACTAGAGACCATTTTTAGTGTGGTGTTTAAAAATTTTGTTAAGGATTTAGGTGAATTATTCAAGATTAAGGGAATACGTGAATATATTCTGTGTATATGGTTGTATATGTGTTCAGAATGTGGTTAAGGGTCAAGGGTTGACCAGATAAACGATATCTGTGACAAACCCTAAGTATATATAAAGAACATAAACGTTAGGTTAGAAAATTCGTACGCTTAACAAGAAACCATAGAAACCGGTTCTAGAAACCTTAATTTTAGTTCTGTGAATTCGAAACCCTATTTCGGTGTATGAAACAGTAAATTGGGAATGTGGATGTTAGTATTAGGTTTAATCTTATTAAATATAACCTAATTAAGGAAAACCCTAAAGATTTAATGGAAACCCTAATAATTAGAAAACCTAATTATTAGAAACCTTAATTTATAATTAGGGAAAAACCTAATTGTTCGTTTAAATAGTTTTAATGTTAATTAGGAAATATTAATCCTAATTTTTAAATTATAACTAATTAGAAAATCCTAATCTAATTACGAAATCTAATTTCTAAATTAGAAAATTATGTTTCTATTAAAAACCCTAATTTTAGGTTTGTAAACCCTAATGCATGATTTTGACCATAATTACTAAATTAACAATTTTAATTAGGAAATACTATTCCTAATTAGCAAGATTTAAATTATGATTAAGAAACTTTAATATAATTAGAAAATTCTAATTATAATTTAGAAATATTAATTTTCTATTTTTAAAACCGAAATTCGGAAAACTTAGAAATTAAATTGCAAAGTTAAGGATTAAACCCTAAAACCTAATGGTTCAAACCATAAACCCTAAAGGGTTCAAACCCTAAACCCTAAGGGTTAGAACAATTGACAAAAATGCCATTAAAATTAAATACCAAATGACCAAAATAGTCTTCTTGCATTATTTAACAAAACTTGCAAATCTTAACCTATAATGGGTTGGTGAACCACCCTAGCACTAGCATGAGACTTATTGGTCCAGCACTCAGCCATTTCATTGCATCAATCATACATATAGATTATTAGAGAGAGTAATGTTCACTTTACTTTACATTTTTCTCCTAGACCCTTCTCTCTCCAATTTCGAAAAAGTAGAGTAATAGCGAGTGATCAGTTGAGACAAAATCATATCTTAACACTCCATGATTAGCAACCAAAAGTCAGAATCAAGATCAATGTGTAAAAGAGGTATAAAATCCTAATTTTAGAAATTCTTAGATGTGATGTTAGAAGTTATGATTTGTTGTTTAAAGTTGTGTTAGAGGGTGTTAATTAGTGATCTGGGTTGTTAGATCCCAGATCCATAACATCAAAGTGCTCAAATTTAAAGATTTATCAATTCTGGAAAAGTGGAAAAATAAGGTCTGACAAGTCAATGTCAGAGCCTTTAGAGTCTTCTAGGTTAGATGTTTGTGGTGTTTTATATTATGAATCTATAGTATGCCATGTGGTCTTTGTTCTACAACTTGAATCAGGGTTGGATCGTGTCTAGATTTCAAGCTGTGATCAGTCAAACAGCATTGACCGAACACAAAGTCTGGTTTCTGGGCAACCCAGATTTCCCAGAAACTCTGACAACCATTTTCTGGGCTTCAGATCTTACCACTGTTTGTGTTTTAGTCAGTGTTAGTGATTTAATCTTGTAGCCTGACATGTGTTCTACACATATCTGCTTTTATATTACACATATCATGAACAGAATGTAAATTAATCTTGGTCAAACTAGGTTGACCGATCTGCCCGGCTGAAGATTCTGGAAAACCCAGAATCTTCAAGAACAAGTTCTTGACAGGTAGTTTGACCGGCCTAAATCTTCGTTTGATGTTATTGTTAGACTGATCTGAGGATATAGAGTTGTTCACTTACATCTCTACTACACATTGGAACCTTAATATCACATTAATCAAGCTTAGGATGCAAGTTATTAAGATCACAAGTGGCCAGCTCGGATTGTTCTTCATTTCTGGAAAACCTAAAAATGAAGAACAACGTCTGACAACGATTTTTGCAGCCTTAATCTCTCTGTTGTGTTAGATTTTGGTCATGCAACTTGTTTATGGTTGTAGTACTACATCATTACTACAACCTTAACTTAATAACGTTCCCAGAAACCTTATAACCATGAATCAAAGACTGGTTAAACCTGATGACTCGAACACTGACATGATGTTCTAGGTTTGTTGAAGAACAGCCCAAGAACACTATTAGCGACAGTTTTGTCGCCTATGGTACCTTTAGCGACACTTAATTACGAAAATTAATTATTTTTAATAAATAATTAGAGAAAATGGTTTTTAATTATTAAAAATACATAATAAATTATGAAAAATTATTTTAAAGTCTGAAAATTAGTTTTTAATTATTTAGAGTATATTTCATAAATATTTAATATTTTTGGAATATAAATGGTATTTAATTTATTTAATTATAATATTAAATAAATGATTTAAAAATGATTTTAATACATGAAAAATCATGAAAAATAATATTATGGTATAAGAAAATATTTGAAGTTATTTTTAGTGACTTTTAATATTTTGTGATGAATTTCATTAATTAATTAATATGAATGATAATTAATTTATTTAATAAATATATTTAAAAATTATGGAAAAATAAATATAATGCTTTAAAAATCATATAAAAATGATTTAAGGGTTAGAAAAATATTTTAGTTATTAAATATAACTTTTGATATTTTGTAATAAAAATATTAATATTTTAATATCAATATCAATTATCGATAATGGATTTAAGTGTTTAAAAATCATATAAATATGATTTTAAGGTATTAAAATACTTTGATATAATTAAAATATATTATAATATTATATTATGATTTTATTAATATTTGATATTAAATAAATATTAGTGATAAAGAGAATAATGTGATATTTATATTAATAATGAGCTTATTGAATAATATTTTTAATTACTTTAAAAACATTTAAAGGAAATAATAGTATTAAAAATACTTTGAAATATTATAAATATATTATAGTATTATGACATGTATTTTATTAATATTTGATAATAAATAGATATTAATGATATTGGAATGTTGTGCTATTTAAATCATATAAATATGATAGAAAATATTGAGAAATCATGATAAATGATAATAATTATCTGAAAATTATTATGAGACTTGGAAAAATATTTTCACTGATAATAAAATTATCTAGGACAATTTTTAAGTGTTTAGGCAGAGTTTAATTGAACGTAAACTCAATAAAAGTCTGACTAGACCATCGGGATGTTAGAATTTTGTCGGGTTCAAGTCAGACTTAAATAGTTTGACCTGATACCGAGTTTTATGTGTGTTGTAGACTGATAGGGTTATGTGTTATGTGTTTATGTTATTCTATGTATATTTATATATATAATAGTATTATATTGTGATGATATTATTCTAATATCGGAGATCTATATTACTAATATTAGGTCTTCGGATAAAGCGTTATAAATTGTGTAGCGGTAATCAATGGTTCAGGCAAGTTTATTTTTACTTAACTCTACTAAGAGTTGTTTCATTCTGATATGCTTATGGATAATCATTGTTGATTGCCATTGTAGAATTGTACTCTGTACATATATTTTTCCATGTTATATATTTGTTCAGTCAAAAGTTTGTTCCTGCTAGTTCATAATTATATTGTTCAATCATATCCAGCTTATTATTCAGATTCTTTCAATCATGATATATCGTTAAATTATTGAACATAAACTTGATGGGCAATCTTATGATCACCCTTGCTATATCATGATAAACATTGTAGATTAAGACGAATGCGTCGGATACAAGGAAAGGTTAAAGACAGTTCCAGCTTAAAGTTAATGTGTGCGATTAGATTTGTATAAGTATTGTGTTTTAATGTTATTGTAAGTCAAATAAGTTATGAATTGTTTATTAAGTTAAGGTTACTCGACCTTGGGGAATAGTGTGTAAAATATATTGTATAAACAATTTATGTTTACATCTTCCGCAAATATGGTAATAGTGACATAGTGATTGAACCGGATTCGCGGTGATTCGGGACCCAGATTTGGGGCCCTCACAACTATAAATTTAGAAAGATCAAGCTTGTTAGGTTGATCTTATGATATAATTGATACACTTGTCTGATCATCGAGCACTGCACCAGAATTCGTAGTCTGCCAGGAGAGTCAAGAAAAATTCGAGAGCTGTTGAGGTAGAATCGTAGTCTGCAAGATAGTAGATCTCAGAGTTCGTAGACTGCCACGAGAGACGAGGAAGGATAGTACTGTGTCGAGGAAAACTTCCTCAGAGCCGTATTCTGCTAAGGAAGTTATGTTCAGAATGGTAGAGACATCCTGCCTATGAGCCGACCGAGCATCTGCCGAAGCCAAGTCAAGAATCATAAACTACACTCAGAGTCATAGAGTCTACAGATGTCAAAGTCAAGTTAAGAATCGTAGACTACACTCAGAGTCGTAGATTCTACTGATCATATCAGAGGCAGAGATCGTAGTCGACCAAGATCAGATGAAGACAATGAGCACTGAGTCAGAAATTATAGAGTGTCAAGATCTAATCTCGGAGTCGTAGTGTCTGCACAGTCGACGCTGAATCATAGAGTGTAGAACTAAGACTTCAATAAATGTGCTCACAACGCCAAGGCAGAATCGTAGAACAAACACGATTCTCAACAATTGAGCACTCCCAGAATATCCAAAGGAATGAAGCCTCTAGTTGATACTGCAAAGATACATCCCACCTGAAGGAAACCAGAGAGCACTCAACGAATGGCATGTGTAACGCCCGAGAATTTTGAATTTTCAATGAATTAAATTTTTATTTGATTATGTGGATTAAATGAATTTAATTGAGTTATTATGTGAGTAAGATGTTCGAAGGTCGTTCTATGACCTAAAATGTGTGGATGTGGTTAGTATTTTGGCTTTGTGCTAGAATTAATTGTTGTGAATTATCAAGACTAGATCGAAGGTTTTCTGAGATTGTTTGAGTAAAAACACTATTCATCTGATGACGTTCGGAGCTAGGGTTTGAAATTCTGAGAAACACGTAATGTTAGAATATGACGATATTATGGAATATCAAATAATATTTCCGTTATGGCAAACGATGTTTTCGCCTGCGGACTTAAAACCTAAGGGTTTGTGAAAGAGGTTTCCGAAAGGGAAGTGTAAGGCGTATAGTCGTTTCGATTATTATACGTAAGGAATATGAGTATTATACTAGTATATATACGAGTATGGTATGAAGAAAAGTATGACGTATAATTCGATTATTATATGAGTATTATACAAAGAGAATACGTGAGTAATACGCGTAGAATACGAGTTGTATTATTAGAGTATGAGCTAAGGATTTTATCCAATCCAATTAGACTTGGATTAATAACAAGCCCAATGAATTAAGAGTGCAAGCCCAAGTTAAGGCCCAATGTTAATCAATGTCAAGCTCAATCCAAAAAGTAAATCGTGGATCGAACCGATGGGTCAAGGGATGGGTAAAACCCATGGGGATGACCCATGGGCATGGTGGGCCGGCCACTTGATGGCCAAGCAAAGTGTCACTTGGTCACCAAGTATTTTTCTTGGTGACAAAGAATACTTGGTGACAAAGTTGTAAATAACTAAGGAGGTGCTAAATTGGACTATTTTGCCCCTCATTTGTTTTTTTTCCTATAAATATAAGGTTTATGTTGGCCATTTGGTTGTTTAACAAAGTTTGTCCAACATATTTGAGAGAGAGAAAAGAGCTAGAATCATATAATCTTTCTACTTCCAAGCAAACCAATAGACGTTTATCAAGAACGTTAACTACTTCAAAGGTAAATTCCTATAAACCGTAATCTTCATCCTTTTCGATTTCTTTCTCATAGAAGAATCGTAGATGAGTGGAGAGTGTTTATTGAGAAGATATAAGAATGCCTATTAATGACCAAATCATGGATAGGTCATGACCAAATAGAAATCGTAAGTGTGTACGTGAGTTAAAACCATAAAAAGTCTTGAACGTGAACTAAGTTTTGAATGAAAGTTTAAGAATCGATATAGCTAAGGAATGTGCCTATTGCTTGGTTAGGATGTAAATATGAAGTCCATGGAGTATTCCATATGATTTGGCTTAGAGAACATTAGTAACGAAGTTATGGCAGATTTTGCGGAAATAGACGTTAAACGTCGAAAATGTATAAAGTCCGGATTAAAGGCCAAAAGTTGTCATGTGACTTGAAAATGTCGGTTTCCAATGTCAATACGTGAGATAAGGTAATTAAGAGTCGTTGGCGAAAGAATCATCGCATCGAAGAAAACGAGTATGGAACGGACGAAAACGTTAAACGAACGCTTGAAAATGAACCTAAAGGTGAATTCTGAGTTAACAAATTTGGAAATGTGAAATTATTATGCGAACACATAAAGGATGTAATTTGTGACGTGTAGGAATTTGAATGGGTCAATTCGGATGTAAAACGAACGAATTAGGAAGCCGGGAGTTTGGTTAAGAAACCAAATCTGTTTTTGGCTAACCTGGTGCATGACTTCTGCCGCTAGCATATACAAAACCAAGACAAAGTGGTGGCGCCCGGCCGCCAGACTCGCTACGAAGTACCACTGCTAATTGGCATGCAATACCACTAAAACACAAGGATGCTTTAGTCTTGCTTGACTTGTTGATGGGAAAAAAGTTAACCAAGTTAGGTTTAGTTCTATTTTGAATATAGACCTAAAGTAAGATGTTAAAGGTACTTAAATTACATAATGAGACTTACTTTAAAACACTTATAAGATGTTAATATAAGAAGAACGAGTAAGGTTTAATGGAAATTAAACGAAGAACGCAAAGACATAATAAATAAACCGAGAATGGCGATTAAACATTGTTAGTTAACCAATAATGATCGAATGTCGGCTAAGGACGTAAGAACATTAATGAAACGTAACAAAGTATAAAGAGTTGAATCAACTTTAATAACGAAGTTAAAACAAGTAAGGCAGAGAGGAGAAAGAAGTTGGTTAGAACCATAAAGTGAGTTTGTTTGATAAATAATTACAGGTGCTATGTGAATATCTCATGTAGATCCTGTAAAGACTGAGAATAGTTGAAATATATATTAGAAGTCGCTTGAAGGCAAGTCTTTCTTAACGCTTGTCTGACCTTCGTGTTAGTCAAGTTTTTATGTGATGCATGATATACAATGCATGAATTGTAAATAGAAAAGAGTCGATGCCTGTTTTATTCGGGCTAGACAAGTATTGAAGAGTTGATAGATTGTTTATAAGGCTGTTGATATAGAACTGTTAACGCTATCCTATGCCAAGTATTTGGTACGGATGAGAAGGTAAGTTTGTCTATGAACAAACAAAAGTATTTTCATCGATTATTCGATGGGCACGCGAGGTTGCCAAATGTTAAACGTAAATACGTTTAACGTAAGAGTGTTGATCAACATTGAGTACAATAGGCTGATCACCTAGAAGTGCTCGTAAGTAAAGACGGGTGGATGGCCTTAGTGTCGGATATCCTTTTCAAGTATGAAAACAAAAAGAGTATGTTCATGATCTATTGACCGGTTCATCATTCCTAAGATATTAATAATGCTCTGGGATTGCTGTAGGAGAAGTATTAGTCAAATGTTTCATAATGCTTCATAGATAATTATTCAGATACAGAATTAAAGCATGTATTTGTTGGGGTGATATTCATATGATTCATTGTTAAGACTTGATGAGCTAGTTATGCTCATTCTTGCTTGAACCATATGTTTTGCAGCTAAAGCCGAACGAACCGAGAGTTCTATGAGAGATAAAGGCAAGGCTAAGATGGACAATTAATCGTCCTGTAATAGACTAGTATATTTGTATGTAATATACTTATGAAGAACAATGAATGTATTCGGTTATGAACCTGGGAAAGGATTTATTACAAATGTAATACAAAGATAGTAACTACACTCATTTGTTGTTATCTCAATGGAATGATTGTATGGATTGTAGTATCGTGGAGCACCATCTGCAGGGTTGGAAGATACCCGGATTTGGGGGCGTCACAGCATGCAAGATAACAGAAGATCTAAGCCCCAAACCAATCAACATCCAGATTGAGTTATGAAGCCATTCGAGATGAAGTCTTCCATAAGTTGATCAGAAAAAGACTTCAGTAACTGACTAAGGAAAGTCAACAAGTGCAGTAGCTGTCAAGTAAATAGAGGACGACGATTTTGGAAGCAACCAGGATCGTAGTGTTTGCCAAACAAAGAAGAAACTGATGGAGTGTACACAAAGATACTGGTCAGCCTCTGAAGAACAAGGCTAAAGTGATTAAGCATTGGGTCACTCCATTGATGATAAGTGAACGGGAGATCACAAGGAGAAAGCGAGCTGGACACGCCATAAATCTGAAGTGTCTTGCAATTCAAAATGGGCCAGAGCAAGGAGTCAAGCCATCAGTATCTGAGAGCAGTCGAGGCAAACAAAAATGTTGAAGCACTGCACAAGAGAAGGAAAAGGTGTTCTACATTAAAGATCCAATCAACATTCTTCAAGATCGTAGTGTTGTCTCTACCTGTTAACTGAACACTATGATCAAGTCTAAGAAGATATGCATCAGAATCGTAGAGTTCGGACAACTGAAGATTGAAGCATTGGCAACGATTCAATCTGAAGATTGATATTCGAACAAAGCTTATTGAGAGCATCGATGCAAAAAGACAACCTCTGATCGAGAAATCAGAAAGAAGAAATAAAGTTGACTACCTACCCAAGATATCAAAGTGACATCTCTGATGGGGTAGGTGAAATAGTAGACTGTAGTATCAGAAAGTTATAAAAGGGGATGTCATGTCACATCTGCAATCTGTACCAAATAACTCAAGATCTGCGAAGCAATTTAAAAAGCTTTCAATGGCTACTTTCTAACGGGAAGATTGAGAAGGAGTATAAATCAACAGAGCCTCAAAGATAAAGAGTTGCTGATGATTTTGCGAAGTTATAGAATCGTTGAGTTATGAGAATGTTAATGTTGACTCTACGAGTTCCACCTAAGCTTAAAAGAACAAGTCTCAGTGACAGTGAGACTACTGAAAGTAATATGCACACAAGCCAATCATGTTTGATGATAAAGCATATACTTTGTAACAATCTTATTCATTTATTAATAAAAAGTATTTATTTATTAAAGGCTTTTAATTATCTACATGATGCTGTTTTATAATATGTGATAAACCCATAGTTTTAAGCAATGCTTTTAGAATAATGATGATGATCATTCTAATGAGATCTAAATTCTTAGAAAGCTTAAAACTAAAATAGTTCCCAATCATTGGATTACTAAATTGGGGATTAGTGAATCTGGATAGATTGGTACATACGTTGCTTGCTCATTGGATGAGGATGATTGATCTCATGATCATTTATTGTGGAGACACTAAAGCAAGTATGTAGGTGCTTATTAGAGAATAAGTTCATTGAACGTGGCTCGCTAAGGAATACCTAATGGAGTTTTACTTGCTGTCGATAGGAATTCTGTAGTGATAGTAAGTACAAGTGATCCTTGGACTTGAGATCATCATAGTATCTTGTGTATGATGAGTTATACTTTGACTTATTTCTTAAGACCCTTAGGGTATATCAAAGGGTATGCTTGGGTATAATAAGTTATACATGGAGATAATGTATGATCAATAAAGAATCTACCACTTCTATTAAAAGAAGAGAAATGTCATATGTGATTCGATAAATGACAACCCGATGAGTCCTTGGGTTAAGGCGAATGAAATTAGAAAGAAGTTTCTAATTTGCATTATTTGGAGTTGTGCATTTAAGGATCGAAATACATATAATTAAATAAAATAAGACTTGATGGTAATTCCATGTCTTATATTTAATTGGGACTTTATTTGGTGGAAGGATTGAATTATACGGTAACTATTTACTCAAAGGTTCTTTAATGATTAATGTTGAAATCTATATTATCCGGAAAGTCGTTGATCGCTAGGGAGGCTTATCCTATTGTAGAATAAATATTATTTATTTAAATAAATAAATTGTTTAATTTATTTATTTAAATAAGATTAGAATTGTTATAATTGATTTAATCACAACCGATTTAATATGGAGAACCTAAAGGGTCACACCATAAAAGGAAGAATAATTATTTAAGAAGTTAATGGCATAATCGTAATAATATGTTAAGTATATTTAATTTAATCTATGGTGATAGAATAAATTAAATAGCTTAATATTTATTATTTAATATTTTAGAAATATTAAATATAAATTAATAGGAGGAGTCTTATTAATATTATTACAATTATTATTATTTTAATTTCTAAAAGAGTTTAGGAATTAATTTAATATAAGTACTCTCATTTATTCCTAATAGGATTAGGAGGGAAAATTAGTTAAAGGAGTTTAATTAATTATGCCTAATAAGATTAGGGAGCCTATTTTAATTAAAAGAGTTTAATTAAATAATACCTTATTTTAATAGGGTTACTTGATATCTTTATAAGAAGAGTCTTATATCAGATATTGTATATACGTAATTATTCCAATAGTTGGAGAGTACGTCCCTTTCTATAGAGATAGAAAAACTAGGGTTTAGCCAACCACCCCTTCTTCTTGAAAATTCTTTTTCCTTGGTGGATCACCTCTAGAGGCCAAACATTTGGGTGGCTAACGTTAATCAAAGGAAGGAACCAAACCCGGTGGATTCAAGTTGAACGCGAAAAGGATTGGAGGTGAACTTGTACCTGAGGAAGCTCGGATCTTCAAGGGTATGTTTGTTCTTCATATCTTTTCATTTAATTAATAATTGTGCATAAAGGGTGATCCGGGTATATGGTTTGTAAAAATTTTAAACTCTGATTTTACACGTTTCCGCATTATTTTTGCAATTTGATTGCGTTCTTGAATATTACAAACCTAACAGTGGAATCAGAGCCAAACCTTTATGCGAATTATTAATTGTTTTAATTTGATATGTATATTGATATATGTTTAGAACAATTTAATTGGGCATAATTTAATTGTATAAAATTTAAATAAATAAATAAATAACGTAAACATTTTATTATGTTATTCAAGGGAATCCATATTAAAGACATGAACTTGAATTATTAAATGGGCCACGTGTGATTTCATGTAATGCTTGAACAAGAATTCGGCAGGAGCATTCATAGTCACGAAAATCTAAAGGATTCAAGATTCATGCGAATTTAAAAGGCTACAGGATATGTTTATATATATATATGATATATTTATTTATATAGTTTACATAAGACATGTTACATGGATTTAGTGGATTATATATATATATATATATATATATATATATATGTTAACATGTTAGTTTATTTATATATATATATATATATATATATATATATATATATGTTAACATGTTAGTTTATATATATATATATATTTAGTTATTTTATAATATATTATATATATTATATATATATAATATATTATTCTTAATAATTTTATTATTAAAATAAAAATTTTATTTTAATATTAAAATAAAAATTTATTTTATATTAAAATATAAAGTTTATTTTAATTTTAAAATTAAATTTCATGCTAACTAATTAGAGTTGGAATTAGATTCCATGATAACTAATTAGAGTTGAAATTGGATTCCATGTTTCTTTAAATAAAGGAGTTTATTTAGATATGAAATAAGATTTCATATTATTCAAAATAAAGGAGTTTGTTTGTGAATAGGAAAGAGAATCCTAATTTCCTTAAATAAAAGAGTTTATTTAGATATGAAATAAGATTTCATATTATTCAAAATAAAGGAGTTTATTTGTGAATAGGAAAGAAAAAAAGTGTTTCCTTTAATAAAGTTTTTTTACATGGAATTGGATTCCATAATTAATTAAAATAAAGGAGTTTATTTTAATTAAAGATTTTGATTAAAATAAAATAGTTTATTTTATTCAAAATTGGATAAATTAAAATAAAATAGTTTTATTTTGATTTAAATTTGGATTAAAATAAAGGAGTTTATTTTTATTCAAAAATAGATTTTATACTAACTAAATTTGCCCATTAAATGATATCAATATATATATTAAATGTTTATTATTCATAAGATGAATGTTATTTATTGATGCATATGATGATGTGTATGATAATAAATGGGATTGATTATGGACTATTGACCAATGTGATTGAATTTTATTTTAGTTGGATGCATGAATGTATGGGTTTTATTAAATGGGTCTGCAGATTCGCCTTCTCTAATTTTTCTTAATGTAAATTCTATCTCCTCCTATGTACTTGCCCTCGATCGCTCACGATCAAGGTTTCTATTTATTTTAAATAATTTTGTAATAGGAATAGTTAGAATTAATTTTGAAAAATTGGAGATCAAGGAGCAAGGAGCGCTTGAAGACCTGTTTGTAATGGAGCCCGGGTTTAAATGTAATAGTTATATTTAAATATTATTTCTTTCACCCCTAGGGTTTGACCTTTTGGTTCACTTGGTGGCTCTAGTGAACCAAACTAGAATAAAAGTCCATAATCAATCCAGGTAGAATATAGTATTCTATATGTGCATGCTTATACTATATATATTATATATTATGCAAACATGCTTCGCATGTTCATTAATATGACGCGTATTTTATATATATATATATATATATATATATATATATGTGTGTGTGTGTGTGTGTGTGTGTGTGTGTGTGTGTGTGCATGCGCGTTAAACAAGATGAGACAAATTAATAACAAACCCCTCAATTTTTTATATTAAGTCCTAAGCGTTCAAAGATATTTGGAATATCGAACGTCGCCTTCTAGCATGATAAAATTAATAGAGTATTAAATATTTAATATGAGTTTGTTGTGTCACCACAAGGCAAGTATTAAGTATTTAAGATGTTAATTTATCACATTTGATGCTTATAAAGAAAATTGAATAATATTGTTTTGTTGTGTCACCACAAGGATGATATTTTTCTTTTTTGAATATATGGAGTGCTAGGTCGGACTTAACTTGGATAATTTTGATTCGGATGTGCCACCACTTGATCAAAATAATCTAAGAGGCAAAATACAAGGAGTTGCATAGTTGATGTAATTGACAAAAGTTGTCTACCTATTTATTTATATCTAGTTTGTTGTGTCACCACAAGGCTATATACATTTGAAATGGGATCCTTATTCTCACTAGCAAATCTTTAATTAGATTTTGCCGAACTATATAAGTGAGGGTAATATAGTTTGAAGAAAATAGTGGGAGGTACCAATTTAAAACAAGACCTAAATTATTTTGGTAATTAATAAAAGAATGTATGTTAAAATGTTGTTAATTACAAATTCATTTACGTAATTTTACAATGTCTAAAATTACTATCCTTTATGCAAAGCATATTAGATGCTAAATTAATCGTAATCAATTAAACGGATTGGTTAAGGAATTTGAGAATAGTTCTCATAGTGAAAAGCTATCTTATGTCATATACGCCTATCCTCGCAATGGTTGCGCACAATGCCTCGAGGAAGAAATTTCTACTTTTAGAAAGTGACAAGATGATGCACAGTTGGCTCAATGCATCATGCTCGCATCCATGAGTAACGAACGAGCCACTTGTCGACATGAAACTATGGATGCTCCTACTATATTCCCGCACATCAAGTAGTTGATGGTGAGGAAAGTAGGACCGATAGATATCGATATCTAAGGAGCTCTTCCGATCTAGAATGGCCAATGGCACTATAGTCTGCAGACATAAAAAGTTCTTAACATAATCAATTTGATTGATCAATTAGACAACTAGTTTTGTCATGGATGGAGAGTTGAGCCAAGATTTGATCTTGCACTCACTCCGGACTCCTTTCACAATTGTTGTGAATTTTCATATAAACAAGCTAGATATGAAACCGTTGATTTGCTTAACATGTTGAAAAATGATGAGAGTCACTTTCAACCAAGAAAGACCATGTCTTCATTGGTAGGGGCCAAAGGATCTTCTCGAAAAGAAGAACGATTCAAAGAAGGTAAACAGAAAGGCGTAAACAAAGGATAATCTGAACAAAAGCGATATGGATGGCAAAGGAGTTTGCTACCACCGCAATAATAACTCGACACCGAAAGAAAGCTGCGAGAAGCATCTTGCAGAGAGCTAACCAAAAGAAGCTTAGTGAACTTTCGATTATAAATACAATTTTGTTCATAATTTAAAATAAATTTTTCTTTAAGTCAAGGTTCTAATTGGGTATGGATATCGACTTTGGTTATCATAAATATAGATTTATGAAGGACCAAGCGTAAGTAGAAAGTTAAACAAAGATAAGTAATCCTATGTATGGAAAATGAAGCAAAGGTTCTTTGCATTAGCTATAGAAACTTATAGTTTAAGCACCGCTACGGGCAAATCTATTAAGTCAATAAGTTGTTATTGTATTCCAATTCTTGTTAGAAACATTATTTCTATTTTATTGTTGGACAATAAAATTTTGGTATTATAATTAAGAACAATTGTTGTTCTATTTATAATAATAATGTTTCATATAGAACTGAAAGATTACTTAATGGATTTTGTATACTTGACTTACGTGAAAAATTATTTTGTAAATTGAACAAACTAGTATAAGAAAAGGAGATGATCATTCAAAGAGTTGAATGTATGTATTTGTTGAAATACAAGTGTGAATTATTTGAAAGGTTCAAAGAATTCAGAAGTGAAACAAATTGGCAAAGTATTAAGAATTCTTTGATCGGATCAAGGAATAAATACTTGTGCAATAAGTTTCTAGATCATCTCAAATGGTTTTCTCATAATGGACACATCCTGATACGCAATAATTGATTGATGTATCTGAATGGAAAATTCGTACCTTGTTGGACATGGTGCGGTCCATAATGATTTTACCGACATTCCAGTATCCTTCTAAGGTCATGTCCTAGAAATGGGTGACATATCTACGAAAATGGTAACCTCAAAATCCTACCCAAGACTCCATAAAAGTTATGGATGGGGGAGGATTCCTAATCTTAAGTATGTTAAGATAAGGGTTGTCCAACTTATGTGAAAAGGTTTCAAAGGATAAGCTTGGGACAAAATTTGACATGTACTGATTTGTGGGACATCCTAAAGTAAGTTTAGGGCATATGTTCTATAATTCTACATAGCAAAAGGTGTTTATTCACGAAACACCCAAACCTTCTAAGATAAAGGTGTTTATCATTAAAGGGGGCTAGTGGGAGGATAATAGATCTTGAAGAATTCATGAACCACAAAATACTATAAGTCAAATAAGAGGAAACGTGTAGATAGACCTATTATACCACAATTGAATCGTAAATACGGAATAATACCAAGATACAGGAGGTATGGATTCATCATAGATGATGATGATGAGGTACACATCATAGAAGATGATGATCCGATTACATACTGATGAGGTAAGTGTTGTAGACACTCGGAGAAATGGATTGAAGCAAGTTTCTCAAATATGGAACATTCGTTTTGATGAGGCAATCAAAAGAGTTTGATTTTATCAAAATAAGAATGAACCTAGTGTGTGTAAAAGGGTCGATTGGGAGCGTCGTGTGAAATTTCTAGTATTATATGTTGATATACTACGGATGAGGAATAACATACCAATGCTACAATCAGTAAAGATAAAGTTGTCTAAACATTCCTCCATGAATGATTTGGAAGAGTATCTTAATTGGGGATATAAATCTATATAGATAGATTTAAGAGGATGCTCGACTTAACCTAAGGAACGTATATTCATTTGATGCTAAAGTCGTTTAGCATGGCAAACTCCAAGAGATGTCTCACGTCGATGAGCTATGGAGTGTATCTCTCTTAATAGTCCCCACAGACTCCTGAAAAGAGAGGTCGCATGAGTGACAATCATGTATGCAATGAAATGTACGAGACCTGATGTTGATCAGTCATATTATGGAGAAGTTCACTATGAGTCAGTTGAAAACATCTTAAAGTGCTTAACCTGGCACTAAGGATGTGATCATATTCATGGTGGGTCTTAATTAAAACTAGAGGGCTTAATGAGACTCAAGTTTTTCGACGAGACCAAGACGACGAAAAATCCACTTTAAGGTAAAAGCGTTATCTTGAGCAGTGAGTGCAAAGTGAATTGGAAAGGTTCCAAACAGCAAAGAATTGCAGGTTTAGTGATAAAGACAAAGTATATAGCTATAAATGAAGCTGCAAGTTGATTGTTTGGATGATAAGTTCATTACAGAACTAGGAAAAGTTCCTAAGACTCATCTTGGATCTAAACATGTGTTGTGGCACTTTCATTTGATTATTAGAATCATTGAAAGATGGGAAATCACTATAGAGATAGTGGACTCTCATGAACAACATTACATATCCATTAACTAAAGCTTATCCAATGTTAAAGATAATCGTCACTTAGAGAAGAAGAGTATAAGATACAATGGCGATTGGCTTTAGTGCAAGTGGGCGATTGAAAGTAATATGCACACAAGCCAATCATGTTTGATGATAAAGCATATACTTTGTAACAATCTTATTCATTTATTAATAAAAAGTATTTATTTATTAAAGGCTTTTAATTATCTACATAATGCTGTTTTATAATATGTGATAAACCCATAGTTTTAAGCAATGCTTTTAGAATAATGATGATGATCATTCTAATGAGATCTAAATTCTTAGAAAGCTTAAAACTAAAATAGTTCCCAATCATTGGATTAGTAAATTGGGGATTAGTGAATCCGGATAGATTGGTACATACGTTTCTTTCTCATTGGATGAGGATGATTGATCTCATGATCATTTGTGTGGAGACACTAAAGCAAGTATATAGGTGCTTATTAGAGAATAAGTTCAATTGAACATTGGCTCGCTAAGGAATACCTAATGGAGTTTTACTTACTTTTGTCAATAGGAATTCTGTAGTGATAGTAGTACAAGTGATCCTTGGACTTGAGATCATCATAGTATCTTGTGTATGATGAGTTATACTTTGACTTATTCCTTAAGACCCTTAGGGTATATCAAAGGGTATGCTTGGGTATAATAAGTTGTACATGGAGATAATGTATGATCAATAAAGAATCTACCACTTTATTAAAAGAAGGAAATGTCCTATGTGATTCGATAAATGACAACCCGGTAGTCCTTGGTTAAAGCGTAATGAAATTAGAAAGGAGTTTCTAATTTGCATTATTTGAGTTGTGCATTTAAGGATCGAAATACATATAATTAAATAAAATAAGACTTAACAAAGAATTCCATGTCTTATATTTAATTGGGACATTGTATGGTGGAAGGATTGAATTGTCACGGTAACTATTTACTCAAAGGTTCTTTAATGATTAATGTTGAAATCTATATTATCTCGAAAGTCATTGATCGCTAGGGAGGCTTATCCCTATTGTAGAATAAATATTATTTATTTAAATAAATTAATTGTTTAATTTATTTATTTAAATAAGATTAGAATTGTTCTAATTGATTTATTCACATAGGTTTAATATGGAGAACCTAAAGGGTCACACCATAAAAGGAAGAATAATTATTTAAGAAGTTAATGGCATAATCGTAATAATATGTTAAGTATATTTAATTTAATCTATGGTGATAGAATAAATTAAATAGCTTAATATTTATTATTTAATATTTTAGAAATATTAAATATAAATTAATAGGAGGAGTCTTATCAATATTATTACAATTATTATTATTTTAATTTCTAAAAGAGTTTAGGAATTAATTTAATATAAGTACTCTCATTTATTCCTAATAGGATTAGGAGGGAAAATTAGTTAAAGGAGTTTAATTAATTATCCCTAATAAGATTAGGGAGCCCATTTTAATTAAAAGAGTTTAATTAAATAATACCTTATTTTAATAGGGTTACTTGATATCTTTATAAGAAGAGTCTTTTATCAGATATTGTATATACGTAATTATTCCAATAGTTGGAGAGTACGTCCCTTTCTATAGAGATAGAAAAACTAGGGTTTAGCCAACCACCCCTTCTTCTTGAAAATTCTTTTTCCTTGGTGGATCACCTCTAGAGGCCAAACATTTGGGTGGCTAACGTTGATCAAAGGAAGGAACCAAACCCGGTGGATTCAAGTTGAACGCGAAAAGGATTGGAGGTGAACTTGTACCTGAGGAAGCTCGGATCTTCAAGGGTATGTTTGTTCTTCATATCTTTTCGTTTAATTAATAATTGTGCATAAAGGGTGATCCGGGTATATGATTTGTAAAAATTTTAAACTCTGATTTTACACGTTTCTGCATTATTTTTGCAATTTGATTGTGTTCTTGAATATTACAAACCTAACAACTACGAAGGTCGAAGTGAAGCATCTTTTATTAAGGACTTAAACAGACTAAAGCTTCACTCAACAAAGATGAGAATGCCACTGACGATGGAAGTCAAGCTTAGAGCCGACAAGGACAATAAGATAGCATTCAGAAGAGTGGCAAAGCATAAAGCAGATCCTGAGAGCCACTCTACGAATCACCATGAACCATAAGCGGAACCAGAGCAAGTGCAGAACCATGTCTTCCAACAAATCATGAAGGGTTCAGGAAATGGTGATGGTACACAGCTGACATCATATGAAGATGAGCAGAACAGAATGAAGATCAGCTACACAAAAGAAGATGTGGTCCAGACTCAAAGAAGAATGCAAAGAAGACCACACCAAGCTGCTAAATAAAAAAGATGTTCAAGCTTAAAGACATCTTCGCAGCTCAGCACTAACAATAACAACGACAACAACTACAAGAAGCCAGGGCCTGAGGGGTCCTTGTCCGGAGGGACTAAATGAAGTTCCAACCCTACTGGACTTGAAGAGTTCCTAGGGAACTAGAGAAGTTCCAAGGCTCTTGGCCTTGAAGAGTTCTTAGTGAATCAAGTCTCGAAGGTCGGCGGCCTTGAAGGAATCTTAGTGATTCGTGGTCTTTGCCTTTCCTTAGTGGAAATTCTGCTAGTTGAAAGCAGAAGAGTGGATTAGGAGCTTGAGTCTCTGAACCACTTAAAATCCCTTGTGTCTTTTACTTTATGTCATTTACATTATGTACTTAACTGCTATAACTGCTATGTATGTTTTAACTACTTACAACTGAACTAACTCTAAGAACAATGTATATATGATTATGAACATATCAATGAATGAGATATTTTACTTATTCCACTGTGCTTGAAAAGATTCTTATGTTTGTCATATGCTAATTCATTAGCAATACAAAATAAATGAGAAAAGTATTTGAAATTAAAAAGGATCCATATAACCCCCCCCCCCTTCTAGATCTATTGTGTGTCTACTGGAAACTAACACAACCATTTAAAAAACCAACTTGCGACTCTTACAGTCAAATCGTTGACATCGACAATATATAACAATATTTTATCCCGACGTCGATAATATATAACAATATTTTATCTATTATGTGATTTTATAAATAAAGTCACTTAGTACTATAAGGAATCATACAGTTCGATTCCCTCACTTAAGAGAAATATCTCTGTAGCCTTGCGGCGTCTAAGTATGACAAAATTTATATTATCACAATTGATATGTATATAAATATTTTCAATAGATCACTACGATTTTTAAATCCGGTTCAGATGATTCCTCTTTTTGGAGAAATATCTCAGTGTCGTTTTGAACTATCAAGTGTCGTATCTATTTTACGATATTTATATAAATAATATCAATAAAAGGTTACTGAAGACTATAAGGAATCGTACGGTTCGAATTCCTCTCCGTAGAGGTGTATCTCCATAGCCTTGCGGTGCCCAAGTATCCTTTTATTTGATAAATAGATGAAATATAGATATATAAAATTGTGTATAACAATGTATATTTGTATATCTATATATAAAAATAATTCAGTACTTGGACCTTGAACTTATCTCAGTACTTGGACCAATTTCCTCTTCTCAAATAATTAGAACTTTTGTAAGAAGAGATATAAAGCTTTCAGAGAGAATGTAGGCAAGGAGAGTATGCTTTACTTTTTTACTGAATTGGTAAAAACCAAATGAATAAAAGACTCCCTATTTATAGAATTTTGATGTCAGGGGAAAAAAAGTAATTTGTGAAAATTGATTTTGAATGCATGGACTGAATTTTTTATTTTTGAATTCAACGGTCAAGATGAAAAAAAATTGCACGCGGAAGAACTCAAATTTTCACCCGAGCAATTTTCCACTCACTTAGCATTTAATGATCAACTTTTGTAAGAAGAGATATAAAGCTTTTAGAGAGAATGTGGGCAAGGAGAGTATGCTTTACTTTTTACTGAATTGGTAAAAACCAAATGAATAAAAGACTCCCTATTTATAGAATTTTGATGTCAGGGGCAAAAAGGTAATTTATGAAAACTGATTTTGAATGCATGGCCTGGATTGTTTATTTTTGAATTCAACAGTCTAGATGAAAACAAATTGCACGCGGAAGAACTCAAATTTTTGCCCGAGCAATTTTCCACTCAGTTAGCATTTAATGATCAAATTGACCACATGTAGAAAAGCTACACACTGTTTCAAACATTTAAGGATGCCAACACATATATATACTTTACACACACAAGTTATATATTGTATATGACACTTAGTATATATATATATATATATATATATATATATATATATATATATATCATCGGGGTATATATATAAGATATACTAATATATATATACTTTTAGGTTTTTATATATATATATATATACACACACACACACATGTTTATATAAATTAATGTGATATATGTATGTATGCAATAAAACATTTTGCCCAACTTTGAGATTTGAAAACAAATAGGATCTCATTGCCTTAAATATTTATATGAATCAATTTATTTTAACACTTGATATTTAAATTATCAAGGTCAATAAAAATTAATTCAAATAAAATTAGAAAATAGTTTAGATAAAAATAATTAAATAAATTACAGATTTATTTAATTACTACATAATTATTATCATCAAAATATATAAAATAAAATGAGACCTATCACTTTGAAATCTTGAATTGAATAAGCGTTGAATCTTATTCATATCTTTCGGTCCATAGCGACCTTTATTGAGAATCGTTGATAATTCCTGAATTATTATTCACTGTTGTACCCTTGAAGATTGAACTTTATATATGAATGTAGTGAACCCTCTAGCAAGGACAAGGGTAAAGAAAAGGCTTTGGAGTAGTTTTATTTCATAGTACTAGGAATGTACTATTATTATGGTGTAGAAGGACTTATTTACTATGGTATATTAAGTTATGTTTAATTTAAGTTGTCATGTATTAGTAACGGTTGCGAGACCTTGGGACGAGAATAATTACGTTATAACAATATAATTTATTCTATTATTCCGTTGTGATGATCTTTGTATGATATTAGAGTTAGCATGTGATGAACCAAATACAAGATATGAGTGTCTGAATTTTGGGGGCGCCATAGGTTGGTATCAAAGTTGTAGTTATAAACCTTAGGAGCGAGAGTCCTTAGATTATAACTTAGGAGTACTTAGAAGATAGAGATGGATGAAACTTATGTAGAGTTTTCATAGAAAGAGACTTAGTGTGTTATGGAATATAATTTCATTCTATACAATGAACTTATGTTTATTTAACATTCTGATGGAGTTGTTGTTTGTGTGTCTTGTGTTTGTGGTTGTAGGATGACTGACGTGGGAGGACCTGGTAGAGTGGTAGAGGAGGAGCCGCGTGATATACACATGGTATATGAGGCACCATTGATAGCTGAGCCTATTTCAACAGTGGCTCCTATTGATGATGATGATGATGAGGAGGAGATTGAGCCATTTCCCAAAGAGACAGATTCAGAGGAGGAACTCATGGAAGATGAGCCCACAGAAGATCCCGATGAGACCACATTTGAGGATCAGATGCTGGGAGAGTATAAGGAGTAGATCTTGGAGTTAGGATGTAGAGTCGAGGAGTTAGAGGTGGAGGCACTTAAGAGACAACTGAAGATGCAGGAGTTAGAAGTAAAACTTGCATATCGCAAGGAGGCAAGAGTACAGATGGGCACTCTTTTCCACCGTTAGATAGCTAGGAATGTGGAGTTGGTAGGTAAGCTAGAGGAGTCTAAGCAGAAGGAGCTTAGTGTAAAAGCTGAGAAGGAGGCTCTTTGTACCCAGTTAGAAATGGAGGTCATTGAGAGGATTCACTTTGCGGAAAAGTGGGAGGAAGCCAATGATAGGGCTAATGATCTAGAAGATGAGGTGAGATGCAAGAGGAGGAAGATGAACAAGAAGGGCTATGTTGTGCGCACGACCATAAAGAGATTGATTGATGGGGTATATCATTACCCAACAGAGCATGGATAGACCCGGCACACCATAAGCCGAGATTTAGTGGCGCACATCACTTAGAAGGAGTACCAAAGGGCTGTGGAGAGCAGAATAATAGATTGAGGTCTAGGTGTTAGGAATTTAGTAGTTGTAGTATTTCATTATGTGATGTATATATCGTATTGTAATCTCAGTATTTTGTGTAAGATGTGAGATAGTCGTAAACCCCAAACTTTAGAAAAATGTTAGAGGGGTAGTATGATTAGTGGTTGTCCCCATCTTTTTTGATATTAGGGGATATGGTGTGTCATTTATAGAAGTATGGTAGGGATAATCATGTGATGTATTGATTTGGCATATGAATATAAATGATCTTATTCCAGAAACGTGTCATAAAATCTTATTCCTTTCATTTGAGAAATATTTAAGTAATATAATTAGATAATAAAAATGAAAATTTTGTGAAGTAGAAAAATGTCGCCTAGACGTAGACTAACTACACCGGAAGAGTTGGTTACTGATGAGAGAGGACAACTAAACCCTATATAAAGGCTAGTAGATTTGTTAGGGGAAGCTCTTAGGGGGAGAAACGAACTAGTACCACCCATTCGTCAAGCAATTCCAGTCATAAACTTTAAGGACTTTAGGAGTGTAGGACCTCCGGAATTCATGGGTACTACCGATCCTTTCGTGGCACAGACATGGATCAAAGAGATGAAGAATGCTTTTACCATCACTCATGTGGGTGAAGACCAGAAGACGGTGTTTTCTACCAACATGATGAGAGGCGAGGCGAACTACTGGTGGGAGGCGAATCAGCGAAGAGCATGAGAAGGGATAGTAGCGTGGGAGAGATTCAAGACTCTATTTTTTGAGAATTACTTCCCGAAAAGCATGAAAAATAGGATAGAGGTGAAGTTATTAGAACTTAAGCACGGAGATATGACGGTGGCAAAATACGCGGCTAAGTTCAATGAACTAGCTCGTTTTGCTGAACACCAAGTAGTAAATAAAGAGAGGAAAGCTAGGTGTTTTGAACAAGGACTGAAGCCTTGGTTGTTAAACAAGGTGTCAGTTCTTCAGATCGATTCTTTTGCTACATTACTGGAGAAGGCCATTATTGCAGAGGGAGGTAGTGAAGCTTTGAGTTTGTACAACAAGGAGAAGAAGGGTAAGAACACAGGGGGAGATAGTCATGGAGGAAGCAGTAGCGGGGAAGTAATTTAGGAAAGAGAAAATGGGAGGATAATAACAACAACAAAAATCACAACAATCAATTGGGGAAATTTCGTGGAGAGTTTAAGAAGAAGGCAGAAGGATGCCCGAAGTGTGGGAGGTATCACCAGGGCGAGTGCTGGAAGGGGCACAGTGTTTGTTACAACTATGACCAAGAGGTGCATATTTTGCCAAACTACCCGAAGCCAAAGAAGATCAAAAGGTTATTTCGCTTGTGGCTCGGCGGACCACCTGATTAAGGACTGTCCAAAGAAAGGAAGTGGCGAAGAAAGCGGCCAGCAAGGGGGAAACAACAAACTGAAGATTGGAGGACCAACGCCATCCAATCGTCCAACTACCAGAATGTTTAACATGACTGTCCAAGACGCAGAGGCTGCGAAAGACGTGGTGTTAGGTATCATCCCAATCAATAATATAAATGTCTATGTATTATTTGATTCGGGTGCTACCTGTTCTTTTGTATTTGAGGAATTTGCGAGTCGACTTAATTTACCCCAAGAACGATTAGGAAATCCCTTGAACATAGAAGTTGTGAATGAGGAAGTAATTCATGTAGAATATATTTACCTAAATTATCACGCACACATTATAAATCATTAACTAAGCGTAGATGTGAGACCCCAGATTTTATCAATAAAGATTTAAATTTTGTCGAAATAATTTTTTTAATATTATGGTGTGAATTTGAGATAATATTATAGTTGTGGGTAGTATTTATAAACTTTGCAAAGTATGCAAGTGGTTATATTATATTCGATTGGTCGGGAATATTAGGTTTAGTTAGGAATATTCGCATAACTACTCAATCATTAGTGGAACCCCAATGTAAATTATTCATTCGGATCGAGAAAACGACAAAAATATTTTATTGAAATAAATTGGCGGAAGTTTTACCGTGGATCTTGTTGAACTACTCATTAGTAAAAAGTACTGATAATATGTGTGGTTGCATAGTAGCACACGGTATTGATTATTGATGCTTATGTGAGAAGTCACTCGGTTTGATTCCATTATTGTCGATTAATAATATGAATTATTATAGCGATAATGACGCGTTTTGTTTTATTCAGTATTATTAACATAATAAAAGCGAAACATCTTTTATATAAAATAGAATACTTTATTAAAGTTATTCTATAAATAGAATATATTATATTTTATTATGCATAGTATTGCATAGTGTTTTGCATAGTGTTGCATAGTATTTGCATAGTAAAATATTTTTATATAAATAGAATATATGATATTTTATTTAAAAGATTTTTGCTTTAAATATGGACCGTCAGATTAAAGTAAATCAATCTGGACCGTTCATGGATTAATTACTATGCATTCTATTTTCCTATAAATAGAAGCTCATTCCTTCATTATTCTCTTACGAATTCACTGAAACTCTAGAGAGAGAAATTATAGAGAGAAGTTTATAGAGAGAAAATCTATAGAGAGAAAGAAGAAGAGTATTCGGTACTTCACTACTTTGATATCCGGTGTCTTTTACGGTAAGGGATATTATTTGTTGTACCCGTAAGGGTGTTATTCTTCTTATTCATGAAAGAAACACATTATTCCATTCATTATTATTACATTGGAATAACTCAGTAAAAGTGGCATATACCCTATACATAACTTCGTATCGTGGCGATACCCTATACTTAGTGAAATACTTATATTATTCCATTCTTATTTATTACATTGGAATAACTCGTAGATCATGCGAATCCCTATACTTGGTGATCTTCTTCTTCGTTATTCCATTCTTTATTATTACATTGGAATATCATGTATGCGTGTTTTACACCGGACCTGGTTCCATTGTTTATTATTCCGTATTTATTATTACGTTGGAATATCACCATGCGTGTGTTTTAGGACTGGTTCCATTGTTTATTATTCAGCATTTATTATTCGGTTGGATCATCGCTTGTGTGAATTTCACCCGACCGGTTCCGTTATTATTATTCATTGGAATAACTTACATCATGCGGCAATACCGCATGCATGGTGATTTCTTTTGTTATTCCATTCTTTATTATACCCGGTTAGTTAAAACTTTGACTTCTATACTCCATGAAATTAGTAGAATATCCTTGATATTTGCGTTTCATCCAGTATCTTTTCATGGAAATATTCTTCTGATCATTCTTGAATTTTACTCTATAAAACAGTATCTTGTTGACAATTTGGACGTTACTAATTCCTGGATAAAATAATTCTTGAACATTTTTTATTGAATTATTATGTCATTGTCATCATCCTCATGATATATTATGTTATCTTTGGCTTACGTGCATAGATGAACTTAGTATGATTATGACCAGGGATCATTCGGTATAATCATGGCTTGTTATAAATGATGTGATAAAAGTCCTCAGTGGCCTGTAATGCAGTGATGCATAGTTTTTGGTATGATTATGACCAGGGGTTATTCGGTATAGTCATGACCATTGATAATTTGATGAAAATCCTTGACCGTGGTACAGGGATGATTAAATGTGGTGGTTTATTTATTAAGTTGAGTCTCAGCGATAAAAATTGATGAAAACCTTTTAAAACCTAAAAGATAGTAGATTTTATTCTCTACTTGACTCTTTTAATGGATTGCATATTTCACCGCATTAAACCGGTTGTCTATTGTATTTTATCGGTTTAACATTTGTTGAAGGCTAATGATAATTTATTCGCATTATCTTAGTCATAATATTTCATCGGGCTAGTTGAGCTCACCCTTTCTTTCTTTCACCGTTCTCTTGAAATGAAAACATATTTGGGACGTGTCGGGAAGCGGAGTAATGGTCGAGAGGATAGCATTAGTAGTCCTCACTATTTCGTGAAATAGTGTGATAATAGTTGTAATGAGGACTCCTTTTGAGTTTGTATAATATCTAGTAGACAATATTTGTATTCAAACTCACGTTTATGTCGTATTGTACCACACAGTTATATTAGTAAGTTGTATTTGAATTTATGTACCATGTAAGTGGCGACCTAAGATGGGTGACGTATACCTAATTTTGGGGGCGTCACAGTTGGTATCAGAGCTTAGGGATATGATCACTGGCTAAGAGGTGAGAATAGTACTAGGAGATGAGAGACGGGGAATACCTTCGCTAGAATGACCTACCTAAGTTTATGTGCTATTTTATTGGTGGTGGAATGGAGAATATAGGATAATTTGTTACATGTCAATTAACCCTTGTTTTGTGACAGTGTTTGAGAATGGCATCTGAAAATGCTGAGATAAGCAATGAAGCACATGAGAGTGTTGATTCAGCTCAAACAAAAGGTCAACAACACGATAATAATCATACTGGTGGCAACGGCTATCAGAACAATGATAACCATCGTGGGGGAAATTATCATGCTAAGAATTGTAACCACTTCGGTGGTAATCATGGCAAAGATAATAGAAGTGGAAATTTCAAGAAGAGAAGGTCATTTAGCTTGATTTTGTCATATAGTGAAGTCAAGTCCAAATTTGGGATAGTGGCACCAAAGGCGGATACGGACAAAACAAAGTTTGGTTTCGGGAAGAGCGTTTTTCGTGACTTCTCAAAAGTGGGTAACCCGAACGAAGTTAGCAGGTTAGTTAATTATAAATTCTTCATAAGTCTATACCTTTATTAGATCTGGGTTCTACCCATTCTTTTATCTCTCTTGCTTATGCTCAACGCTTAAATTTGACTCAGGAGAAATTAGACTTTGATTTATCTATTGAAACTTCGTTGGGAGAAACCTTCGTTACCTCCACTGTTTATTAATCTTGTTGATTCAAATAAACATTTTCACGTTACCTGTCGATCTTATCTTTTTGAAAATATTTGCCTTTGATGTGATTTTAGGAATCAAATTGTTAACTACTCATCATGCTTTTTATAAGGTTGTTAGCTTTTATATTCATAACCAACTTGTTGTGCGAATTCAAGTAACCAAACTACTAAAGTCAATTATTGTCATATCAAGCCATAAGTAAAGAGCCCCGAACCTTTCGTTGTTGACTTCCTTTGTGGAAATGCACCGGCCGGACTTTTTCGTAGGCTTACATCGTGAATGAAGATGGCAAGTTTATAGGTATCATTGTGAGGTGCTATCTAGGTTAAGGGATAGAAGTCACAGTTGGTATCAATGTGATGTACTATCCAAGTCTTGGATGAGAGTCACAGTTTTGAATGATATTTCTATTATTAATAAATTTCTTGACGTATTCTTGAAGACTTTTTAGCCTACTTAGAGCGTGAAATCGAATTTCGTATTGACCCCAGTACAAAACCCATTTCTTAAACCCTCAAATATTTCTTCGACTAAAAGGATCTATTTACGTGGATTATGATGAAAGTCATAATAAAAGTATAGAACTGATGAAAATCATGGGTATATGAAGTATTAGTAAGTTTTATGATGAGTTATGTTGGTTAGTATGTGAAAACATGAAAGTTTCTTAGAAATCACAAAGAGTTGAAAATCAAATTTTGGTGAAAAACGTAACATGAAATTCAATTGACCAAATCTCTTATTATATTTTGAATTTTTGAGTGTGGTCAAGTCCTAGAGTTAGATCTATGAGTTACCTAACTAATCCAAGTGGAATTACTAGAAAAGGTGTTGTAGATTTTTGTGTGGACTGATTTTAGCAAAGGAGTGCAAAGCTGCAAAAAACAGAAAAAGCTGCTGCCATGATTTTAGAGGGGCTGTTTCGGCCACTCAAATTATGAGAAAAATTCTGGTCTTTTGGGACTTGAAGGTATATGGTATAAAGTACCTCCTGTCCAAAAATGAGCTCATTCTGACTTAAAATGAGCAAGTTATGACTATTTCAATATTTAGGTTTTTCCGAAAAAACGCTATAAACTTAGGAGTTCTATAACTGATGACCATGAAATTTAAACTGGAAGCTCATGTTAACATGTGTAAGGTCCTGCCAAGATTTGGGAATTTTGGAGTTAAACTTGGGGTAGCAAATTTTTAAGGAATTAATTAGAAATTGATTTTTGAAAAATAGTAAATGAATTTTAAAAATTCTTAGAAAAATATATTTTCATTATGAGACTATATTATGCTAAATCCCAGAAAAGAAATATTTTTGGGACTGATTTGGTATTTTTCATGAAAATAGTTTAGTTACTTAACATATGAGTTAAATATGTTATGTGAAATAACAAAGTTGAAAATAGGATTTTATAGCTAGAGAATCCTATATAGAGTATATGCATATTTTTTTTATGAGGATTTGATCATTAGTGATGATATATTATGAGTATGACATTTTGAATGATTAAATGCATTATATGGTAAAGCGTAAACAATTGAAATAAATTGTTTATAAATTTAAGAAGTGATTAAAATATTGTTATAATATTAATGATATTAGATTATAAGATTATTAAGTGATTGATAACATGGGGATATTCTTGAATCCTGGATAAATTATATTATAAATGTTTAATATTTATCCTTTATCTCATTTTGATTGATTCTTTATATCATTATCCTCATGCTTATATTATGTTGAAAGTCATCTCGTATTTGTAGTGCATAGATGGACTTGGTATGATTATGACCGTGGATTGTTCGGTATAATCATAGTCAGTAATTGAAAAAACGATTATCTTTGCACGTAGTGTATGGATAATTCGTGGTCGTGATATTAATGAATACACGATTATCTTTGCACACGTGCATGGATAATTCGTGGTCGTGATACTAATGAATACATGATTATCTTTGCACGTGGTGCATGGATAATTTGTGGTCGTGATACTAATGAATACACGATTATCTTTGGCCGTAGTGCATGGATAATTTGTGGTCGCGTGATACTAATGAATACACGATTATCTTTGGTAGTAGTGCATGGATAATTTGTGGTCCGATACTAATGAATACACGATTATCTTTGGTAGTAGTGCATGGATAATTTGTGGTCGTGATACTAATGAATACACGATTATCTTTGGTCGTAGTGCATGGATAATTTGTGGTCGTGATACTAATGAATACACGATTATCTTTGGTCGTAGTGCATGGATAATTCGTGGTCGTGATACTAATGAATATCCTTGGCCTGTAGTGCAGGGATGATTCGATGATATGGATTAATTATTGAGCTGAGTCTCAGCAATGAAATATTAATTCATGGATGTGGTAAAAGTCATCTTTGGCCGTAGTGCATTGATAGACTTGGTATGATTATGACCAAGGATTATTCGGTATAATCATGATCGTAATTGAAAACATGAATATCCTTGGCCAGTGGTGCATAGATAATTCGTGGTCATGATACTATTATTAAAGCCTCAAAGATTATTAGTTTTACTGATTGTATATCTTTGGCTGTAGTGCAAAAGATGAATTGTTAATGAATATCTTTGGTAGGATTAGAAGATGAATTTAATATTTTAACGATAAAGGTACTTAAGGTATTCTCACCTCTTATCATACAGTGCGTACCCTAATTTCGAGGGCTTAAATTCCATAAGGAGGGAGATTGTGAGACCCCAGATTTTATCAATAAAGATTTAAATTTTGTCGAAATAAATTTTTTAATATTATGGTGTGAATTTGAGATAATATTATAGTTGTGGGTAGTATTTATAAATTTTTCAAAGTATGCAAGTGGTTATATTATATTCGATTGGTCGGGGAATATTCGGTTTAGCGAGGGAATATTAAATGCATAACTACTCAATCATTAGTGAACCCCACAATGTAATTATTGTCGGATCGAGAAAACGACAAAATATTTTATTGAAATAACGGCGGAAGTTTTACCGTGGATCTTGTTGAACTACTCGGTAGTAAAAGTACAAATAATGTCGTGTGGTTGCATAGTAGCAGCACGGTGATTGATTATTGATGCTTATGAGAAGTCACTCGGTTTGATTCCATTATTGTCGATTAATAATATGAATTATTATAGCGATAATGGACGTTTTGTTTTATTCAGTATTATTAACATAATAAAAGCGAAACATCTTTTATATAAAATGAATACTTTATTAAAGTTATTCTATAAATAGAATAAATTATATTTTATTATGCATAGTGTTGCATAGTGTTTTGCATAGTGTTGCATAGTGTTTGCATAGTAAAATGTTTTTATATAAATAGAATATATGATATTTTATTTAAAAGATTTTGCTTTAAATATGGATGGACGTCCGATTAAAGTAAATCAATCTCGGATAGTTTCATGGATTAATTACTATGTATTCTATTTTCTATAAATAGAAGCTCATTTCTTCATTATTCTCTTACGAATTCACTTTGAAACTCTAGAGAGAGAAATTATAGAGAGAAGCTATAGGTAGGAAAATCTATATAGAGAAATAAGAAGAGTATTTTGGTACTTCACTACTTTGATATACGATTGTCTTTTTACGGTAAGGGATATTATTTATTGTACCGTAAGGGTGTTATTCTTTCTTATTCATGAAGAGAACTTACATTATTCCATTCATTATTATTCATTGGAATAACTTTGTAAAAGTGGCATACCCTATACATAACTTTGTATAATGTGGCATACCTTATACTTGGTGAAATCCTTATATTATTCCATTCTTATTTATTACATTGGAATAACTTTTTGTATCCGGAATCCCCTATACTTGGTGATCTTCTTACATTATTCCATTCTTTATTATTCGATTGGAATATCATATACGTGTGTTTTACAGGACACGGGTTCCATTGTTTATTATTCGCATTTATTATTACATTGGAATATCACGCTCGTGTGTTTTACAGGACGGACTCGGTTCCATTGTTTATTATTTAGCATTTATTATTACATTGGATCATCTGTCGCTTGTGTGAATTTCACCGACACGGTTAGATTATTATTATTCATTGGAATAACTCGCCTCATCTAAGTACCGCATGCGTGGTGATTTCTTTTGTTATTCCATTCTTTATTATACCCGGTTGGTTAAAACTTTGACTTCTATACTCCATGAAATTAGTAGAATATCCTTGATATTTGCGTTTCATCTAGTATCTTCTCATGGAAATATTCTTCCCGATCATTCTTGAATTTTACTCTACAAAACAAGTATCTTGTTGACAATTTGGACGTTACTAATTCTCGGATAAAATAATTCTTGAACTTGTTTTATTGAATTATTATGTCATTGTCATCATCCTCATGATATATTATGTTATCTTTGGCTTACGTGCATAGATGAACTTAGTATGATTATGACCGAGGATCATTCGGTATAATCATGGCTTGTTATAAATGATGTGATAAAAAAGTCGTCGTTGTTCTGTAATGCGTTGATGGATAGTTTTTGGTATTATTATGACCGGGGTGATTTCGGTATAGTCATGACCATTGATAATTTGATGAAAATCCTTGACCGTGGTATGTGGATGATTAGATGTGGTGGTTTATTTATTTGTCGAGTCTCAACGATAAAAATTGATGAAAACCTTTTAAAACCTAAAAGATAGTAGATTTTATTCTCTACTTGACTCTTTTAATGGATTCGCATATTCACCGCAGATTAAAGCTGGTTGTCTATTGTATTTTATCGGTTTAACATCATTGAAGGCTAATGATAATTTATTCTCGCATTATCTTAGTCATAATATTTCTTCTTGGGCTAGTTGAGCTCACCTTTCTTTCACCGTTCTCTTCGTGAAATGAGAACATAGTTGGGAGACGAGTCGAGGGAGCAGAGTAATGGTCTAGAGGATAACATTAGTAGTCCTCACTATTACGTGAAATAGTGTGATAATAGTTTTAATGAGGACTCATTTTGAGTTTGTATAATATCTAGTAGACAATATTTGTATTCAAACTCACGGCTTTTATGTTGTATTGTATACCTACGCTTATATTAGTAAGTTGTATTTAAATTTATGTACCATGTAAGTGGCGACCCAAGATGGGTGACGTATACCTAATTTTGGGGGCGTCACAGTAGACTTAATCCCGATAAGATTGGGAGAGTTTGACATAATATTGGGAATGGATTGGTTATATAACCATGCTGAGATAATTGATTGTCAGAATAAAAGTGTAAACCTTCAGACTCCGAATAAATCTAAGGTAGTGTTTTATGGTAGCTCATCGCTTAAGCAATCATGTTGCCTTACGATGATGCTTGCCAAGAAATTGTTAAAGAAATGAAGTGTAGGTTACTTACCTTACATTGTTGATACTCAGAAGAAAGGAATGGAAATTCAGAATACACCTGTAGTGAGAGAATTTCAAGATGTATTTCTGGACGTTTTGCCTGGTCTTCCGCCAGACAGAGAAATCAAATTCGGAATAGACTTAGCACCAGGAAAGGCACCAATTTTGAAAACTCCATATCGTATAGCACCAGTAAAAATGAAGGAATTGATGATACAATTGCAAGAGTTACTAGATAAGGGTTATATTCGGTCGAGTATGTCTCCTTGGGGAGCACCAGTGTTGTTTATAAAGAAGAAGGATGGATCGATGAGACTCTGTATCGATTATCGAGAATTGAACAGAGTAACGATTAAAAATATATATATGTTACCAAGGATAGATGACCTTTTCGATCAACTAAGAGGAGCGAAGTGTTTCTCACAGATAGATCTACGAACGGGTTATCACCAGTTGAAAGTACGGGAGGAGGACATATCAAAGACAACGTTTCGAACTCGTTACGGACATTTTGATTTTCTGGTGATGTCATTCGGGTTGATAAATGCTCTGGCAGCAGTTATGGACTTGATAAACCGAGTCTTCAAGCCATTCTTAGATAAATTCATTGTAGTTTTCATCGACGATATCTTGATCTACTCAATGACAGAAGAAGAACACGCCGAGCATCTGAAGATGGTTTTGGAGGCTCTAAGAAAGGAGAAGTTGTACGCAAAGTTTTCCAAGTGTGAATTTTGGATGGAGAAGGTTCAGTTCTTAGGACACGTGGTGGATAAGGATGGAATTTTAGTAGACCCTGCAAAGGTAGAAGTAGCAAGTAATTTGGAGCAACCAAAGACGTCAACGGATGTAAGAAGTTTCTTAGGGTTAGCTGGGTACTATCGAAGATTTATCCAGGATTTTTTTAAGATCGCAACTCCGCTGACTAATCTAACGAGAAAAGTGGTGAAGTTCGTATGGACGGACAAATGCGAAGAAAGTTTTAAAGAGCTAAAAAAGAGACTAAGCGAAGCGCCTGTATTATCATTACCAAATGATCCGGGAGGATTTGTCGTATATAGTGATGTGTCACACAAAGGACTTGGCTGTGTGCTAATGCAGCATGGCAAGGTTATTGCGTATGCATCGCGATAACTAAAGGATTACGAAAAACGATACCCTACTCATGACTTAGAGTTAGCGACAATAGTTTTTGCGTTAAAGATTTGAAGACATTATTTGTACAGAGAAAAATGTGAGATATACACGGACCAAAATAGTCTAAAATGTGACGCCCCAAAATTAGGTATACATCACCCATCTTGGGTCGCCAGATACATGGTACAGAATTCAAATATAACTTGATAATACAACTGTCGTGTACAATACGACAAAACATAAACTGTGAGTTTGAATACAAATATTGTCAACTAGAGAGTATACAAACTCAAAAGGAGTCCTTATTACAATTATTATCACACTATTTCACAGAATAGTGAGGACTACTAATACACCATCTAGGACCATCACTCGCTTCCCGACTCGTCCCGGCCTATATTCTCATTTTCTCAAGAGAAACGGTGAAAGAAAGGGTGAGCTCAACTAGCGAAGAAGAAATATTATGACTAAGATAATGCGAGAATAAATTATCATTAGTCTCCAACAATGTTAAACCGATAAAATATAATAGACATCAATTTTAACTGCGGTGAACAAGCAATCCATTAAAAGAGTCAAGTAGAAAATAAAATCTACTATCTTTTATGATTAAAAAGTTTTTCATCAATGTTATCCGCTGAGACTCAGCTTAATAAATATTCCACATCATCGAATCACCCCTGCACTATGGCCAAGGATATTCTTTAGTATCACGACCACAATTATCCATGCACTACGGGCCAAGAATATTTGTGTATTCATTAATGGTCATGATCATGCCAACAACAGTCCATCAATGCACTACGGGCCAATGAGAACTTTTACCACATCATTTGTAACATTACGGTCATGATTACACCGAATAATCCCTGGTCATAATCATACCAAGTCCATCTATGCACTTCAAAGCCACGAGATGACTTTCAACATAATATAAACATGAGGATGATGACAATGATATAAGAATTCAATAAAACAAGTTCAAGAATTAATTTGTCCAAGAACTACTAATGTCCAAATTGTTAACATGACATCTTGTTTTGTAGAGTAAAATTCAAGAATGATCGGAAGAATATTTCCATGAAAAGATCTTTGGATGAAGCGCAAATATCAAGGATATTCTACTAATTTCATGGAGTATAGAAGTCAAAACTTTAACCAACCGAGTATAATAAAGAATGGAATAACAAAAGAAATCACCATGCATGCGGTACAGATGATAAAAGTTATTCCAACGAATACTAATAAGGACGGAATCAGTCCCGGCGTAAAATGCATGCATGTGATATTCCACAGAATAATAATAATAAAGACAGAATCCAGTCCCACAGTAAACGACCGACAGGATATTCCAATAGAATAATAATAAAGGCGGAACCAGTCCGGCATAAAACGCACGCATGAACGAGGATATTCCAACAAAGACATAGTAAAATTTTAATAATAGAAGAATGTCACCAAGTAAAGGGTAGACCGCGTATATAGGTTATTCCAACAGAATAATAAGCAATGGAATAACAATAGTTCTCTTCATGAATAAGAAAGAATAACACCCCTTACGAGTACAACAAATAATATTTCATACCTTAAGAAGAAGAGTACTGGATATATAAGTAGTGAAGTAGCGAGAATACTTTTCTTATTTCTCTCTATAGTTTATCTCTACAGAGTTTGATTGAATTCGTAAGAAATAATGAAGGAATGAGCTTTATTTATAGAAAAATGGATGCGCATAAGTAACTAACTCATGAGCGGTCCAGATTGATTTACTTTAATCTGACGGTCCATATTTAAAGCAAAAATCTTTTAAATAAAATATAATATATTCTATTTATAATCTAATAAAATGAATAACTTTGTAAAATATTTTACTATACAAACACTATGCGTAACCTTATGCAAACACTATGCATAATAAAATATAATATATTCTAATTATTGTCTAATAAAATAGATAACTTTATAAAAGTATTACATTTTATATAAAAAAGATTTTACTATGCAAAACACTATGCGAGACACTATACGCAACACTATGCATAATAGAATATAATATATTCTATTTATAGAATAACTTTATAAAAGTATTATGTTTTTTATAAAAAAGATTTTCTGTATTATTACATTAATAATACCAACAAAACTGAATGACTTATCACATAAGCATCAATAATTAATACTGCAGTGTGCTACTATGCAACCACGCGTAGACATTTGTACTTTTAACACTTGGGTGTTTCAACGATTAACAAGTACAACTTCCGCGTAGTTATTTTCATAAAGTATTTTTGCCATTTTCTCAATCCGACAATAATTCCGTTGCGGGGTCCACCAATGATTGTATCGTCGTACGGATATTCCCCGACAAAAAGAATATTCCCCGACCAATCGAATATTATATAACAACTTGCGTACTTTGCAAAATTTATAAATATTACCCATAACTATAACATTATATCAAATCCACACCATAATATTAAAAAAAATATTTCGAGAAAATAAAATCTTTATTCATAAAATCTGGGGTCTCACATAAAATATATCTTCATACAAGAGGAGTTGAACATGCGTCACAGAAGGTGGTTAGAATTAATCAAGGATTACGACTGCGATATTCTTTTATCACCCGGGAAAGGCAAACGTAGTAGCCGACGTGCTAATCAGTAAAGGAAGGGAGAAGTTGTTTCAATTAACAACTCAGGAGGAGTTAATAAGAGATATTGAGAAATTAGAAATAGAAGTAAAGGAATTGGAGAGGTTTGAAGAAAAATTTTCTGTAGTAGAAACTGTAACACCCCCAAATTCGGGTATCTTCCAACCCGACATATGGTGCTCCACTATACTAACATCCATACAATCATTCCATTGAAATACAACAAACTGAAGGTAATTACTATCTTCTTATTACAATCAAAGTATAAACCTTCCCAGGTTCATAAATTGGTTACATCGTTCATTGTTCATAATGTATAATACATACAACTTACTAAACTATTACACAATGCCTAAGCATCCATCTTAGCTTTGCCCTTATCTTTCTTGGCATTCACAGTACGTTCATCTTTAACTACAGTTATATAATTCACGCAAGAAGTGAGCATGACAGCTCAGCAAGTTTAATCAAGGTTAACAAGAATACCACATTCATGAATTATATAACAATTCCAACATAACTGAACAATAGTTATGAAGTATTATAAATCAATAATACTCTAAAAGTTCATAATATCAATTCCCAAAGTATAGAATAGATTAGGACTTCAGAACCAGTCGATAGACCATGAGC